>JAOANR010000003.1:49360228-49723529 GCA_030278955.1 Hygrophila difformis
ATGCGAGTCTTGAGTATGAGGAGTATCCTGTTCGGGTAATTGATGCAAAGGAAAGGGTTCTGAGGCACAAGACCATTCCGATGGTTAAGGTGTTGTGGTCTAAACATGATGCTGAAAATGTTATTTGGGAAACCGAGGAGCATATGAAGCTGAATTACCTTGACTTGGACCTTAATCCTTCACAAGGAGGTAACATTTATTCCCCTACTTGTTGTTGCTTATCATGTTCTTGAATGTACATTTCGAGGACGAAATGATCGTAAGGGGGAAGGAGCGTAACGACCCGATTGAAATTTATTGGGCTGAGTATTTTAATTATTGTTTGGTGAGAAACCCAATTCCGGGGTGGGCCCAAATAGATGGCTTAAGTTAGTTTGGGGTCAATTTGCAGTTTTGAGAAATTTGAGAAAGGGAGAAGAGAAGGCTGATCGGCATTGGAAGAGAAAAGGGAAAACTTTGGCTTGTTCGAATCATCGCGTTTTCTTGGAGATCGATTAAACGCTTACCTGTAAGTGATTCCCCTCGTCTTCCTCTTCGTATTGATATTTATTTCGGTTGGATTGGTGTTGATTTGGGGATGATGTTGATGTTAGGTTTTGGATTTGTTTTAGTTGATTGTTGATCGATTTGGACGAGTTGGAGGTTGGAATTGATGGATTGAAGGCCAACAATCGTTGGAGACGTTGAGGCAAGGGTTATATTGCTTAAATTACATGTTTGGGAGTATTGAGGGGTGATTTCCGGAGAGATCGCCGGACAGGGCGCTGAAGTGCCGGGCAGTTGCAGACCGCGCGCTGGAGAGGAACCACGCCATCACCGCGCGGTTCCAGGCAGGACAGCTGTTCTGTGGCTGTTTCGTGTGTTCGACGTTCAATTGCTATATTTCTTGGTCCAATATTGATTTAGACTTCTCCTAATATTTGTAAAGGGTTATGGATTTAATAATTAGCCCGTGGAAATTGTTGGATAGCTTGGAAGTGTTGTTGAATCATGTTATGTCGTTTATTTTTCGTGTTTGACGAATTCTGAAGTTGTGTCTTAGCCTAGAGGGCTATGTCTAACTATCTAATGCATTGAAAGCATGCGAGCCTAGTATTAGGTGTTGAATCATCTTATTATACTCATACTAGTATTACTCCCGCCCGAATGGGCGGAAATATGATAATGATAAATGAAATATAGTATGAATAATTAAATATTGAAACATAATATTAATTTTTATTCCAAAATCTGTATATATAATAAATTCACAAACAATTAAACATGAACTATCAATTGTTCGAAGGCGGGGAATGTGAGGAGTTGACCAATTGCCAAATGCTTATTCTCATATTGATATGTTTGACCCAAATAATGTATTTAAATTATAAAAATGATAACAACTCGCAAATTAATTTGCACATACTATCATGGATATATAATCATTATATATATTTTTATTAATTTAAATCAATAACAATAAACTTTTGCATTATTTTATTTTAAAAAATGAAAACCTATACTTTTAATAGTATTTCATTAAAATATAATTCTTTAATTAAAAATACAAACTTATAAATAAAAAAATAATAGTTCAATATAAGTTACACTTTATTATTCAAAGATCAATTGAATTTCAATCCAAAACAATATGATTAAATTAATTTCTAAAGCCCATTATACCCCGTTACTATTCATAGCGTCAATAAATTTAATATATTATAGGTTATCACCACTTAAATTTTAAATATTATAATTAATATGTGGAAAAATTAAAAATTTTACATTTCAAATTTTGAAAAAAAAAATTAAAGGAATATACTAATAAATAGATATTGATATAAATTAAAGTTGAGCTCATTTATAAGGCCCAACACTATTCATAACATCAAGAGGATTTATATATTATAGATATGCTCAGGGCCGTCTCCGACAATTTTGAGGCCCTGAGCGAAATTTTAAAAAAAAATATTCTTTTGCAAAATTTTGGGGCCCTGAATTAATTCGAACTTAAAAATACTAGTTTTATTTTCTCTCACGCGCATATATTTTTATATATAAAGAAAATAAAGTTTTCAGGCAATGGTTGTTTCTTTCCGATAGATGCATAGATTGAAATTCGTATAATATTTATTTTTTGACATAGAAAGGATCATGTTTTTTTACCTAATAATAATAATCTTAGTATTTATATATGGATTCGAATCAACTTTAATTTTACTGTAGTATTTTATGAAACACTGACATGTTCTTTTATTTTAATAACTTTTTTCGATACTTACAAATACTACTAATAAGTTTCATCATATAAATTGTATGTTTACATGTAAGAGATTTGTTTATAATAAAATAAACAATGTAACAAACTAAATAATAATTAAAAAAACTAAATATATTAGTTAAAAGTATAATAAAAAAATAACAATTGAAATTATTTTGGAAATGTTTGGGAATCAGATGATCCGTTAGTGGATAACAAATTCATAGATAGAACAGTGAGACAATCTGTTATCCATTAGCAGATCCGCTCGCTCTCAAACTTAACCTAAAACTTTTAATTTGAAGCACAATCTAATTTGTAAAATTACTTTTAGAAAATACTAATATGCAAAATTAATTAATTAACTAGATTTTTTCGCCCGCTGCGCACGGGTGTTGAACTAATATGTAAAATTACTTTTAGAAAATACTAATATGCAAAATTAATTAATTAATATGTACATGTGGAATAATTAAAAGTGTGAGTAAATATACCCTATTGGAAGAATCTGTTTTCATTTTCTTAAGGAAATTAATATATAAAATATAAAAAAAAAATTATTCAAATATAAAAATTAAAAATAAAAATTATGTGGGGCCCCCCAAAATGGGGGGCCCGGAGCAGGTGCTCAGGGAGCTCCTGCTATGAGCCGGCCCTGGATATGCTTGTCATTGCATTGGTATCTGTTGTTTATGAACCCGATTGAGTTGAATGATGATTTATTTGATCGGGCAGCCTTCACCGGTGTTGTTGAGTCCCGATGGCCCTGTGGGGTGGTTATTGATTGTGATGCCTGTGATTTGACTGTGATGCCTATGATATGGTTGTGATGCCTGTGCTTTGGTTATGATGCTTGTGGTCCCTGCGATGATGGTGTATGTTACCCTGTAACGGGTTGGAGTTGATGATATCCTTACCCGTGGGTTCATATCGCCCGGGTTTTAGGTGCCGGCTAGGCATATTCATTTGTATCTACATATAGGGTAGATATGTGCATGTTAGGTCACGCATCACTTGCATAAATTGTATGTTTATGGTTGAAGCACCGATACAGGATAGTGTGATGTTTACTTGCTTTCCTTTCATTCTGTTCTTTATTTATATCCTTATCTTTATTATTATTTATTGTTGCCTACTGTTTTTCCTTACTCCCTGCACGTAACCTTGTTCAGTACGTTGTACTGACTCCCTTTGCTTTTGTCTGTTTTTTAGATCCTGCTGGAGGCACTGGAGCATGATTGGGTTGGGTTGAGAGATCGCATAGCTAGGACCTGTCTGCTTATTTTATTTATAGTTATGTGATACTCTGTTGCTTGATATTACTTGATACCTGTTTTGATTAGTTGAGGCCTGTGAACCTAGGATTTACTTTCTGTCGGCCTGTGGCCCTTTATGATTTATTGCTTTGGGCTGGTAGTCATGTTTGAGATATTGATATGCTGTTTTGAGAGGCTTGCAGCCTGGATGAGTTGCTCGAACAGTTATTTAATTATTATTGTGAGGCCCCCAATATATGCTTATGTGTTTTTAGTTTCTGCATTAAACCAGATTAATCAGATGATCACTTTAGGTTTACTCAGCTTGTGCTAAGTGTTTTAAATTAATTGGCCACTATGTGCTTATGTGTTTTTATTATTTAATTATTGCATTAATAAAAATGTGAATTAATTCATTTTTTATTCTTTTAATTTTGAGATCGGAAATTGAAAAATACTTAAGTAGTAATTGTGAGTAATAAAAGTTGAAAGAATCCAAAAGGTGTGAAACTGCAGAGTGATGACAGTAGTCTTAGCTGTCCGCCACTATTCATTCACCTTACTTCTCTCCCTTGTTTTAACCACCCATGCAATCGCAATTTGCAATACTCCTCCTCCATTCTTCCTCCCAATCTTCCTGCTTCCCGTTTTCAAATCCTCCTCTATCATACTCATGCACATGGCCGACCTCGCCGATTGCCTCGGCGGCGAGAGCTGCCTCGATTTGAAGCCCGCCACCGATGTCACCGACGCTGATTACGATTACAAACCACCACCCTTCGCCGCCAGGTTGACGCTCAGGAGGAAACTCGGGAACGACGATTCGGCGATGGTGGTGGAGAAGAACTTTCCGCCGCCGATCTCGTCTCTAGTTCGTGTCGAGGATCAGCAGGCGGCTTGGGTGATGAGGAAATACTACACCGGCGATGGTCGGCTTGTGATTACGGAGGAGAAGGCCAAGCGCCACGAGTATCTCCACGCGCATCGCGCCGACGGGCGATTGGTGATGAGATTGGTGGCGGAGGAAGATGAAGACGACGACGATGAAGAAGAGGAAGAGGAGGAGAGCGACGGCGGCAATGGAGTACAGAAGGAGATTGATAATTGCGTCGGCAATGCGGCGGTTACAGATACAGTTGGCGAGGGAATCGGTGATCTGACGATGGAGAATGATGTGGGGATTAATGATCCGACGGTGGAGGATGCGTTTCCCGAGCATTGTAAGTACGACGTCGTCAGCGGGATCGGAGTGAGCGCTTGCGGCGGAGGGTTTGGAGCGGCGGCGGTTCCGCCTCCGCCGCTTCACATATGAGCATTGTAATAAAGGGAATTAATAATTTTGCGTAATTTTGAATCTTTTTCCTGTTTCGGTTCTATAATTTTGGTAACAATAAATATTGTTGCCGGTAATGTGAGATTTTGTTTTTTTGCCATTTGGTTTTGTTTTCTGTAATTTTATGTTGTGTGTATATATGTATCGATATGTATGTATGTCGTCGAAATATAAAATAAAATACAAGAAAAATAGAAGTAATTTTTACTTCAAAAGTAAACGTAAATCGTATCTATATTGGATGCTATATACGCTCGGCACTTGGAAATTTTTATATTACATTATTATAATAATGTAATAGTTTTTATAATAACTGCAGTCAGATTATGGAGTACATCATCTGTATCAATAGAAATGCTACAATGAGCTTTTTGTTATTTCGTACTATTTATTGTTTAACTTTAATTCAAATTTTTATTATAGTTATGTAAGAAAAATATAGTCAGATCTTGTTAGATTCGTCTAATCTTATAGATTTAGAATATTAAATTTTTATAATTTTTAGTTGTACACAATTTAAGTTATTGATTGTTAAAAATGTGCATTTACAAATGTGTACAGACCCAACGTAGCGTTTTTATGAGGCGGATGTAGTATAATTTTCTGATGAAGCTCTTTATTGCTATTTATTTTTATTTTTTCTGAAGAAAAGTAATAAAATGAATAGATAATACATTTACTACAATAGATACATATGAGCATTTTTCTATTTCATTTTTAAAATGTAGTTAAATTATATTGGATTTTCTATTATACCTACTTTTAATCTACGTGAATGATTTAAATAGTTAGAATTTGTATTATTATGTAAAATATTATTTTATATAGTTTCTTTTATTTTATTTTAAAATTTATATTAATTTATATATATAGCATTTAATTCAATATAAATTCACTAAGTGGGGGATTATGGGACTTAGCATAGTCGTCAAGTCCCCCGACTCCCAACATATCGGTTGGGGGTTCGATTCCCACCCGGTCCTTATCCATCCCCCTTTATTCCCTTTATAATTTGTGTTGCATGGACTCCCACCATTCTTTCCTAGGCTGTTCAACAAAAAAAAAATCACTAAATGTAATATAATTATATCTCAAAAATTAGTGTAAATGTATTAATTTATTCTCGTTCAAAAAAAATATAAATATATTGAATAAAGAATCCAATAAAACTGAATAATTACTATATATTTTAAAAATTAAATAAAAATATATTTGAATAATAAAATTAGATTATTCTGTATTAAATAGAAAAAAATAAAAGAATATTAAATCAAATAAAAATAAAAATAATGTAAAAATTTAAACAAAATTATTATAGAACTAAAAAACTACAAGTAAAAATGAAATATATTTTTTGGGATTTAGTTTGTCAAGATCCATCAATTAAAATATAAATTCTTAAATTTGAGGTCTAAATGACATAAAATTTATTGAAAATCATTTCTCTTTCTACAAAGTTTTTTTTGATAACCAGAGATGTTACAAGAACGTCAGCAAAGGAAGAAAAAAACGAAAAAAAACGAAAAGAACAAATACAAAGATAACCACTCTAATTTCTTAGGTAGCAAACTCCCGCCAAGTCTGCAGCAAGCAGCAGCTTCACCTCATCCGGGGGGAAAGCCCATGTAATGAAAAATTCAGCTGAACGAGCTCCCCGTTTCGCAAGATTATCCGCCACACTATTCCCTTCTCTTAAAACATGATGCCACTTGAAACCTGGATGACTAGCCTGGAACTCTCGAATGGTTCAACACCAAAGGAGAAAGCCAATGATCAGTAGAAACACTGGACTGAAGGAACCGAAGTGCCTCGAGAGAATCTGAGTAGCAAGACACTTCATGCAACCCCATAGCAGCGAGCCTCTTAATCCCATTTCATATCCCATGCAACTCAGTGAGCAAATTAGTAGCTACACCGATCGAACCGGAGAAACCTTCAATCGAGGATGGATTTGCTTGGGTAACTTTCCAAAGGCCTGCATAAATCGTTCCCCAAGGAAACCAGCCTCTCGGACAGCAAGTTCAACATTATAATTTTCTCCCTTCATGCAAACTGCATTGCGACGCCGCCAGATCACCCACATGCAAGTCCATGGAACCCCCGACAAGCGAGAGCAGATTTCATGAAGTGCAACTCCTGTCAGCATACTCTCATCTTCCCAAAACCGCAGGGCATCAAAACCGAACCTGTTCCAGATTTCTACCGCCGGCGGACATCTAAAGAAAAGATGTCGTATGGATTCCATCGGACTCCCACACACAGCACACCTACATGATGCTGTAAATCGCCGTTGGACACGAAGCTCATTAGTTGGCAGAGAGTCGTGCACGGCCTGCCAGAGGAGGAACTTTAGCTCTCAGGAATCCTCATAGACCATACCCATTACTTGGCTTGATCGACATTCAGACCACGCTGAGACAACAACCAGTCATAGCCCGGTCGAACCGTATAATTGCCATCTAGCGTCCTCAATCACCTCCAGGAATCCCTAGCCTCTGAGTGCAGAACTAGCGGACCATGGGATTGTATTTCCCTCTTGATATCGTCAGCAAGCGGCGTGTAACACTTCTCCAGATTCCATCTATCATTAACAAACACCTCATTGACCCTTAATTTAACATCCATGAAATGTACATATGGGATCCTAGGGGCTAGCAGTCCATTTTTCAGCCAAGAGTCATACCACATACTACAGCCGCCTACACCAATCCTGATCCTGTAGCCATCAAAAAACAGGCCAGACACCTTGACAAGTGCTTTATAAGTAGCAGATGAGCTAGTACGTTCATGAAGATGGCCCCCGGAGTATTTATACTTGGCGGCCAGCAACCCTACCCAAGGCTTCTTTGAAAGATGAAACATGTCCATAAAACTTTTACCATGTAGTGCTATATTCATATCCCGGGAGGATCTAATTCCCAAACCTCCCAATCGTTTTGGCAAAGCTACAGATGACCACTTTATAAGATGGATACCCCGGTTAGAATGATCCTTCCAAATGAAACGTTTGATGCACTTGTCAATGGCATCGCATGTAGATGTTGGAAGCCAAGAAAGTTGCATAACATAAGTAGGAAGGGCTGCTAGGACAGAGCGAGCTAAAGTAACTCTTCCAACTTTGTTTAAAAGCATTCTCTTCCAACTACCAAGCTTCCTATTAATCCTGTCAACCAAGAAGTCAAAGTGAACCTTCCTCGCTACCCCATGAAATAATGGAAATCCAAGATATTTGCCCGGCACCGAGGTGAATTCAATATTGAGTACATTGGCCAAGTCCCTTTGCAAATTATTCGGTACTGATTTAGATGCAAATGCTAAAGATTTCTGTAGATTGATTTTCAAACCAGCAAGTTTTGCAAAACTTGCCAAAACACGATCCATACATCTTGCACTAGTCAATGAAGCCTTGGAAAAAAGCAAGAGATCATCGGCGAACATGAGATGAGATAAAGGTAGTGCATTCCGCGCAATAGGAATTGGCATCCATTCCCCGACGTGGACTTTAGAAAGAATAGTTCGAGACAACTTTTCCATAACAATAATGAACAAATATGGGGATAAAGGATCACCCTGACGAATACCTTTAGCCGGAGTAATCTGAGATAAAGCAGAGCCGTTCCAGAATATCGAATAGGAGGGCGACCGGACACAGAACATGATGATACGGACCAATGATAAAGGCAGACACATCTCCTCAAGACAAGTATCAAGAAAATCCCAGCTTACATTGTCGAAAGCCTTTTCTAAATCTATTTTCAGCAAGAACTCTTGTGCGGAGCGATGATGATTTGCAAAGGAGTGTAGCACTTCCTGAAGAATAGCCGCATTACCTGTTGTACCACGCCCTGGAATGAATGCAGACTGAAAAGGGCCTATGTAACTTTGTAGGATAGGCCGAAGACGAGCCACAATCACTTTCTTAAGTACCTTATAACTAACATTGCACAAACTTATTGGCCTAAACTGGCGGATGTCCTTAGGAATATCCACTTTCGGGATCAAGCAGATTAATGTGGCTGCATGTTTAATATCAAACGACCCGTCTCTCACCGAATCCCTCACAAACTGCCAGAGCGAATTACCTACTGAATTCCAATAGGTTTTATGGAAAATGGCCGGGAAGCCATCGGGACCAGGGGCAGCTAGCCCTTTCATCCCACCAATCGCGTCCTTAACTTTCAGCTTACTTACTTCATCACCCAAGAAATCAATGTCCGATATGGGTTCCAAGCTAGCCAAAGGCTCAACCTGTCTAGCAGACTGACAAGGAATACCCATGATGCTACTAAAGTGTGCTCGGGCATGGCTTCGAAGGACCCCCTGATCAGTCTCCCAGCGTCCAGCAACTTCCAAGCCAACAATTCGGTTGCGCTGATGATGAATAAGGGTCTTGGAATGGAAATACCATGTATTACGATCACCATGAGTAAGCCACTTATCCCGGGACTTTTGAAACCAAAACATCTCCTCTTGCTTTAGCGTCTCATCCAATTGTGCCATAAGATCTCTTTCCAATCAATTCATCCAAGCCGAGTCAACCCGAAGCATGCACCTTTGAATACCAGCAAGTCGCCGAAGAAGTCTTTTTTTCCTTTTCAGGATGTGACCAAACATCTTACAATTGAATTGCCGAGAAGCCTCCTGCACCTGATTGAGCTGTTGATCTAACTTATCTTCCCCTAGATGCCACGCAGTATCAACAATGCATTCATATTGAGGGTGAGATGTCCAAGCAAACTCCCAACGGAACGGCTGGCCAATATTAGGATTTTCGCGAGGATAACACCGAACAAGGATCCCATTATGATCCGAGGCCCGGCGAGGTAAAACCTCCACAAACCCACCTAGAAAAATTGTCGACCACTCAACATTAGCAACTGCTCGATCTAAGCGCTTGCGAGCAACCGGGCCACCCGATGTGTTACGTTGCCAAGTATGTTCATTGCCAACAGTATGCAACGTACATAAGGAGCAATCCTCAAGCATGTCCCTGAACGCCTCACAATTGTGGCGATTATAACCAATTCCATGCGCCTCTGTTGGGGAAAGGATATCATTCCAATCACCTAAAGCCATCCACGGTCCTTGTATCAACCGAGAAATACTGATCATGTTCTCCCAATCAAGCGCCCGTCCTCTAGGGCAGGGATTGGCGTACACGGCCGTAAAAGACCAACAGACGGTGCCCATTGAGACTTTAAAGGTCGCCATCCTGTTGAAACTAGCAATATTAGTGAATTGATACGGGCTTCCAATCCGAGTGAGGATCCAGAGTCCCCCCCGCCATCCCTATAGCCTCCGAAACATAAAGCATCTCATAGTCGAGACGATAAAAGAAAATCCTTAGTCTCTCTAATAACCCCCTAGGTTCCATAAGAACAAAAACTGAAGGTTTAAAAGACTGTAGAACATTCGCAATATGGCGTTGAGTATTCTTGTGCATGGCGCCATAACATTCCATGCCAAGATAGAAAAATCATGGAATTCAATCATCATTGCGGCACTAAGGCCAAGTCATCGTTAACTATTTGTCTTTTATGTTTGTAATTTTACGGAGTATTCCCCCTCCTCCTTTATGAATGGCTAATTATTTGTCTTCTTCATTCTGAAATACTTATGCGTATTTAATATTTTATTCAATAAAATTCTGGCTTCCAGTATTTTAAATAAAAAATAAAAAATTTAAAAGTTTGGAAATAAAATAATTTAAAATATTAAATAAGATAAAATAAAATTATAAAAATGGAAAAAATATATACATACCAGCTTAAATAAAATATAGTAAAAATAGTTTATTAATTATTTGATTAATCTATTAATATGATAAACGAAAATTTTAAAAGTCTCATGGTCAAATTGCAATAAAGAAAGAGGTAATAACTAAAATAGGCCACCAGAATTAGTCATTTCCACTTTTGGACCACAATATTTTGATTTATGGAAATAGGCCATTAGAAGGATTTCGGGCCTGAATTTAGGTCATTGGGCTGGAATTCGGGCTGCGATGGCTTAACAGTGGAAATGAGTCATTTTGGTGGCCTATTTTAGTTTTTCTGAATTATTTTTTATTTTATGTAATTAAAATAAATAATACTCATTCCATGTCATTATTTATGTCCTACTTTCTTTTTTTTTCTTGTTCCAATATTTTTATTTTATTTATATTCTAAAAATAATTAAATATTAATTGCCAAACCTACCATCATATAGCATTAATAAATAAATATATTAAACTTACAAACTCATTACCATTAATATTCCAATCCAACCTACAACTATATATCAGTAAATCAGACATAAATAAATAAATTAAAATTATAAATTCATTACAATTACATTATATAAATTCTTAAGTTACCTTTTATATAATGTGATTGTAATAAAATGTAACTTAAGAATTTATATAATAATGTGATTGTAATGAGTTTACAATTTTAATTTATTTATATATATATGTGTGATTTACTGATATGTGGTTGTAGGATGGATTTGAATTATTAATGATAGTGGTTTTGAAAGTTGAATATATTTATTTATTAATGTGACGTGATGGGTAAGTTTTACGATTAATATTTAATTATTTTTTAAAATAAAAATGAAATGAAAATGTTGTAACTGATGCACCCTGTGAAACCACATTTAAATAAGCTTAAATTATGATAAAATGAACCTAAATTGCATGCATGAGATCCTATTTTACTGCTTTTTAGTGTACATTTCATGTGATGTGTAAATATTAATAAGACTGATTAAATTGAGCTTATTTGAGTTCAATTTACCTTGTTTTATGCTTTTTAATAAGACTTTGGCAATTCTAATACATTGCAATGATGTTTCAGGCATTAAAATGAAGAAAGAAAGATGTTCGGAGGTCGAAGGATGCAAAATTCGGAATTTTCAACACTGGAAGGCTCCAGAATGCGCCACATAGGCATGGCGGCGCATAAAAATGCTCTCCAGCGCCATTTTATGCGCCACTTCAACACTTGGGAAAATTTCGGATGGAAGAAGCTTCAGGATGCGCCAGCTCTTCTTGGCGGCGCACAAAAAGCCATTCAAGCGCCATTTTTTGCGCCGAGGTCAAATTTTAGGAAATTGTCAGAATGCACCGCTTCTTCTTGGCGGCGCCTGAAACCACCTTGGAGCGCCACTTTTTGCGCCGTTTTGGAAAATTCGGAAAATCAGCGTATGCGCCAGTGCTCTTTGGTGGCGCCTAAAACCCTCTCCGAGCGCCATTTTTTGCGCCATCGTCGTGGTTGAGCAGTTTCTTAACCTCCCGAACTCGGTTTTAAACACCGTTTTCTTCATTTCTTCGAGAACCAGACTGAAAAATTCGAAGGAAAACACTCTGAAATCATCTGCAAATGGGAGAAGAAGGCCGGAAACACAAATCCATGCCGGAGGAATGCATCAAGGACACTGTTCTGGGCGTGTTCTTCCTATTCTAGGTGTTGCCTTTCTTTTTCTTGCTTTGTAATGAATTAAATTTGCCTTTAAAAGTAATCTGCTATCATGTTCTTAATTTGTAGACGGATTTCTGTAATGTTCGTGTTAGAAGTGTTCTAGAACGGGAGTTCAGAATCACTTTGAAGTACGAATTCATCTTTTATGGAAGTATATAATATGTCGATGCTTTATTCTGAAATCTGGAATTCTGATTAATATGTTTTTAATCGATGTTCTGTGTTTAGGAATAAGAATCTGATATTTCTGATCGCTTAAACTGGATAAATTTGTTATAAGGTTAGATTCTGTATTAGGATTGTATGTCAGATGCCTGCAAATTGATCGAGAATTCATGTTTTCATCAAATCTGTTATCTGAAATGTTAATCTGCTAAGAAATATAATTGATCGATCAATCTGTATAATCTATTTTTAGTAATCTGGCATTAATTCTAATTTATCTGCATTTTAATATTAATTAAATCCAGTTTACCATGTTTTGCTATTATTTTACCATAATTGTTAAATTATTTACACTGTTCTGCATAATTAAATGTTAGAATTCAATTCTATAAATTCTGCTTTGCTAAATCGGGAGATAAAAAGTAGAATTAATATTTTAGTACCGGAATTGGGAATAAATTACATTATAAATGAATTCTGACATGTGCACAATAATTTGGGAAATGAAAAGTGCCTATTAATTGCTATAGGAAATTTATAAGCTTGGGAAAGACTCAAATTTAAACCTAGAATAATGATTGCAGAATGTTAGATAACTTAACCAACTTCCATGAAATCTGTCTAAGCATAATTTGATTATTGGTAGATTATAATATTTTTAATCTTTATAAAATAATTAATTTTAAGAAATTGATTTTTAGAACATTGGGAAATGTCAAATTATTACACAATTTCTATTTCATATGAAGATGGCAATATTTAAAATATTACGAGCATCTCCCATTTATATCCTTATTAAATATAATTTTAATTTGCTTTATTTTAAATTTAATGTCACTATTTTTAATTAAATCACCATTAGAATTAATCAAAATCTTTTCAAATATATTAAATATAATTAATGAACTTAAGAACCATTAAAATTTCTCCAGAATGAAATAATATTCTGAAATTCCCTGTGGATTCGACCCGGTATTCACCGGTTTTTATTACTTGATGACAACCATCCGCTTGTGGTAAAATATGAGTAGTGAAAATCACCCATCAGTAACAAGAAAAAAAAAGCAGGACATAAATAATGATACAGAATGAGTATTATTTAGTTTAATTATATAAAATAAAAAAATAATTGAAAAAAACCAAAATAGGCCAGCAGAATGAGTCATTTCCACTTTTAGGCTAGCGCGGCCTGAATTCCAGCCCAATGGCCTAAATTCAGGCCCGAAATCCTTCTAATGACTCATTTTCCTAAATCAAAATATGGTGGCCCAAAAGTGAAAATGACTGCTTCTGGCGGCCTATTTTAGTTATTATCTCATAAAGAAACAGTAGTTTATGCCGTCAAGACCTATTTTTCCGATAAATAGTACTTATAATGGTTTACTTTAACAATTGGTATTTGTAGTGACTTATTTTTAATACTGAAAATATTAAATTTTGCATGTTTGTTTTAAGGAAGCTGCATTATGCACTTTAAATATGATCATGTGAGTAACTTTAAGAAATTAAACAGCTCAGCATGGAAAAGTTTCCAAATTTAAAGAATGTGGTAGTACTTCAAATTCGAGTAGGTTTTGGTCCGGACTCCGCATATCCGGAGTGTTCTGGAGATGCCGGAGTTGTGCTATTCATTTGGTCTTTCGCATATGGTAGTTTATTTGATTAGTTAATTTCCTTTTTAATTTATTAATAATTGAGTGTGTTGTGGGATGTTACATTTTTAATTATCCGGCAATTGTGGGAAATTTTTGGAAAGAATAATATTCTTACAAGTGTGCTGGGTCAGTAAGGTTGTCCGAATAATGGAAGATTTTGAGTATTTTTTTAATTTTTTAGAAGATTGTGTGGGGTTTGTGTTGTCTCATTATCCATTTGACCAAATATTGTCTTATTTTATAGCATCCACTTCTTATTTATATAACACCTTGTCATTGAGAGGAACATAAAATTCTTCACTCCCGAGAACATAAAATTCTTATTTCTATAGCATCCACTTCTTATTTCCATCCGCTTTAGTTCACAGATCACACACAGCACACATAATATCATCAACATCTAGTGCACATATCACATACGCATAGGGGACAGATCACATACGCATAGGGAATAGAACACTACATTCAAATTAGTGAAGCACTTGTATAATTGCAATGATCACAAAGTCTCCCGTCCTAACCATCATACAAAGCAACACACACCAATCACGATTGCCTTCACATTCCATATTCTCATTTTTATACATCATTTTTCCCTTCACCTATTTAATAGCTTTTTCTATCACCCTTCATGAAATTTTCTCGTCAAAGCACAGCGCTGCAACGAGAATAACATCCCAATAGCTATCAAATATCACATACATAGTGGGGAAATAGCACACTGTTGCAATCAGTTATTCCTCACAGAATATCCTCACCATTCATGCATTCCAGGAATGCATTAAGCATCCATGCAAAGCTCCCTTGAGTTTCGTCCAATAGCAGTGCCGCACCAAACACGCAGCTCCGTCTATGTTCATTGAATCCAACAATCAACGCTGCATCCATAATAGTTTATAATCCAACGATAATACCCACAATTATCACATTCCCAAATGTGTTATTGAGTCGTCAATGATCTCCAAATTTTCTTCACCACCATGTGAATCGTATCCCAAATCTGCGGGTGTTGTATCACCTTCACCGGAATGGTTGTCGGAGAATGCTATTGGACACTCGCTTCCGTCGCCCAAATCAATAATCAGGGAAATCAGTGATACACCTTCCATTTTTAATAAATGCGCCCGCATGGAATTCCAAACTCTATCTCGACACGTAGCACAATATCTTCACAGTCGGAACACATCCGCATATCCGGACAATAAATCATCCGTATAATAACTTAATTGCTTCAAATTATCCTCACTCAATGAAATAAATACTCCTTTCTCGCGTTTCTAGTTACATTTTTTTTTTTTGCTCACAACACTTAATAAGGTATGGATAGATTAGTCTTTAAAATATCTGTAAATTAAGAATTTACGTGATATAACAATAGTGAATGTAGAATTTTAATTGAGTTATTTACTGATGTGACTTGATTACTTGAATTAAGATTTATAATTGATAAGAGAGTTTAAAATTTTAAATAATGTATTTATTGATGTGCTTTGATGATATATTGGTTTCGAAAGACATGGTATGGAAGTTACAATTATTTTTTTTTTTTTAAAAAAATCTTTTATAGAAATGTAACAAATGAGTTGGGATAACCAAATGAAAACTCTACAGGTGAATTGGACGAATGAAATTATTTTTCTGAATAAAAATGTGTATTTTGTGAAGGGAATTCCAAAATGTGTATTTTGTGAAGGGAATTCATTGGGGAATATGTGGATGCTTGCGTCAAATATTAAACCGAAGTTTTGGTGATTTGAATCAAGGTTTATCTTAGGGTGCGAGCAAATCATTTGTCCTGATGTACTGCGGTCTCTCATCACCGTTGATTCACTTTGTAAAACGATAATTAAGATTAACTTGAAGGTTAAAAAAAAGAAATTTGTCATATTACTTCAAAATATATTTTTGTACATTTCAGCGGATATTTTATTTTTTGGTTGATGGAGAAAGAATTAAATTGGCTCGCTAAGACTCACCCACAAAAGGTTCAAAGTTTACTATGTATTCAACCAGACAAGTTTGGCATTTTATCTTTGCACAAGGAAATTCGATTATTTATTGTTTCTTATTTTGGTTGCCTTTTGTTCTCAGCCTACATGCAAATCTAATATATATAATGCATTAATTAATGCTTATATACTCATAACTCTTGGTTAAAATTTCAACAAGATTTTTCATCATTTGGAACTACGACTATCAATGACTTAACTATTTGATTCACATTAATGTTGTTGTCCAACATCCTAATGCTGAGCTGATTGCTTGTTTACTTTTCAGTAGCCTCCTGAAGTATGGGATGGTGGCGTTGGCTTTGTCTCGAAGGAAATGATTCAGGAGCACTGCCCCCAACCTGCATCTGATATTCGGATTTTAAGATGCAGACCGGAGCACCACAAATGAACAAAGCCATGGCTGCTCATCTTGATGCCATTGGATACTCCCAGGAGATGCAATTCCAACTTCAACTCAAGTCCTCAGAGGCCATGATCATTTTGTTTCATTTTTGGGGAAATTATTTTCATTTGCATGTTTGTAGTGATAGAATTCCCCAAATTTTACATCATTTTTTTTTTTTTATCAGCAGAAACACTGTTAAACTCCGTCACCTTTCCCAATTACTAGTATAATAAATTAGCTTTGTATTGGGCTTTGATTGGCTTGGCTGCATAGTTGATGTTTGGAGAAAAGAACAAATACATCCTTTTTAATTTATCAAAAATCCAAATCAATCATTTTTCTATTTTATTATCAAAACAGTCCGCTACAAATGCTAATTATATCCAAATCAGTTCCTTGTTCACTAATTATGCTCTAATCGCTGACGTGACAAGGGTTTAAATTTAAACCTGACACGCGGGCGTAATATTAGTCATTATTCTTTTATCTTTTGCCAATTCAGTCATAAACTTTTGTTTTGTTTCATTTATTCCTCTACCCAAATCAGTCATTTTTATATTAATTGGTCCCCAACCTTTCAAATTATTTCATTTCAGGCTCTGAACCTTAATTTTTTTTTATTACTACTAATCCATTTATCAAATACATGCCAACATACTTTCGAAAATAAAATTAAACATCAAACCTCATACATTAGGTTTGACTGTTATGTTATCGGGTTTTCCAAGTCCCGAGATTTTACGGACTCTCTCTAACCAACCGACCGTAACCGATGGTTAATTGGTTCTGGTTTCCTTCAGTAACAATTAGCACAATCATACTTTGTTTCCTACCTTAGAACGTAGTAAGATTTGAGTAAATTATTTAATTTTAATTTTGGTATAAATGATTTAATTTTACTTTTTGAAAGGTTATCGGATGCAGGAAGAATGGACAATAAAATTCAAGCTATTTTTCTAATATTTTTAATAAAATTTGAATAATATTTTTTGTATTTTTTAATAAAATCAAGGCTTCATGTATCCATAAACTTCCGAAAATTCAAGTTAAATCATTTACTCAAACATTGCTACGTCTTAAGATATGAAACAAAGTAAGATTGTGCTGATTGTTGCTGAAGAAAACCAAAACTAATGAATCATCGGTTGCCGTCGGGTGGTTAGAGAGAGCCCGTAAAATCCCAGAACTTGGAAGACCTGGTAACAAGGCTGTCAAACCCAATGTATGGGGTTTGGTGTTTAATTTTATTTACAGAAATATGTTGGACATTTATTTGATAAATAGATTAGTAATAATAAAAAATTTAAGGTTATGGGCCTGAAATGAAATAATTTGAAAAGTTTGAGGCCAATTAATATAAAATGACTGATTTGGTAGATGACTAAATAGAACAAAACAAAAGTTTAGGATTGAATTGGCAAAAGATAAAAGAAAATGGACTAATATTATGCCCACGTGTCAGGTTCAAATTTAAACCCTTATCACGTCGGCAATTAAAGCATAATTAGTGAACAAATGACTGATTTGAACGTAATCAACATTTGTAGCGAATTATTTTGGTAATAAAATAAAAAAAAATAACTGATTTGAATTTTTTTAAAAGAACGTATTTGTCATTTTTTCCTTTGATGTTTACCGGTCAAAGCCAAAACGAGCACTTTTTAAAATTATGCCTTTTTTAGGTCAGGATATGACTCCTAACGTGTACACACATAAGAAAGAAGGTCAACTCACATGAAGTTACACTCAAACAAGCCCAAAGTCTGATGATAATTTGAGATTTTTGCGTTTTTTGGGGGTGGTCATGGCGTCATGGGTTTATATTATTACATGAGACCCCATTGTGAAACAAACAGTAAGCCATGGGAACATATTAAAGGTCAGTTCACAACTCAACAAGAAGCATAAGGGGTTAATAATTATTAGGGAAAATTTTTGAATCCAAAAAGTAAAGATGCCATATACTATAAAAACAAGCAGTATTGTGAAATCAAATATCTCCACTGTAACAAGGTTATCTTATCAGAAGCAGATAGTCATCTTTTCTCGAATTAATTGACTCAAGTTCAGCCAAATGTCTCAATGAGGAAGCCCTTGTAGATGCTCATAAACTTTGCCACAAATGCTGCAACATAAACATAAAATCATGAGGTTTATAGGTGCAGAATCAGCTTTCTTATATAAAAAAATGGGAGCATTATTATTTTCAGGGAAGTTATTCACTAACAACTAGATCAATACGCCGCCATAGCCAACATTGTTTTAAAAAAATTTCATTGCTGGATATCATGCCTTGTGTGTGTATTTAAAGCTCAGTGACCAACTGGCTATAGCACACATAATTGAGAAAAAAACTGAAGCATCTCAAAATCATGTCCTGGCCAAGGAAAAAAAAAATACGCGATGTAAAGCTACACACACAGGGCACACAGAAAAAGGTTACATAAATAGTTCTGTGCAAAAATATTTGATTAGTTTAAATAAAAGCAGAAGGGATTCTAAGCAAGGGAAAATTTTGTTAAATGTGCAAATAGAAAGCTTCCAATTAGGCAATTGATTGGCTAGCTTTGAATGTGATGAGTTTGGTTTAATAAACTCCTGAATCTACTTGTTAGGAACACAGATCAGACCATTTAAACACTAGATAATTACAGAAGGATAGTAGAACTGAGTCGAGTACATTGAATCAATCACATCAAAAATATAAATAAAGAGACAAAAGGTCATGCTGTGGAAAAAAATGATTTGATATTCATCTCACAAGTTTCAAGGCATACCTTCAAGATGAAATATTGCTTTCTGTCCAAGGCATAACCTGTGTTCCTGGGGAGAAGCAAGGACAATAGACATAAGAAAAAAGAACTCCGCAATAGCCAACTTCGAAACAGTGCGATGCCTACCATGAATTCTTCAAAAAAAATACGGAAAATGAGAGAAACATTTCTTAAAAACATCAATGATTCATATACAGTGGTGAATGGTCAATGAGAGCCACCATAAACTTACATAGTTTGCAGCCCAGCGAGTGATCTCATGCTTTAGTTCAGAATCTAACTTCTTTAACAACTCATAAAGCAACCTCTGAAATAAAAACACAAGATCATTTTTTCTTCAATTTGTTATTCAAACCCTGCACCATACACTCCTTTAACTTGAAGAAAATGATGGTGTTTAAAAAAGCACAAAGTTGCTGAACCTTTAAAATGATTTCTGGAGGAATGCAATTCACAAGCAGTTCATATAGTTTTCCTCGGACTTCAAACAACCTAAAGAGCATAGATAGAACTTTTCAATCAGGGTTGCCAACCTTTTACCTTTATATCAATGATAATGATGAAAATATCAACAGAAGAATAACCAGAATAATATAAGTATGCTGATTCGTAGCCATAAAACCTATTGATAAATGTCTCTGTCATATGTTCAAAAAAGTCAACCTCAATTCCCAAATTAGTTGGATAAAGATGTAGATCTATCATAGATCGTTTAGGACTAAAGTGGTACTAAAATGCAGCTGCAATGGCCTATCAAAAAGATAATTCATGCTCTATGTACTTACAACATGTTTTAGATTACTTGATATAATTCTTATTAACATCATAAATTAAAATAAAAGTATAATACAACCCCAATTATTTTTCCGATTATAAATGTAGCAAAAAACAACAAAAAGACTCCAGAATGAGGAAAAGCTCCCCATAGGGGATGCATTGGATGTTATAATGATTTACTAGCAGTATTCTAATAATAATATATGCCATATGACACTAAAGTTCCAATGATTAATTTTATGCATAAACAAAGTTTCTTCAGACTCCTTTTTCTCATCTATCTCGAGTTTCGACTTCAATCCATAATGAATAAGAAGAGCTCAGGTATACATTTCAGAACCATCATACAAGAAAATCAATACAGAGAAACTTAACAAAACACAAATTTTAATCAACAATGGCTCACTAACCTTTTTGGACTCTGCTCCTTAAATATGCTTGATGCTATTTCTGAAACATATTCCTCCCAATCCATGGGGGGTATTGCTTGATTGGCTGTAAAAGGATACCTGAAAAAAGAATTACTGAGAATTACCCCAACCAGTAATATAGCATATTCAGGGCATCAAGTAGTATGAGTTCATGCAACATCTACATATAAAATATAGAACAAAACTCAACTGTTGGACACGGCAAGTTTCAAATGATAATATTGCCCTCCTTAGGCTTCTATTAGATTGTTGTGCTATTCGATCAGCAAAATCAGATGGAAGTTGCAATCCTTCTTTCTTGGCAATAAATTCCAATACCTTTACAATCTGGCAGTTGAAAATATAATAAGTACCCAGACAGTGAGGTATATCATAGCAAGCAAGAGGAAATGCATGGATATTTGGGGGCTCCAATAGGTGACGACACTCAGATATGATCATATGACAAAAAAACAAAAGTGAGTTCTATAAAGGTGATATTATGTCCATCTCAAGCTAATAGAGTGGTGAAGAGTACGGAGTACCATACATTAGAGGTTCACCAATAATGCATCAATCATCAATAAAATCCTACACCAGCGACCATTGTGGCCCTTCTATGCAGGAAAAGAAAAAATTAAAAAGAAGGCTGACCTCTCCTTCCGGTGGTGCATTTATTCGCATATTCAAACAACGCGAGCGGACGGCTTCAGTAACCTTGGAGGAACTGTTACAGCACATGATGATTCGACAGGATGAACTATATTTCTCCATTGTTCTACGGAGAGAGTGTTGGGCTTCTCTTGAGAGCTTGTCAACCTCATTAAGCACTAGAACTGATATTTCAACATAAAATAGGGTCAGCATAGAAAAACCATAAAGAAAACAGTACAAGATATCAAAAATTCGTGGGAACAATAGTACTCCAACACTAAAACTGTTCCTTTCATCATTTCAGCTATTTCAGAAACCTTTCATAAAAAGTGAGAGAAGCACATGGAGAAGTATAACTAGCATTCAGTTCTCAAAATGAACATATGATAAGATTCTCAGGGTTACCTTTGAAACCTTTCTTCCCTTTTGTGTCAATGGGTCTGTTCTTTGCCATTTCCTTGATTACCTCTTGAACCACATATCGGTCCTGAAATCCTGCATCGCTAGGATTCAGTTCGATATGGTATGTGCCTGACAATGTTGTGAGTTCTAGATCAATTGTTCGAGTCCCAGCCTGGAAACACAAACTCATCGCTGTTAAAGTCAAATTCTCTTAAATAATCCATGCAGATGAACTAGGAGAAGGGAGACAAAACTCACATCAACTTTCCAGTTCCTAGTTTCCACTTTCACCTGCAATTCAGCATTTAAATAATCATATTAGATTAACCTTCATCGCCCCTCAATTAGAATTGCACATATAAATTGCATTGAATAACTATATAGCCAATAGAGGTCACAATTTTCTTTCGTCATCATAGTTGAATACGCTTCCCATCTATTTACAGTAAACTTCCAAAACATACCATTATCATGTTCTGGAATTACATAATCAGTACACTTGACTGCCACTTCCACGTCTCCCAAATTACAAATTCGTACATTAAACCAAGAAAAATCAATCCACTCCCAGAATCGGAAAATAACTTCCAAACGTTCACCTTATCAGCACTGGCACCAAACATTTGCCTGAGTAGGGCCATTATTAGGGTTTTCTTTCCCGACCCAGAGGGCCCATAGAATAGCAAATGAGGGCAATCTTGCTCCGTCACCTGCAATCAGACAAGACAAAGAACATAGGAAACTAAATCCGAAATCTTTTCTCTTGAAACTACAAAAAGATAGGGTAAATTTCAATCGCATCAACACACTTACAAGTTTCTTTAGATTTTGGGCGATTTCTTGGTGAACTATGACATTGTCTAGGGTTTTGGGACGGTATTTATCCACCCATAACATTTTTTCTTCTTCCACACAGACGCCGAATGTCGGCCAAAAATGGAATCGAAAGTTATCGTCTTTATTGGGGAGAATTGGAGAAAAGGGAAAGTGGCGGGAAACGATGAGGTGCTGCGGGCTCAAGGTCCATGGGCTAGGTCCGGGTCGACCCAGATCCAAGACCCGAACCGAGAGTTTTTTTAGGACGTCCCAGACCCAAGGTATTCTTGGACCCGAATCAGAACCAACCTGTGAAGAACTGAACCTAGACCCGTGGACCCAAAATATAAATTGTCTGAATTTGATCAGACCCGACCCAAGACCCGGTCATCAATCTGCAAAAAACATGTTTTAATGCAAAACAACAATATGCTCAATGCTTAATTAATTCAATCGAACACATGTTTTAATTATTTCAAAAAAATATTGGAATAAAGGCCAAAATGGTCCTTTATCTTCGCTAAAAAACTAAAATAGTCATTTATATTTTATAATACTAAAATAATCCTCTACATATGCATAAAATAGCCAAAATAGTCCTTTTTGTATTATTAAATTGGGCTAGTGGACATCCACACTTTTATATTTAACCCTAAACTTTCAAAAACTTTCATTAAGGCCCTAGGAAGGTTTGACTTTGTAAAAAAATGTCATCTTTCAAAACTTAAATAATTTTATTGTCCATATGACTTCGGATCCGCATAAAAATTGGTATCAGAGCCTAGGTTTTATTGAAGAACATATTAATTATATTATTTATAATATTTTATTTCTTAATGGAGAAGATTTTATTATTTAATGGATTCAATGAATTTGAAACCAACGAGTTATTTCCAAATTTTGGAAATAAAAAATAGAAAATTCCAAAGAAATTTCTTGAACTTGTCCATGGGACAAGATATTATCAAAATTAGTTTCTTTCCTAAAAATGAGAGGAACAGACTGGAAAGAAATTGATCCGGATAGCTCTAAGTTCTCACAGGACTTAAGGGAAATCCAAAAAACGATTCAAGATTATGGTAACCGGGTATTAATTTTACCTGGAAAAATAGATAACCAAGAATAATCAAGCCAATATTAGAGATGCATTCGGACCCGTACAAGCTTTACACCAAAAAGGTAAAGCAACTATGGTTCCAAAGCAGAAATCACAAGAAGAGCTTATGATCGATCTCCTGAAATCAGTCGAATGAGTGTTTCCAGGGCAGATCTATCAGATCTACAAGAATTAGATGAATTATTTTCCCAACTTGGGATTATGGATCTAATTAATGTAAAACTCAATAAAGTTCTTCAACTGGGTTATGCGGAAGAATCAGGATCCAACGTGACCTACGATGGACCGCCTGATGTTCCAATGAGAGAAAATACAGACTTTCAAATGAACAGGTATTATGAGGTGCATCTCAATGCAAGACGAAACCCAGGACGGAACCCGAGTAGAGCACCAGAATCCACACCGTGGGCCAAGACGATGTTACAACCATTAAATCCATATGGCATAACACTGAACCTCGATGTTATCGACTTCCGAAACATCAAAGATCTGATCGACGAATGGGTAGCTTCAATGAAGATTGCAGCAACCACTCTGGATCTCGATAAAGAAAACTTTGTCAGATTAATAGAGCTAAGTCTCGAAGGATCGGCAAAGTTAGGCTGGAAAAACTCCACGGCGGCTCTAAAGGAGCAAATACTTGAAGGAGAATCCGAAAGCACAATCTGCGAAAGATTTGGTCTCTTATTCAAAACCCATTTTGTAGGAGATGGTTATTTTGAAGAACAGAGAACCGAAAAAATCAAGGTCTATACCCAAGCACTGTTGGGTATGGAATTAAGAAGTATTTGCGCAGTAGACGAATATATATACTGGTTTCGTAAATACTATTTTTGGAGTAAGATGACAGCTGAAATAGCATGTCCCATGTTCTTTGCAAAGATCTGCAGCCCATGGAGGGAGATGTTGATCCAATCGTACACGGTACCCCCCGGTACAGTGGACTCAATAACCCGGAGAATGTCCTTCCTAAAGGATAAGCTCAGAGAATGGTGTCAATAGGCAGCAGCCCAAAAGAACATCAAGAGACTAAAAGGTAAAATAAAAAGAACCCCTCTTTGCTGTGAAAAATAACGATTTTCCAACTATTATAGGAGAATCAGAAGAAAAGAGGAGAAAGAAGAAGAGTCGAGGCTCATACAGTAGGAGTTTCAGAAGACCTCCATTCCGAAGAAGAAGAGCATGGTGGTCCAAGGGCAAGGCCGGATCATACAAAACTGGACAAAGAACGGGAACAACGAAGAGTTCATCCCAAGGTTCAACTAGCTCAGCAGCAAGCAGCACGGGGAGAACGACGTCCAAAAGAACATTCAGACGAGCCCATACCCGAGCCAACGAAAGTTTCAAGGACTGCAATTGTTGGAAGTGTGGAGCCAGATGTCATATCTCACCCGATTGCCCTCAGAATCATGTGATACGAATGTACGAAGCCACGAAGGATATCGTGGAAGCAGTCTACCATAGAAAACTGGTACCAGTCTATCAGTTTGAAGACATCCCCTCGGATGAAAGCATCCACAAGGAAGAATTAAGAAGTGACTCGGACTCATATTCAGATGGATCTTCAACCGAGTCTGACTGAAGAAGACAGGATTCAAACCACTGAAAACCTGTCCGGATTCTTTTTGTAACACCCCGGTTTTTGGTCACCCAGGTCGGGATGTCACCGCCACATCTCCCTAGTAAGACACGGTTTCTCCGAGCTTACTAAAGAGATGCAAGGCTAGGTATTGCAGTATTTAAAACATTTAAAGCATTCAAAATAGCCCATACAATATAATTCGAAAATAATAATAGCATAGCGCAGCGGAAATATTTAGTTTAGTACAGTATCGCAGCGGAAAATATAAAAAGGGCCGACATGGCCAAAACACGGGTTAAACAGGCCCGTTCATAATATAGTCTAAGTACGAAATTTAAAAGCAAAATAACAATCCCCAAAATCCCATGCATGATTCGTGCTCACACATGCTCATTCCACATATTCTGTAAAGAAAGGGATAAAAATGGTTTTGGTCAGCAAAATTGCTGAGTAAATTAACACATGCATGATCGTAGGTTTTAAAAGCCATTAATTTAATAATTTAACAAAAGCATGATAATAACATAATATTTAATTTCATCTAATCCATATCCAATAGCATAATTTATCTCAGGCTTTATTTAATAACACATATCACATGGTTTCATCACAAAAGCCATAATTTAAATAAAGCATTTAAATAATTTAATTAGACAACAACATAATTTAATCTAATTTAATTTAATTTAGAATCTCCATTACATTCCCGATTTGGTATTTCAAAGTTTCACGATAGCATCGCGATGTCAACAAGTTTAGCCGGTAGCCCGGCGGCCGCAACCGTATCAGCCATACCCAGTACCACTCCGGAGCCTCGGGAAACCCATACGGATATTCACGAGAGTATAGGCTCTAAGTTTCGCCATTTAGGCAATCCATATCTCAAATTTAGCGCGCGGGGTCACCATCGTCCATTACGGCACGAAGTGAGTCGTTAGGGGGCACCCTGCAGAGCACTCACCCCTAATTTTAATTTATCAAGTTTGTAAGGGGATTTAATTTTTAAAATCTGCCTTCCATTGTATTTATTTAGAAATAATATCTCAATTCGTTTCAACCCTAAAGGTTAATTCCATGTTTCAACAAGATTTCAAGATTTCGTTTCGGTAAATCACAGTTTACTCCAAAATTCGTCTAAAATCAGATTTAATTCCAAAAATTCCAAACTTTCATATCTGACTCGGAAACATCAAGATCTACAACTTTCGTGTTTTAACTTTTTCAATCCGAGATACCTAAGTAGGTCAAAATCACCAATTTTCGCATAAGAAGAATTCTGTCCGAGTTTAATATGTCACAGTTTAAAGATTTCAAATTCTACCATATCAATTCAACTCCAAATTTAATGAAATTTGACAGGGATCATCTTAAGACATTTATCTACAACTTTCATGTTCGGCCAAAGATCTAAAACAGCCTAGATCCTATGTCAAAAACGTGATCAAGATCATTCCTAAGTTCTGTCCAAGATTTCGAGATCTAGATTCAAATAGTTCGGTTTGAACGGGTTTTCATATATCAAATCAACTCCAAAAATTCTCAAATTTTTACAGTAGCTAGGTCTAGGTCTTAGGAACGTTTTTCGTGTTTTAAGTTTTTCCGTTTGAGTTCGTTTTAAGGGTCGGAAAAATTCACCAAATCTGTTGCGTCGGTAGAAAAACAAAAGTGGACAGATTTATGGTTCTTGTTGAATCTTTTAGGTTTCGAATGTTTTAAAATCTCCTAAAACCATGTAAGGTTAACTTACAGTGTCTATGAACGTCGGGGATGTCTAATTTGGAGGCGTGGCTTCCAGATCACCGTTCCTCCTCTCCGTTCGTCGGGTTCTGCGATCTAGATTCGATACGGGGTGTAGAAAGAAAAGAACCGGAGTTAGAATCCGTTTTCGGATTGAAATGTGAAAAGATTTATTGGACTAGAGCTTACCACAACGTTTGGAGACCTTGGATTTTCGTCCAAAGCTGCTGCCTCCGTTTGGTGCTTTCCGTCGACTCCGAATTTAGGGTTTCGAACGTATAGAAGATTGTAGGGTTTTGTAAACTTGTTTGGGGCTCCCAAGGGGCTTATTTATAGAATTCTCAATCCCTAGGGCGTCCACAACCGACCTAAAGGTCTGGAGTCGAGAGATGTTCAACCGAAAGTCGAAAAATCCGCGTTCGGACGAGAGATTCGCGCAACAAACGAATCTGTGGGGTGGCGCGGTCGTGGCGCGCTAAAGCCACTTCACCGCGCGGCCACCGCGCCGACTTCGCCTGGACTTCGGTCCGGGCGGGTCGTGCGATCCGTCGTGCTTTTCCGCCTCTCTTTCGGGTTTCTATCCCTCTATGCTCCCGAATTCCGATTTCCGGGGTATATTCGGGTTCATACTTTTTCTCTAATTTTATTCTCAGTCTAATTGGATGTTTTGGACTCGAATACTCGAGTTCATTAGTGTCGGGTTTTGGTGTACCATTTATCCATCCTTTTATTGAATTAAATTCCTTTAATTCCTTTTTAAGTAAAAATCTCATTTCTCATTTCCTTATCTTTATTTATTTCTTTTATTTGCTGGATTTGTTTATTTATTTATAGTATTTATTTTATTTATTATTTATTTATTTAATTATTGTTTTATTTTATGTTGGAAAATTCTCGGGTATTACAGTCTACCCTCCTTAAGAATCAACTTCGTCCTCGAAGTTGTGTTTCGGCTTTTCTCGTCTCATGCTAAGGTCTTGTGTTTGTTTTATTATGTTGTGACTGAACTTAGAATTGAAACTTCTAAGCTGCCTACGTACCCGGTAAAGGGATCAAGCCATAACGTAGTTCACAAGTTTACAAAAATGCACGAAAAATTAGGGGGTATGACATCCTCTCCCCCTTAAGATTGCAGTTATGTCCCCATAACTGTGTCGGAATCGGTTTGGAACAATGTCGGGTATCGTTCCCTCATATCGGATTCTACTTCCCAAGTTGCCGTCTCACTTTCGTGGTTTGACCAAAGAACCTTGATCATTTTGATGGTTTTGTTTCTCGTTACTCGTTCCTTAGTATCGAGAATACGCACTGGGACTTCTTCGTAAGTCAAATCCTCATCGAGCTCAATTATCTCTGGTTGAAGTACATGTGTCGGGTCCGGCACATACTTCTTTAGTTGCGAGACATGGAAGACATTATGAACTCTATCTAAGTGCGGCGGTAAAGCCAATCGGTAGGCTAGAGTTCCGACTCGTTCTAGAATTTCGTAAGGTCCTATGTATCGAGGACTTAACTTCCCTCGTTTGCCAAAGCGCATCACCCCCTTCATGGGTGATATCTTTAGCATGACTCTATCTCCCACTTGAAATTCTAGGTCTCGTCGTCTCACGTCGGCATAACTCTTTTGACGGTCTTGAGCGGCTTTCATCTTCCCTTGGATCACTTTGATTTGTTGAGCCATGTCTTCGATAAGCTGTGGTCCCACTACCACGGACTTATCGTTTTCTTCCCAGCTCAAAGGGCTTCGGCACTTTCGTCCATACAACGCCTCGAAAGGTGCCATGCCGATACTAGCATGGTAGCTATTATTATAGGAAAACTCAATCAAGGGTAAATGAGATTCCCAATTCCCTTTGAATTCCAACACACATGCTCTCAGCATGTCTTCTAGTGTTTGGATTGTTCTCTCGGTTTGACCATCCGTCATCGGGTGGAATGCGGTGCTCATTTTGATTTGAGTACCGAGAGCTTTTTGTAACTCTGTCCAGAAATGAGAGACAAATCTACTGTCTCTATCGGAAATGATATCATGTGGTACTCCATGTCGTCGTACCACATTATCAATATAGGCTCGGGCCAATTGGTCCATAGTCCACGTGTCTTTCATTGGGATAAATATGGCTGTCTTCGTTAGCCTATCCACAATCACCCAAATCTTGTTCATGCCTTTAGGTGATCGGGGTAATCCCGAGACAAAGTCCATTGAGATGCTATCCCACTTCCAACTTGGAATCTCTAGTGGTTGCATCAATCCTAAGGGTTTATGTCGCACTGCCTTAACCTTTTGGCAGGTGAGACATCTTGCCACGAAATTTGCCACTTCCTTCTTCATTCCCGGCCACCAATAGATCTTCTTCAGATCTTTGTATAGCTTGTCACCTCCGGGATGTACGGAATATGGCGTGTTGTGCCCTTCCTCCATCAATCTTTGCTTCAACTCGGCACATTTAAGAGGCACACACCATCTCCCTTTAAAGCGGATGCTTCCATCCTCGTGGACAGCCAATCCTATTGCCTTTCCTTCGGCAATATACCCTTTTATCTTCTCGAGTTTCGGGTCGCCCGGTTGAGCGAGTCGAATCTCGTCTAATATTGGAGTTTCTACGACCATAGCATTGACCGTTTCTCTCACTGTGCCAGGATGCACAAGTTCTAACTCCAATCTTGCCAAATCCATGTACAATGCCGGCGGAATTACCAACGCGTTTGTCACGTGTTGGGTTTTCCGACTTAGGGCATCGGCTACCACATTCGCCTTCCCCTCGTGGTATGCTATCTCTAAATCGTAGTCTTTAATAAGTTCCAACCACCTTCGCTGTCTCAAATTCAACTCCTTCTGAGTGAATATATATTTCAAGCTCTTGTGGTCGGTGAACATTCGACACTTCCGCCCATAAAGATAATGTCTCCATATCTTTAGAGCGAAAACGACCGCTGCCAACTCCAGGTCGTGGGTCGGATAATTTTCCTCGTGAGGTTTTAGTTGGCGTGATGCATAGGCTACGACTCTCGAGTCTTGCATCAAGACACAACCTAAACCTTCCTTCGAAGCATCGCTATATACTTCGAAGTCACCATTTTCTGATGGTAATGTTAATACGGGTGTGGTTGTGAGTCGTTTCTTCAGCTCTTGAAACGATGTCTCACATGCTTCGGTCCACTCGTATTTTGCTCATTTCTTAAGTAGCTGGGTCAAAGGACGTGCAATCCTTGAAAAGTCCTTCACAAATCGTCTATAATATCCGGCTAACCCAAGGAAACTCCTTATTTCCGTTGGACTTTTCGGAGTTGCCCATTCAGTTACGGCAGAAACTTTTGCCGGATCCACTGATACTCCATCAGCGGATACTATGTGTCCGAGAAATGCCACTTCTTTCAGCCAGAAGTCACATTTCGACAGCTTGCCGTATAGCTGATTTCTTCGCAAGATTTCCAACACTTGATGTAAGTGTTTTGCATGCTCCTCCTCGCTCTTCGAGTAGATCAGGATGTCGTCGATGAACACTACGACACACTGGTCTAACAATTCTCAGAACACGTTGTTCATGAGATTCATGAACATGGCCGGAGCATTTGTTAACCCGAAGGATAACACTGTGAACTCGTAATGGCCATATCGTGTTTGAAACGCCGTCTTTGGAATGTCCTTCTCGGCAATCCTCAATTGATGGTACCCAGATCGCAAATCGATCTTCGAGAATACTGAAGCTCCCTTCAGTTGATCAAACAGATCCTCTATTCTCGGTAGGGGGTATTTATTCTTAATGGTCACTTGGTTTAGTCCTCGGTAATCTATGCAAAGACGTAGTCCTCCGTCTTTCTTCTTGACAAACAAAACCGGTGCTCCCCAAGGGGACGTACTCGGTCTTATGTAACCTTTTCCCAATAGCTCCTCGAGTTGTTCCTTTAACTCCTTCATTTCCAGTGGTGCCATCCGGTACGGAGCTTTTGAGACAGGCTCTGTCCCCGGAATGAGATCTATCGTGAATTCAAGATCTCTCTCAGGTGGCATGCCCGGAACGTCTTCAGGGAACACGTCCGGGTATTCTCTTACCACTGGTATGCTATCAACCTTGTTCTCTTCCGCCTCAAGGTTGTGCACATAGCGCGCATATAGTTCATACCCCTTACGCATCAAGTTACTTAGTTTAAGTGCACTAAAGATTTTGTTACTTTTCTTAGGGGGCTGAGAGTAAAAGATAACTCTCTTTCCCCTACTTTTTGACAAGGTGATCTTTTGCTTTTGGCATTCGATCACCGCTTTATACTGGGATAGCCAATCCATCCCCAGTATGATGTCAAAGTCTCTTAAGTTAAATTCTACCAAGTTCGCGAAGAATTCTACGTTCTTTATCACTATAGGAATTCCGTTATATCGTTTAGAGCAAGACACTACTTCTCCAGAAGGCAATTGAATTCCTAAGCTAATTCTCTCGCACTTAGGTAGATCTAACTCAGACACTATCCTTGATGCAATAATTGAGCAACTAGCTCCAGAATCAAATAGAACTCTAAGGGGTGTATTCAAAACGTGAAATGTACCTGCCATCACTTCTCCTTGCGCAGGCACGTCCGCTTGGTTCACCACGTTCAGCCTCCCCATAGGGCGTCCCTGATTGCCCTGCTGATTCGCATTCGGCTGCTGATTTTGTTGCTGGTTTTGATTCTGTGGGGGCGGAGGTCGTTGGTTCTGGTTCTGGTTCTGCGGTCTATTTTGAGGGGGTCTGTACCCTTGGTTATTCCCGTTTCGACCGTTTTGGTTTTGAGGCTGTTCTTGCCCCGCGACCAAATCGTCCCTCTTCGTTATGTTCTCGAGCCTAGTTCGACAATCCCGTCGAACATGACACATTCGACCGCATCGGTAACAAGCGCCTTGTTGCGGGAATCCCCTTGCCAGATGGGGTCGTCCACATCTCGGGCAAGGCGGTACCGGATCTTCCTGGTTGAACCTCCTCCCAGTGTTGTTTTGTTGGGGCCTATTTGACCCTCTGCGCTGCTCGTTCCTTCCAGTGTTGTTCTCGTTTCTCGAGTCTCGGCTTCTCTTGTCTTGAGGACCCCTGCCGGACTCCCCACTCACCCTTCTTTTCAGCTGCTGCACGCGTGCTACCGCCACAGCGCGATCGTATACGGCTTGCAAATCGGGGTAGTGTACCCCCGCGATCACTTCGCGCACAGACAGGTTCAGTCCCATCTCGAACTTTTGTGCCTTTTCCGCATCAATAGGCACTAGCCTCGGTGCGAACCTCACCAGCTCCTTGAAGCGGGTGTAGTATTCCTGCACCGTTTGGCTTCCTTGCTTCAACGACAGGAATTCTTCGTACATGGCAGCTTTAGTACTCAAGGGATAGAATCGATCCCTGAGTAGTTCCATCATCTCCATCCACGAGTAAGGCTCGTCATCTTCAGTTAGTTTGGCTTGCGTCGCTTGCCACCAGTCGTCAGCTTCGCCTCCCTAGTAGTATGAAGCGACATGTACCCTCTCTCCTTCCGGACATTTGACCGCTCCCAGCAGCTTGTCAAAAGTCCGGATCCATTCCTCCAGTTTAGCTGGATCCTCCTCACCAGCATAGTGGGGCGGCTGGTAGGGATTCACCATCGCCAGGTAGTTAGGGCGAGCTTGGGGCGGGGGTACCGCCGCAGCTTGACCCTGGTTGACTTGCGCGTTCCCGAGCGCAATCAACACTTCCTCTATCGTCCTAAGACGATCGCCCACATTGTTTGGTGCGGGGGCGTCCTGCGCACCTTGGGGTTGTTCCATTTCAGGTTGAATCGGTTCAGTGACGTTTGGTAGTGTCTCAGTAGGAGTTTCAGTGGTGGTTTGGGGAGCGGTTTGAGTCCTTCCTCTTCCTCTGGGTGCCATTCTGGTACAAATAGGATAGTTTAGGACTGATGAATTTAGCATATAGTCTAAGCAATTTCTATGAATGTATATGTGTGTAGTAATTTAGCACGTGGTGCTCTGTTCGGGTTAAGAAGCATCGTATGCTTCGGGGTTTTATTTTATTTTGTTTTGTTTTGTTTTGATTTAAAAAAAATAAATCGGGCATTTTATTTCCTCAAAAGAATTTTTTTTTTTTTTGTACACAAGTAGAAATATTTTTCTAGCAAAACAATGTCTAACAATAGAATCTCTAGTGCCTCATGACGTCTCCCGGTGGGGTAGCAGGATCTTCCTCCGGATCTTCCTCCTCCGAACTCGGCGGTAGTAGGTCGTCAAAGATAGTGTTTAAGTCTTGCCCCTGGGCATCGATGTATTCCTTTAGTATTAAGTTTTGTGTAGTGAGGGTTTGGACTTGGCGTTCGAGTTGGATTATGCGGTGATGATCCGCCTCTCTCAAGTTGCCCATGTGATGTAAATTGGCCTCCAACTGAGCCATACGGTACTTCATCTGCTCTAGGGTCTGGTGGGAATCGAGATGAACACTCATCATCCTGAACATCAACTGCATCATATCTTGACTAGCCATCTAGCGCAAGCCAGAGATCTAAGTTAATATTCGCCAAGATTCTAAGTTCAATTCGCCAAGATTCTAGGTTCAAGTTTCGCCAAGATGTTAAGTTCAAGTTTCGCCAAGATGCTAAGTTCAAGTTTCGCCAAGATGCTAAGTTCAAGTTTCGCCAAGATGCTAAGTTCAAGTTTCGCCAAGATTTTAGGTTCATAGCAGAGATGCGACATGCAAATGCAAATGCTTTTTCCCCCCAATAATAATTTAATGCACCATATATATATATTTTTCCATGGGTTTTAAAATAAAGAATAAAAATTCTTCCATGGAAATAATACTTTAAAATTTAAAATAATAGTCAAAATATTAATAATAGTTTAAAAATAGTAATGGTTTAAAAATAGTAGTTTAAAAAATAGCCGGGCTCTGATACCAACTTGTAACACCCCGGTTTTTGGTCACCCAGGTCGGGATGTCACCGCCACATCTCCCTAGTAAGACACGGTTTCTCCGAGCTTACTAAAGAGATGCAAGGCTAGGTATTGCAGTATTTAAAACATTTAAAGCATTCAAAATAGCCCATACAATATAATTCGAAAATAATAATAGCATAGCGCAGCGGAAATATTTAGTTTAGTACAGTATCGCAGCGGAAAATATAAAAAGGGCCGACATGGCCAAAACACGGGTTAAACAGGCCCGTTCATAATATAGTCTAAGTACGAAATTTAAAAGCAAAATAACAATCCCCAAAATCTCATGCATGATTCGTGCTCACACATGCTCATTCCACATATTCTGTAAAGAAAGGGATAAAAATGGTTTTGGTCAGCAAAATTGCTGAGTAAGTTAACACATGCATGATCGTAGGGTTTAAAAGCCATTAATTTAATAATTTAACAAAAGCATTATAATAACATAATATTTAATTTCATCTAATCCATATCCAATAGCATAATTTATCTCAGGCTTTATTTAATAACACATATCACATGGTTTCATCACAAAAGCCATAATTTAAATAAAGCATTTAAATAATTTAATTAGATAATAACATAATTTAATCTAATTTAATTTAATTTAGAATCCCCATTACATTCCCGATTTGGTATTTCAAAGTTTCACGATAGCATCGCGATGTCAACAAGTTTAGCCGGTAGCCCGGCGACCGCAACCGTATCAGCCATACCCAGTACCACTCCGGAGCCTCGGGAAACCCATACGGATATTCACGAGAGTGTAGGCTCTAAGTTTCGCCGTTTAGGCAATCCATATCTCAAATTTAGCGCGCGGGGTCACCATCGTCCATTACGGCACGAAGTGAATCGTTAGGGGGCACCCTGCAGAGAGCTCACCCCTAATTTTAATTTATCAAGTTTGTAAGGGGATTTAATTTTTAAAATCTGCCTTCCATTATATTTATTTAGAAATAATATCTCAATTCGTTTCAACCCTAAAGGTTAATTCCATGTTTCAACAAGATTTCAAGATTTCGTTTCGGTAAATCACAGTTTACTCCAAAATTCGTCTAAAATCAGATTTAATTCCAAAAATTCCAAAATTTCATATTTGACTCGGAAACATCAAGATCTACAACTTTCGTGTTTTAACTTTTTCAATCCGAGATACCTAAGTAGGTCAAAATCACAAATTTTCGCATAAGAACAATTCTGTCCGAGTTTAATATGTCACAGTTTAAAGATTTCAAATCCTACCATATCAATTCAACTCCAAATTTAATGAAATTTGACAGGGATCATCTTAAGACATTTATCTACAACTTTCATGTTCGGCCAAAGATCTAAAACAGCCTAGATCCTATGTCAAAAACGTGATCAAGATCATTCCTAAGTTCTGTCCAAGATTTCGAGATCTAGATTCAAACAGTTCGGTTTCAACGGGTTTTCACATATCAAATCAGCTCCAAAAATTCTCAAATTTTTACAGTAGCTAGGTCTAAGTCTTAGGAACGTTTTTCGTGTTTTAAGTTTTTCCGTTTGAGTTCGTTTTAAGGGTCGGAAAAATTCACCAAATCTGTTGCGTCGGTAGAAAAACAAAAGTGGACAGATTTATGGTTCTTGTTGAATCTTTTAGGTTTCGAATGTTTTAAAATCTCCCAAAACCATGTAAGGTTAACTTACAGTGTCTATGAACGTCGGGGATGTCTAATTTGGAGGCGTGGCTTCCAGATCACCGTTCCTCCTCTCCGTTCGTCGGGTTCTACGATCTAGATTCGATACGGGGTGTAGAAAGAAAAGAACCGGAGTTAGAATCCGTTTTCGGATTGAAACGTGAAAAGATTTATTGGACTAGAGCTTACCACAACGTTTGGAGACCTTGGATTTTCGTCCAAAGCTGCTGCCTCCGTTTGGTGCTTTCCGTCGACTCCGAATTTAGGGTTTCGAACGTATAGAAGATTGTAGGGTTTTGTAAACTTGTTTGGGGCTCCCAAGGGGCTTATTTATAGAATTCTCAATCCCTAGGGCGTCCACAACCAACCTAAAGGTCTGGAGTCGAGAGATATTCAACCGAAAGTCGAAAAATCCGCGTTCGGGCGAGAGATTCGCGCAACAAACGAATCTGTGGGGTGGCGCGGTCGTGGCGCGCTAAAGCCACTTCACCGCGCGGCCACCGCGCCGACTTCGCCTGGACTTCGGTCCGGGCGGGTCGTGCGATCCGTCGTGCTTTTCCGCCTCTCTTTCGGGTTTCTATCCCTCTATGCTCCCGAATTCCGATTTCCGGGGTATATTCGGGTTCATACTTTCTCTCTAATTTTATTCTCAGTCTAATTGGATGTTTTGGACTCGAATACTCGAGTTCATTAGTGTCGGGTTTTGGTGTACCATTTATCCATCCTTTTATTGAATTAAATTCCTTTAATTCCTTTTTAAGTAAAAATCTCATTTCTCATTTCCTTATCTTTATTTATTTCTTTTATTTGCCGGATTTGTTTATTTATTTATAGTATTTATTTTATTTATTATTTATTTATTTAATTATTGTTTTATTTTATGTTGGAAAATTCTCGGGTATTACACTTTTCAAGGATGACGATCTCGAATCGAACCATGGAAAGAATAATGCGACAAGATTCCAACCTCAGCCCATATGACGGATTCAGAATTGGCGGGATTGGACGAGTTCTTAACCAGATGGGACTCAACCAGAGAAGACATAACATCATCTACAAGGTAAGTGCAGGTGAGTTTGCAATTCCTATGGAACTTACTTGTATTGTTATGGATATGCAATTAATTCCTAAAGAAGAAATTCTTGAGGAATTAAGCAGAATGAAGGAGGAAATCGCCATTACCATGAAATGGATCCACATAGGAGCCATCGAACTAGTAATTAAGGCAACCTTCAAAGAGGGCATTGATTCTGAATTACATCTATCAGTCACTGATAGAAGAATCAATAACCTTAGAGATGGTCTTCTTGGGACTATGGTAGGAAATTTATATGTTGGGAAGTTAATGTTTGACATACATCCCAGAATTTCCTATAGCTTAGCTGACCAAGATTTTAGTAGAGTTCTAACCCTTCATCAGGATTTTAAAAGAAAAGATCTGATGAAAGAAGGAAACAGGCCATATTCTATAACCTATAGAATCTCTTATGCACTTTCCAATAGTCATCATTCTGACTTATTTCTCAGGAAAGAATATATAGAAATTACTAGAATTTTCAAGGAATTTGCTAAATTCATGACTCCAAATCCTACCCAGATTCCAAGGTTAGGAGGAGTAGACATACAGATAAGAGATCATCTAATTCTAGACAGATCAACGAGTGCTAGAATTGAGTACGCAAACCGTATGTCTTTTTCGGAAGACAGAATTATGGCATATAAAGGGAAGGAGTTCATCAAAGATCTAACTCCTCAATCCATTGGGGTAGATAATTTAAAGATTAAATACCCTGAAGGATGGAAAGAAATACGAGTAATATTTGACATCACTGAAAAGATTAACCGTTTTCCATGTGATGACTTATACTACTTGCAGCAGCCATCAATTGGAACCTATGAAGGAACAATTGAAATTGCAGGACATGAGATCAGAGTCCCAGGCACCGCCGGAAAAGACAATGGGGTTATGATTTTGGGATTAAGTTTTCTCGAAAATCATAAACCATGGGTAAGAAAGGATAATGGTATAGAATTTAATCTGAAGGGTCACACCATCAGAATTAAATGACAAGTCCATTTTCCATTTACATCTCAGTAGGTATAATATATGAACAATATAAGTCAGAATATTTTGTAGCTTATATTGATTCAGGATCAGGTATTTGCACGGCAAAACCAGGAGTTTTCCCTAGCGAAGCTATGGAATCATTACCCATTATTGCAGGAAGAGATTTTTCCCAAAAAATCTTAGTACTAAATAAGGGTATTCGACAGGCCAATATCATGATTGGAGGAGCATTTGGTACACCATGGTATAAGGTAAAAACGCCTCCTATTTACTTTCATGATACAGGAGCAGATATTTTGTTAGGGAATAATTTCATACTATCCTTTACAAAATATGTTCAAGATAACAAAAGAAATTTGTTAATATTTACCACAAGTTGTGGAAATGAGATACAGGTGTTGCACAGAGAAAAGGCATTCAACAGGTTAATGCCTATATTATTTCGCAGCAAACGTGGTGATAATGATGCCAAACTAACCCATCCAAAAATGCAGGATAAAAGAAAGTTTGGTAAGGCTTTGTTGTCTTTTAGACAGCAAGGATTCGATGAAGCTTCTATTGAGGAAATTATAAACCTCAAAGAAGCAATGCAGGAAATGAAGTCATTAAATATAACTTCATTAGACATTGATGGGGAAACTAAATTGTCCCTCGAAAATGTTCAAAGACTTATCCAGAGAAACTTTATCGAGGATCCTCTGGCATGGTGGGATAAAAACAAGATCGAAGCTACTCTACAGGTAAAAGAACAATATAAATATGAGTATGTTCGATACAAACCTATCTTAATGAATATGCATGATAAGAAAGATATGCAGCAAATTATCAAGGAGCGTATCGATCTTAAACTCATCGAGCCTGGAGTTTCAGCTTATAGTAGCCCTGGATTCTTGCTAAGAAACCATGGAGAAATAAAAAAAGGTAAACCCAGGTTGGTAATAAACTATCAAGGTATTAATAAAATAATACAGTTTGATGGTTATTACATTCCGAGTAGAGAACACTTAATTGATTGCATCAAAGGTGCTAAAGTGTTTTCTAAATTTGATTGTAAATCTGGTTTCTATCAGATTAAGATGGATAATGAGTCGAAGAAATTTACAGCATTCTCCACCCCACAATGGCAATATATTTGGAATGTTATGCCAATGGGGCTTTCCAATGCCCCTCAGATATTCCAAAGAAAGATGGATAATCTATTTAAGGATTATCTAGAGTTCATGTTCGTCTACATAGATGACATTCTGATTGCATCTCGAAATATAAAAGAACATATTAAACATCTTGAAATATTTTCAGATGCATGTCACAGGGAAGGTCTTGTTCTCTATGAGAAAAAGCTACTATCGCTGCTAATAAAATTGAATTCTAAGGAGTTCAAATTGATGAAGCAGGGATAGAGTTACAGGAACACATTGTGGAGAGAATCCGCAATTTTCCTGACATATTAAAAGACAAGAAACAACTTCAGAGTTTCTTGGGAGTTGTAAATTTTGCAGGCATGTTTATAAAAGACCTTGCAAAATATAGAAAGGATTTTAGACCACTCCTGAAAGAGACTGAAAGCTCTAGATGGAAATGGGAAGAAATCCATACCAAGAGAATTCGCGAACTAAAGCAAGTCTGCAATAGCTTGCCAAAACTCACGATACCTCAAGATGAGGATGAGCTGGTAGTGTACACAGACGTCAATGATTTTCGATGGGCAGGAGTGCTCATGAGATAAACAACTACGGGTCAAGAACCCTATAGATACACAGGAGGGTTGTTCACTGAACAACAAGCCAAACTCTGGCACATTAATGAAAAAGAATTCTTTGTAGTATGGAAAACATTTAAAAAATGGCCTTTATTCTTACCTGCAAAGACATTTGTATTAAAAGTTGATAATACTAATGTTAGAGCTTTTCTAAAAAATAAACTTGAATCAAAAATTGAAAAAGCTCGTATTATCAGATGGCAAGCTGAATGTCAATATTATACTTATGATATTGATGTTATAAAATCTCATGAAAATGTTCTTGCAGATTTCTTGACGAGAGATGGAAGCATTTGAAGCTGATTCCATCATTACGAGATTCAGGCACCTCAGAGAAAACCTAGAGGAGCTATCAAAGCATTTTGGACATGGTCCGCAACAATATACGAACCTCCCATATAGCAATGACAGCGCTATGGGAAACAGTATTAGAGCCAATCAGGAAGGCGTCAGCCTCTCTGGTAAACAAAGGGAAATGTGCCCAAAAAGCTAAGGTGGTCACATATGAAGAAGCATATTCAAGCACTACTTCAAAGGAATCATTGTCGGATACCGACAAAAATGTTGAGCAAGAGGAAAGTCACATTTCCGAAAGTTCAAGTCAACTCACTGCCTCTGGGGTAAAAGAGGAAGAAATTAACCTTAGGCCAATGACAGACATCTCTAAGGTTAATTCAGAAGAGAAGGTCATTTCTACAGCCTGGCTGGACTACCAAGGGAAATGGGAACAACTGGTTTCCAGAAATGGAATTAACCCCAGCAAGACGGTGATCGAAACATCCGGAAGATACAACAGGGTCTGGATGCTCGAGGGATCAAAGCCAGAAGAGGTTCGAAAGTGGTATGATTTTGGCTCATTAGCATCGGTTCATACTACATCACCAGGGTTTCTGAAAATTGAAAAACTTTCGGGATGGATAAGTAGCGCAGTGCACGAATCATGGCAGAACAACCCGCACCTACAAAGAGGAGATATTCTGGAGCTTAAGTTCATTTCGGTAGCACCAGAAATAGTCGGGAAAGGTTCTTATCCGGTCTTTCACTTTATTAAATTACAAAGACCTGGTATGATTGCCTTCAACAGAGTTAAGTCTATGGATGAGAAGGCACCATTGGTATCTTCAATCAGCGAAGATGAGATCTCCACCAGACGAGCATGGGGATTCTGGGTCTGTCTCACAGAGATGGAAAATGTCAAATATCCATTTAAAATCTTTTCCAATAATTTAAATGGATCGTTCCTGGTTAATTATTTTAACAGGGAAAAGCACGGAGTTTGCGGAAACCTCTTTTGAAAAGAAAAGATTACTCATCTCGGAAAATAAGTTGCCAGCAACGGAGTCTACCAGAAAAAAGGCATGCAACATGATGCATGTTGGGCAATGGGATAATCACATATGCCCATATTGCGTGGAACCGGAAAAACCCCTATTCGGTACAAAGATTCGGGTAACCCAAAAGAAAGCCGAATCTGGACAAGATAAAGGGAAGAAACGTCCAAAAAACTTTCACAAGTCCAAGTGAAAACAGCTGGATGTAAGAGAAAGAGAGGTGTCGGCAAAGACCCTACAATAATGGCCGACAAAGTAGAGATGGGCAGCTGGTAAGGGCATGTGACGAGTTGACAAAGGAGCCCACTAGCAATAATTCTGGCAGAATAATAATGTAGGCTAGAATCTGAGGCAAGTGACGTCACTATGTTCGTCACAAGAAATTAGAGTTTGTTTGGAGTCCGTGATTGAAGTCCGTGGACGCCTATAAATAGAAGAGATTGAAGCGGATGGAAGACATCAGAAATCCTCCCAACTCTTCAAAATAATAAGTTGTATTTCCTTTCTGCAAAATTTCCTTTCTGTATTTCTTTTTCATATGGGGTCAGTCCCCCAGATTCAAGCATCCTCATATATGAGGAGCTAAGTGTCCGTCTTCTCCATTAGGAGAAAAATATTTCTGTAATATTTTTAATATTTCTTCAATAAAAATCCAGGCTTCCTATATCCATAATCTTCCAAAATTAGAATTAAATTTTTGCCCCAAACCTTGCTATGTCCTAAGGTAGGAAACGAAATAGGACTGTGCTGATTGTTGCTGAAGGAGCCCAGATCTGGTGAACCATTGGCTGCGGTCGTGTGGTTGGAAGGAGTCCGTAAAATCCCAGAGCTCGGAAGACCCGGCAACAAGGCGGTCAAACCCGATGTATGAGGTTTTTGTTTAGTTTTTCTTACGGAAGCATGTTGGGCATTTATTTGATGTATGGATTAATAAAAATCACTATTTAAAGTTTTGGGGCTAAAATGAAATAGTTTGAAAGGTTGGTGGTCAATTTAATATAAAAGAGTGTCAAGTGGAGATTATTTTATACAAAAATGACTAAATTGGACATTAAGTCAAAAGGTAGATGACTAATTGGGTATAAATATAGAAAAATGACTGATTTGGCCAAAAAGGAAAGAAAAAGGACTAATTGGACATTTATTCCAAAAAATATTGCATAACTCAAAACTAGTTACCACAATGGTGCAAATTTCAAACACAGTTCACGGATTTGTCCAAGAAATAGAGTGAGGCATAAAGTTGAATTTTTTGTCTGATGTCTACATATAGGACAACCCAGTTAAAATTTTATAATGTTTAAGCATATTTAACAGCGGGAGGAAGAACTAGCTGAAGATTGCAGAAGAAGCAGAGCAAAAAAAAACCCAAATCCCCTATCAAGAATGTTGGTTTATTTAGTTTTTGTTTCTAGAATAGTTTGAAGAGGAGAATATTGCCTATTATTTCTCAATCTGTTATCTTCCACGACACATCACAACCTCTATTTATACATGAGATGCTTGAGACATAGAGGGGACAAATGCATCTAGATAACTTAAAAGACATAAACACCACATTAATTTGGACAACAAATAGACACACTCTTAGTTCCAAAGAAATGACAAATCTGGACAACTTATTTATTTCTAGATGTTGACTCCAGACAACACATTAACTCTAACACCCCCCCCCCCCCCCCTTTAATGTGTTGATCAACGCCCAGTGCAGATCGAAGTTGTTGGAATCTTCCTCGGGGCAGCGCCTTTGTTAAGATATCTGAAACTTGATTTTCAGATTCACAGTACTCGAGATTTATTTCTCCATCTTCAATGGCCTCTCGAATGAAGTGGTGTTTGAGGGCAATATGTCGTGTTCTACTGTGGTGCATCGGATTTTTTGCCATGGAGATGGCTGATTTGTTGTCGCAGAATAGCCTGGTTCCTCCTCCTTGTTCTTGACCAAGATCACTCAGAATTCTTTGAAGCCAAATAGCCTGTGAAGTGGCAAGTGCAGCTGAGACATATTCTGCTTCCGCCGATGATTGAGCAACACTTTGTTGTTTCTTTGAGAGCCATGAGAACATGCCTGATCCCATTGTGAAGCAATATCCTGAAGTACTTTTCGAGTCATCAAGTGATCCTCCAAAGTCGCTATCACAATATCCAAGCAAGTTGATCTCAACATTCTTTTTGTAACTTAATCCAAAATCCATAGTTCCCTGAATGTAGCGTAGCACACGCTTTGCGATCAAGCTTCGATAAAGAGTTTCGTCAGCGTGCTTTCCTCCATCATCTTTCTTGAGTTTCTCCCCCATGGCCAGTGGTGTTGAAACAGGATTGTAACCAAACATTTTGAACTTCTTCAGAATTTTTTCTGCATAATTTTTCTGACAAATAGTCACTTTGTCTTCTTCTTGGTAAATCTCCATGCCCAAAAAATGTCGAAGTAATTCCATGTCACTCATTTCATACTTTTGGGACATGTCTTGCTTGAATTCTTCAATCATTTCTTTGTTTCCACCTGTAAAGATTAAGTCATCAACATACAAGGTAAGAATGAGAATATCGATACCTTGACGTTTGATGTACAATGTGGGTTCACTCTTGCTTTTCTCGAATCCACTTTGAAAGAAGTAACTATCGATTTCACTGTACCAAGATCGGGGTGCCTGTTTTAATCCGTACAGCGCCTTCTTCAATCGATAGACTTTTTCTTCTCTGCCTTCAACAATGTATCCTGGAGGTTGATTGACATAAACTTCTTCTTTCAATGTGCCATTTAAGAATGCAGACTTTACATCAAGTTGGTAAAGCATCCACCCTTTGCTTGCAGCAAGTGCGATAATGGGTCGGATCGTGTCAAGTCGAGCTACTAGAGAAAATGTTTCCTCGTAATCGATTCCAGCATGTTGTGAATATCCCTTGGCAACAAGTCTTGCCTTGTATCTTTGGACTGACCCATCAGCATTATGCTTGACTTTATAGATCCACTTTACTCCAATAACATCTTTGGTTGTCGGCCTATCAACAAGTTCCCATGTTTGATTATTTTCGATCACTTGAATCTCCTCATCCATCGCCTTTTTCCATGCCTCATCTTTCACTGCCTCTTCAAAGCATTCGGGTTCAACTGAACAATAATTGTAAGTGGCATAGATATCATTCAAAGATTTATATCTCCTTGGAATTGAATCTGGACTTGAAGAGCCTGGTGCACTTGATGAATTGGGACTTGCTGGTTGTGCTTCAAAATCTCCTCCATTATGTATTTCCTTTGTTGCTGGACAGATGTCAATTGAAAATCCCATTTTTTCTATTTTGCCTTCTTCCCAGTTCCATGAAGCATTTTCATCCACTTGAATATCACGACTGATGATCACTTGATTTTGCTTCAAACTAAATACTCGATACCCTTTGCTCATTGTGCTGTATCCAACGAAAATACATCTCTCACTTGATTCGTCGAATTTTGACCTCTTCACTTTGGGCACTTGCACATAGCAAATACTTCCAAAAATTTTGAGATGGTTAACAGAAGGTTTTCTGCCACCCCATGCTTCCATCAGCGTCATGTTTTGAATTGCTTTTGTCGGGCATCGATTGGAAAGGTAGACTGCTGTATATACAGCTTCTGCCCAAAAACTTTTTGGGAGCCTTTTCTCATGGAGCATCGCTTTCGCCATTTCTACGATTGTCTGGTTCTTCCTCTCGGTTACACCATTTTGTTGAGGGGTGTACCCAACAGTTAGTTATCGGACCATTCCTTCATCATCACAGAATTTGTGAAATTCTTTTAATGTATATTCTTTTCCTCTATCACTCCTCAAGCTCTTGAGAACACACCCACTTTGCTTTTCAACAAGACTCTTGAATTTCTTGAATATTGTGAATACTTCAGATTTGTGCCTCATGAAGTAGACCCATCATCCCACAAATGTTGGTGTGAACTAGCTCCAGCTTTTCTTCGGCTCTCCAGGCTACATCTTTTGGAAATGATTGTCGATGTTGCTTTCCTAGCATGCAACCTTCACACACATCCTGTTGCTCATCAATGTGAGGTAGTCCGTGCACCAACTTTCGATCTGACAAGGTTTTGAGACTTCGATAATTGATATGACCAAGTCGGCGATGCCATAGTTGTGATTAATCCAATGTAGTGACCTGTTGTGCAGATTCTCCAACATAGTTAATGTTGAGTGCAAAGCTTCTATTGACCATTGGAATCCTTGTAAACACCTTTGTCCTGTCGTGCTTGTCAAAGATCGTACATTCATTATCATCAAAGATAAGCTTGTATCCATTTTCCAGAAGTTGTCCAAGACTAAGCAGGTTCTGATTTAGGCCTGGAACACACAACACATTGGAGATGAAACTTGGCCCTTCCTTAGTTTTGATTGGAATGTTGCCAAGTCCCTTTGACTCTACAAATTCACCATTGCCAAGTTGAACAGGAGTTGTAATTTTTCCATCAAGTTTGCTGAAAATTTCTCTTGGTGGAGTCATATGGTTGCTGCATCCACTGTCAAGTAACCATTTTCCATTCCTCCCGGCGCTAGCTGTGTGGCAGGCGTAGAATGTCCCATGCGACTCCTGTATTTCAGTTTGGTTAGCTTGGTGAGCGCCTCGACTCCTGCAATCTTTTTCAAGATGACCGAACCAGTTGCATTTGTTGCATTTGGGCTTATCCTTGTACCAGCAATCTTGAACTGTGTGATTGGATCTTTTGCAAATATTGCAAAACAAGGCATTTTGAGTTCTTTCTCTTCCTCTTCCTCTTTTGTTCCGTCCTCGTCCTCGTTGATTGCCACCACCTCTTGATTGATTGTGGCTTGGACTCCTCTCTGCTTGTTTCTTTTCAAAATTGAGCTTTGATTGGAATGCACTTTCGATGGGCTTCTCGGCGTGCCTGGACAATCTTTGCTCATATGATTTGAGGGACGCCATTACTTCCTGGATTGTGAGTGTTGAGAATCTTTTGTTTCTTCAATGATAGACACGATAGGATCAAATTTGTCTGGTAAGCAGATGAGTATCTTTTCAACCATTCTTTTATCAGAGATGTCTTCTCCGTGGGACTTCATTTGATTGATGAGATCAAAGAATTTTGTGGAGAAATCTTTCAATGTCTCATTTTCATCCATTTTAACATTCTCGAACTCCTTTCGCAATGATTGCAGCTTTATTGTTCGAACTTTAGCATCTCCTTGAAATTCATCTTGAAGAATCTCCCAAGCATCCTTGGCTGTATCGGCCCTCATAATTCTTGGAAAGATGGCTTTGCTCATTGCTCTTTGAATCACCGAAAGAGCACTGGCATCGGCCTGCCACCGCTGTTCTAATTGTCTTGTAGCAGTTTCATCGAGCACTATATCTTCATCAGTAACTTCAATACGTTTCTCTACAATCTCCCAAAGATTCAGAGATCTGAAAATGGTCTTCATTTTTACATACTAGAAGTCGTAATCTTCTCCGTCAAACTCCGGAATAAGATGGTTTGCGGGAGTAGTCGACGAACTGGTGTGGTTTGTGGCCATCGAAACAGGTCGGAAAAGATCTCTTCGCTCTGATATCAAATGTTGGTTTATTTAGTTTTTGTTTCGAGAATAGTTTGAAGAGGAGAAGATTGCCTTTTATTTCTCAATCTGTTATCTTCCACGACACATCACAATCTCTATTTATACATGAGATGCTTGAGACATAGAGGGGATAAATGCATCTAGATACCTTAAAAGACATAGACACCACATTAATTTGGACAACTCATAGACACACTCTTAATTCCAAAGAAATGACAAATCTGGACAACTTATTTATTTCTAGATGTTGACTCCAGACAACACATTAACTCTAACAAAGAACTTCAAGACAAATATAATGGAGTTCCAAAAGTAGATAATTTACACAACATAAATTAAATGTAGAAACTAAGTCCATGTAGATCAGAAGATGCATACCGCAGCAGAGCCAAAGAGAGGCGAGCAATGGAGCGACGAGGGCAGATAGAGGGCGACCAACGACGGCACTCCGGCAGTCGGAGAGCGAGCGGCGACGGGAGGAGGCAAATGGCACCAATAGATCTGGGGATGACAAATAAGGGCGAACAGAAAATGGTGGGGGAGTAGCAGAGAGTCGGAGACTGGAGTCTGGAGGGTGTGGAAGCAGGCTATGGAAAAGATGACCGGTGACAGCAGAGAGTTGGAGAAGAAGAATGGAGGAGTGGCGAAGACTGTTGTTTGGAGGAGTGGAGGGAACGGCTGTGTGTGAGCTGCTCAGTGTTCTAACAATGCCACCGTTATATACACACAAAAATTATTAGAGGCACATAAATTTTACGTAAATTATCAAAAATATCCCTAATTCTTTATAGTGAACGGCCAGCTTTGGCCGTTTGGATAGATAAAGGATCGGCCAGCTGCTCTGGTTGATCCTTTATCTATCCAAACGGCCAGAACTGGCCGTTCAATGATGTTTTTCTTTTTTTTTTCCTTTTCTAATTCTGTTTAATTTTTCCCGTTTCAGCATAATCGCATACCATCAAGCAATGATAGTGTTTCCTACAAAAACAACGAATTGAGCTTGGATATTATAAGTACTGACTACTCGGGGATCTTGATAGTTTGGTCTCAGAGCTGAAAGCTTGAACGAGGGTCTTGTCCGGATGCAAGTAAGAAGCCCCGACACTGTCGTCTAAATGAGGCCGTCCGTGGGACACGAACATGAATACCACCTGAGATAAATAAGCAAATACTTATATATTAGTAAAATGCTGGAACAAGAACATATAATAAAAGAAAAAAATTGAATGGCCGGCCTGACTATGAGACGAATGGCCACTGCTGGCCATTCAATGTTCCAAGCAAACGTCCAGTGTTGGACGTTTGCTTCTCAACAGCCATGGATATCCATGGCCAGTGGCGGACCTAGTTAAGGCTGGGTGGGGCTGGAGCCCCACCTCTTAAAAAAAAAAATTATATTAGTACTAGCTAGGGTTAGTTTCAAGAGGCAGGCAACCCACCTCCCCTCCTCCAGCCCAACCATCTTGCCCCTTCATCGAGTTCCTCATCAGCTGCTTTGCCTTGCTTCGCCGTTGTTCTATTGCAAATTATGTTGTGTAAGGTGTTCTGAAATTTGGCATTTGTGCCTTTAACACTTCCATTCTCTTCCCCTATTTTCTCTGCCCGTCGGCAACTTCCTAAAAGAAATGAGCCCTACCTCTCCAAAATTCCTGGATCTGCCACTGTCCATGGCCGTTCAAGTGGAGAAAAAAAATGAATCCCGATTCTAGGATAAGTTGGAAAGGGTAAAATGGGTAGATGTTTATTGTGTGCCCTAATCCTGGTGTGTTTTTGTGTGTTTGAAGTAAAATATTGAGTATATATAACATGAGTCTTCTAACAAATCTCAAATCAATGTAAGGATACTGATACCTAGGCTAGGGTTTGACATATTAAAACATTATCGGATTGATCTGTGTCGCTACCGAAACTAAGACCTGACCCAACCCGAAAAACAAAAATGGACCCGATACAGACCTGAGATCGAATCGAGCTCAACAGGTTTGGTTCGGATCGGTTCTCATGTACATTGGCTCCGATTGCCATCCCTAGGAAGCAACACGCTATAGTCTCGCCCTTACACTAAAGTTGCACCCTTACAAAACGTGACTTATGCTTTGTGATTTGTGAATTTACTTGGATTAAAAATTACAAGGAAAAAAAAAAACAACAACGATTTTGGGTAGGGGTGGGCATGGTTCGGATACTCGAGTTTTTTCAGGTACTAGATTTTTTCACCCGGTACGCATCGGTGTTGAACTAATATGACGATATAAAATGTGAATATATATATATTTTTTAATTACATAAGCTTCAAAGTTTTTTGCTTAAATAGTGGTTGAATGCATGCAACAAAAATTTAAAGTAAACCTACAACCAGGTGGAAATAATATAAAATAAATTATTTTTACTATTAGAAAACTAAATATATAGAGTTTGCTTTCATATCTACAACGAGAGCAAGTGAAAAATAAATACCCTTTAACTATTCAAAATGAGAAAAAGTTATATTTTTACATTATTAAGGTTCTAAAAAAATATTATTTTACCTCCTAATATGTTGTACATTTTGACTATTATCCCTAAAGTTTTTAAAAAATATTATTTATACTTTTTTGTTATCTTTTCATCATTTTTTTTATTAGCATCTTTTCATCATTTAAAACTTATATTTTATTAAGTAACGTGTTTTAAATTTTTATTGTGATTAGTTTTTATGCACTTATCTTTAATTTTATAAAGTAATTCTTTTTACACTACTCCGAATTTCATATACTTCTAATCTATACATTTTTATTTTATATTGAAATAGATATATATTATTGGATAAATATACATTTTTATTTTATATTGAATAGATAAAGATTACTGGATGAAGGATATTATTTCTAAGCTATATCTATATAATAAATCCTGAATACTTTTTTGTCTGTTCACACTCTATTGCCCTTATTAATTTTAATTTATAATTCTTAATTTTAAGGGGTTAATCAGTCATTACATACTTATTTTTTGATCAACGCTGATTAATTCTACTTTATTGCCATGTCATCAATTTTTTAAAATCCTAAATTATCATTCAAATTAAATATCATTAATAGAACCCTAATCCTAAATTTCCTACTTCAATTGTGCTCCGTCCACCCCTCCCACATTCCTTCCGAGGTTTCTTCATGTCCCCTCCGCTTTTCCTAAATTGCTCGCCTTCTCATAGGACTCGAATTGTCTGATCGCCCTTTCCCCACATTCCAACATCTTTTCCACGACTTCCTTCTAATCTATCGTTCTTCCTCATGGTAGTTCTTCAATTTTGTGTCCTTCCCTGTCGTCTCCAATCCATTAGCTACTAATCTGTTGTTCTTCTTCATCTTCGTGGTACTCCCTCAATTTGTGCCCTAATTCCCAATCTTTTCCACTTCCGTTCCGCCATACTCAGCATAATTCTGTGGCCGAGAGATCACTGAACAGTGAGAATTGCTAAAAACACTCACAACTCCAAACCCGATTTCGGTAAGACATGAGGAGATAGTTTCTTCATGAATTCCTATTTCTCTTTGTGGGTTTGGATTTTCAAATGCCAAAAGGATTTAATTAGGGAATTGATTAAGCCTCAGGCCATATTTGTTCTTCGTTAGCTTTGCCAATGATTCTCGAATTCTAGCATATATGTTTATTTGTGAGTATATTTGGATTTTTTTAATGCTTTACATTATAACCGAATTATGTGGAAATCTAAACTTGGATTATATTCTTAGTTGGATTATATTCTGACACATTGCTCTTTCTCTATAGATTTGTGCTTTTATTGTCGCTATAGTCACTGCATATGTATTTGATTTCGATTTTTTAATGAGCATGCGTGATGTTGGTGGAATTGGAGTGTCAATGATGCTATTTGATATTGCTCACTACATGCCTACAGAATGCCATGAAAATCCTTTTGTGGGTTCGAAGTAAAGGGAAAGGGAAAGGGAAAGGGAAAGGGAATAAAGATTCAATTTTTGTTTTCCCCACTTAAGTATGCTCAATTTATAGCTTAGCTTAAGGATTTGTGCTGTGTATGAATTAATCAAATGTTGTTTGACCAACAATCCTATTTGTTCTTATCCATGCTTCGAATTTACTATATATTTATTTGTTTCTGTCTTTTAATTGCATACTGCATTTGTGCAACCATACAACTTCAGGGGCAAGACATGCATGAAACATATCTATAAGTATATTGAGAGACATATCCATGCTGCATGAGCCATGAGCATATAGAATCAATGCTAAAAGTTGAAGAGAAATCTCCTACTACATATATATATATAATAAATCATGAATACTTTTTGGCATGTGCCCGTGTTGTCCTTTTTACAAATAATTCAATCTTTTTAATTTTAATGTGATGTCATAGAACTTGATTTATATGCTTCTTACTTTATCAGTACAAGAACATCATGCATTGCATCCATTCTAAAGAAATAAGAATGGTCAATTAATATACAAAGTAGAAGACTTGCCTGGTTTAGATGCTCTACATACTTGAAACTTTTGACAATTTCCGTCCCACGAGCTTTTTCTAAAATATACCAGGTTAGATTTATTAAATGAAAAGCGTTATGATTCACGGGAAAGGGTTTAGGGATACATCAAGATTATTAGTCTTTTTATTACTCAAGTGTGGTGCGTTGGTTTCAAATGGCGCTGTGGTCCTCTCTATCATGGAATGTTGACAAATCTCATGGCATAGCCGGGATAGGTTGACCTTCAGTCTGTCACACTGAGGATCCCCGGCAGATATGCCATGATACTTCTCATCAGTTCTTGCCATAAGAGTTCCTGCCATGAAACTTTTTGACAGATTCCCACTACATGAGTATTTTCCAAAAAAATCATGATCCTGGTTTAGGTTTTATTTAATGAAACCAATTTATGATGGCGGTGTTGTGATTAGGGATATATTTATAAGTAGTCATGTTTTTATTGCTCGTGTTTAAGAAACTGTGCCCCCGAAAGCGCACGGTGTCAAAAATTGCAGTAATTTATAGTAAGACCGGATCGTTCACTGGAGGATGTGCGATAGAAGCAGGTCCCACGTCGTTTTACTAGATTTTCCATTCGTATTGCTCAATAGGTTTGAAAGGTGATTAATAACTACTGACATGAATTTAAATTAGATCTCGAAAGCAGTTAAATTAATCTACAAAGCAAATGAATCTATTCTAGAAAACGGATCAAAATTATTCTAGGAATGCAGTAAACATTATCTACGAAAGCAGGGAAAAGGTGCATTGTGCCAACCGTGAAGTTGAGTCACAATGTAGACAGAAGGGACAGGAAGAAAAGAATGAAAATTGGACAAGAGTGAGATACAGCAATATTAAACTTCCATTTTTATACGCAGATCTTTGTTTGGGATAATTCTATCAGATAGCTAATTCTCATGCTCTCAATAAGGCTTTCCCTTTAACAGACAGGTACTTGCAATATGAGTTTACATGTTCTTAAGACCGCAAATTCTAAGATACCACAGATTCGTAACTGCCCTGGCCTGGGTGTGTTACTTCATCTGTGGTGAAAAAGCAACACCCGGCACATCATTTATTGAAATGCCAAGTACCACTATCATTCTCCCATGTCACACCCAAAGATTTGAATTCAGCCCTAAACTATCCCTTAACTGTCAATCCTAGTAGCAGTTACACAACTCTCAATACAACCGAGTGACCTCTAATGAAAGCGGTTAAAAGAAAGCGGTAAAGAAAGCATTTAAAACCTATCACTCGAAGGTTTTGAAAATCTGACCCTGGTAGTAAAAGACAGCTCCCCATCAGAATGAAGGAGTATGGATCAAGAATTCCCGGCTCTCAGTGAACCACTAGTGTGTTCACTTCCTTCCGGGTGATTATGAGATACAAACTAATGAAACGAACTAATAAATTAGTTCGTTCCGGATGCACTCACTCAGGACTCAAAAGTAGGCTTTAGCAGAAGAGGATAGCAGTTGAAAGAAAACTCAACCCTATCTTGGAAAATAACCAAGGCCTGGATGATGTTCCTCTAAGATTATTTACTACACTGTATTTGAATCCAAGTGGACCCCATCTCGGTGTAGGACTTAATCTTACATTTCCATCAACCAGCAATTTTTGGAAAATAATGGATTTGAAAATCATTCCCTGTCAGGTACTAGACTCTCAGTTAAAACACAGACCCTTTCAGTCTAGGCGAGACCTAATCGCTGAATCTGCTTCTTAATTTCCCAAAATACAACCCTTGACAGAATATGAATTAGTCATAACTGAAGAATTTATCCCTTACTCAGATCCGGATTTTATAAAGAGGTTTTTGTTGGAAATTTATAAAGCAATATCTGTTTAAGATCTAGACTTCTATTGTCCAAGGGAAGGATCCCAAAATAAGTACAGACCACAATAGTATATAATATTATCATGCATAAAGATATATGGAAGTGTAAAATTAATTGACCCAAAATATAAATGCGGGTCTAAACAGAAGGTGAAACACAGAATGAAGTGGTCAAGGGACCAAAGTAATGGCAGAATAATCAGGTGGACTGTAAACATCTACTGTCCAATTTCCTAATCACTCGGATGGAGCGAATTTAGACTGCTTAGACCCTATAATGGTGGTGTCAACACCAGTTGGGCCTCCACTGTCTGTGAATTCGGATAAAAACCTACATGCTTCCCTTCTATAATGATCATCAGTTGGCATTGACTGATGCCAACTGACTCCCAGTACGGATTGGGATTCAGGTTTGGAAATTAAGATAATAAAAATAAAACTGTATCTGGATGGGAGTCAGCCGAGCAGCTATTATAACCCCGGATGGGCGAACCGCCAAGGCTTCCACTGACAGCCATCCAGACCATGCATAATAACAATTAGTAACTAATACCCAGAATACGAGCTAGTTATCCATGAGGGAGTACCCGCCAACATTAGTCTGATGTATTCTTTACTAATGGTTCCACACAACACACGAAGACAAAATAAATAATAAATAAAAGAAGATCCCTTGTATGAGAGACATTGGTTTCTCATGCAAGGTTGTGGATTGGGTCCACAATTGATGGTCTTAAATAATCCTTCCTACCATAATTAATTACAGTCCAGATTATCTGTTTAAACCATCGAGATTTTGTTTATACAAGAATGTTTTAATGGCAATTGAACAAAGGTCCTTTAGTCATAATGATTATTGAAGTTTGATTATTGCTAATCTCAATCTTTAATCATTGATGAGTCAAGGGTTCAATCAGTTAAGTGATGCAAATGGAGAATCAAAATTTGGGCAGCATAACACCCTATATTGCAATTCCAGAATGTTACATCCTAACCCGTGGGGTTATGATGTGAGTGTTGCAATATAAAATAGGGAGAGAATGAAGTTTGTTTGAGATTAAATAGAGGGAGAGGAACCCTTGTCGCGATATCATAAATTTTGTCGCGGACCGAGATCCGCGACATGGACATCCCGACAAGTTTTTAGAATTTTTGGCAGCATAACGCCTCTTTGTCGCTATGCAAGATTTTGTCGCGGAACGTGGTTCCGCGACAAGAGTGACATCGCGACAAAGTGTTTTCATAAAATTTTAAAGCATTTGAACCTTTGTCGCTATGCATGGAAATTTTGTCGCGGAACGTGGTTCCGCGACAAGGTGTTCCGCGACAAGGTGTTCAAAGATCAAGGAACATGGCATAATTTTTCTGTCTCAGAATGGGATTTTGTCGCGGAACGTGGCTCCGCGACAAGATGATTCCGCGACAAAAAGCCATGAAGACAAAATGCAAGAGTTTGGCTCCTTTGTCGCTATGCATGAACAGTTTTGTCGCGGAACGTGGCTCCGCGACAAGGTATTCCGCGACAAAGGGTTTTAAATTATGGAGACAAGTGTCTTGAAACACCTTGGTCGCGTAACAGCCATTTTGTCGCGGAACGTGGTTCCGCGCCAGAAGGCGGTTGGCGCCCAAGGTGGTTCAGGACAAAAGTCAGAAAAAGCAGAAATGAACAGTGGCATGCAAACAGCGTGATCTCACCCTATTTCAGATCAAAAAGCTATTCTAAGCTAAAAATAAGCAAGAAACATTCAAAATAAAGAAGAACATGCTTAAACAAAAATAACAAGGATGGGCAGAATATTAAAATAAAGCAGGAGTCCTAATCTAGGGTTTGATCACACATCCACACAGCATTATCCATAATATGCCAGCAGTAAACATAAAAATAACAAAATGGGGGTTAAATGACCCCAAAATGAAAAAGAAAGCATAAATCCATGGGGTGTGAGACCCATTTCATGATTTGGGACACAAATGATGAATGTTTTCCCATATTATTGAAGAGGTATTGTTAATACCCATGATTTGGGTATTACAAACCCTAAAACAAGAGTTTAGAAACCAAAACATGGTATAAAAATGGCTATCTAAGCAACTGTGAACAGTAAAACACTAAACTAAGCTACACTAAGAGCAAAAATTAAATAATACATGAAAATAAACCTAAACTACTCTATCTAAGGAAGAACTCCTAAGCTTGCCTGCAAGAGCTCTACAAGAATCTTAATCTCTTCACTGGCCAACCCTTAGCTCATGGGAGACACCTCATATTTATAGAAGTGTAACCCTAAGCCCATGGGCCTTGATTCTAGCCCATTGTGTCTTAAGACATCACACACATCACAGCTTTGTCTCGGAGCATCAAGTTGGTCGCGGAACACACTGCATGTGGCAAGGCTTCTCGACTGGGTCTTGTGTCTCTATTTGTGCATCTTGGTCGCGGAACATGCCTTTGTCGCGGAGCATGCCATCGCGACAAAGGTCATCGCGCCAAGGGGCTTGGCTGGTCTCCTGTTCATTTGGGCCACTTGGTCGCGGAACATGCCTTTGTCGCGGAACACTGCATCGCGCCAAGGGGCGTCCGCGACAAAGGTCTTCCTGGGCCTGCTGGATTGGGCAAGATGGGCCGAAAATATTCTTTTTGTGGCCTTTTCTATCTTTTTCCCATCTTTTTGTTTCATTTTCTTTTTCTCATGTTTTTAGATTTTTCTAACATAAATATGTAATAAAATTACATATTTATGTCTTTTTCACACCAGCTTATTATTTTTACAATTATGCATAAATTAGTCCAATTCGACTGCTTTCTTACTTAATGTAAGACCGGAATGCGATCAAATGCCCGTTTAAGACACGGAAATGGATTGAAAATAATGGTCATTTTTGGCCATTATCAATACTCCATGTATTTTTCACAACCACCTCTTATTAGCTTTTTCAATCGTGAATAGATTGTTCAGTTACCTAGATGTTAGTGTGCCTTAGGCTTGCCTGCTCCATGTGATCACTTTTGACATAGTTCTTTTACGTACTACTTATTATATCTCTTTGAATCTAAATATTCTAGCTTGGCAATTACAGTATTTAATTTGTACTGAATCTCCATGCCCGTGCGCTAAAAAAAATTCTTTAATTAGATTTTTAACCTGTTGAAACCATTTCGAATATTGGAATGGTATGGAAACTGGGATGTTTTCAAATTGTGATTTTCTAGAATTCTTCATTCTGTACAATACAGTTGAGTTCAATTTAGCAGTTACTCATAATTCTAGCCCACTGCTTTATATTTAGATGAAGGATTTAGCCCGGGTCGACCAGTGTAGCTCTACTACATAACTTCCATAAGCTTTAACCTAATTAATAAGCAATTTCACGACCTTCTATCTATTTTTTTTTGATATTCTATTGAATGGTACTTTATTATGCTTTATGTTCTCCAATTTTATATCCTTATGAACTTTGACATTCCGTCAACTATAAAATCTTGTGTTGTCTACAAAAATGTAATGCAGGTACTCCACGTGTAATGAGACTGACGTTAAATATTTCCCAATGAATATATATATATTTATTTAATAGGCAGAAACTGGTATTTAAGACTACATAATAATACTTCTGGTTAGTAAACAGATTCTTTAATGAAGCAAACTTCCACATTGTCAAAACTAACCCGATGGTTGGTTCTCGTGCTGAATGTTGATAAAGTGTATGCTAGGTATTTAATAATGTATGTCTTGAATACTTAGGCTTGATATAATCATTTTACCTTGAAAAAGGATGTCGATATCTAATTGGTACTAGTCAGCCCACCCGCGGTACCCGCGGGAATGTATGATTGGAAGTAATATCATTATACGTCCATACAAAAATATTATGTATGAGTATAATAATTGGATCCTATAGTCAAAATATGATTTATGTGCCAGCATAATAAATGAGTAATTATATAAACCATCACAATATTATACGTGAATTGGTATCGTCCGAAAACTATCAATTCCATAGAAAATGAATTGAAGTTGGACTTTCGTATATTTGATGCCGTGTCGTTCCATCTAGTTGATTCATTATTTTTTCCAATATTATTGATAGAAATAATTTAGCATTTGTAGATAATATGTTTTTTTTGGTGACATTTAAATAATATGTTTTATATTGCATTTAATAAAATATATATATATATATATATATTTAATGATGTAGAAAATTTACACTTCATTAGTAAGAGAAAAATAATGTCTTAAGTAAAACACCACATCGATATTTGGTTATAAAAGATAGAATACTTGTATAGATAAGATTTAATTACAGGACCAATTTCGCAATTATAGATAGACGAAAAAAATAAAAGGAAACGGACAGAATATTAAAATTGGACGGAAAAGCCAACATCACGGGTTGCAATACACTTTGAAGATTTGATATCTAACTGATTGTAGTCAACATCGGATCATACATGTAAAATGCTAGTAATATGATTATTCTCTTGGCAATATACTGTGACGTTAGAAGTAAGGAATATGTCTAGAAAATCACATCTAGTAGCGAACGAACGTACAACTTTACTCTTGCAGCCACAACAATTTTTTTTAAACACTTATTGATGACAACAAAATAAGTGCTTGTATTATATAAATGTAATTGCCAGTTAGGAGGAAAATGCACGGGAATTATGGTGATGGAATGTGGCCAAAACTGATGCACTCATTCGGGGTTGTCAACGCCCCGTTCTAGTCATTAATAGTATCATATATGTCCTTCAATGTTCACTAAAATTATTAGTGTTCTAAATATGTAATAAAAAAAAAGAAGTTTTACCCAAATACAGTATATATATTCATTACTCAGAAATGCAATATCAAACAGTGGCATTCTATTGCCATGTTTGAAATATCTTTCACACAATAAATCCTTGTGAGTGAACTTCAAATTGGCCATAGATACTTCAAATTGGTCAGTAAATTAATCGAAGCGAAGTATATCATAAAAACAAATGTCCTCAAATCTTCTGTAAAATTTCTCTATACACAACATTGAGAGTCATATTCTTTTCATCAGAATTATCCTTCTTTGGCAATAAAAATTTCAGACCGGAAGGCCTTATCACACGCGAAGCTGCAACATATAGTTGCCCGTGAGTGAAAACTCCATCCTTCAAGAAAACTCCAACATTTTGCAGAGATTGACCTTGGCTCTTGTTTATGGTCATAGCATAGGAAACAATTAGAGGAAACTGGCGTCTAACAAATTTAAACGGTATCCTATGGTCAGAGGATGTAAGACTCATTCGTGGGATCAACACTCTATCTCCACTTCGGTCGCCATTCAATACCTCACCCTCTAGTACATTTTTCCCCATTCTTGTTAAAACCAATCTTGTTCCATTGCACAATCCGTGGACAGAATCAATATTTCTGAGCAGCATAACAGTGGTTCCTACTTTGAGAGTTAGTGAGTGAGCAGGCATGCCAGAACATTCTATGGCATTCAGGAACTCTTGAGTGTGAATTGCAGAAAACGTTGAAGAACCACCATCAGAAGGAGAGGCAGTATCTGCACTGAGATATGTCCTGGATTCTTGATTGTTCAATGACATCATGTATGAGTTAATCGCTTCAACGGCCTTCAACGTGGGAGCAAGTATAGCTCGTTCTTTCAAATAACTTGAGTCAGACATCAAACGATCAAAGGAAGGATAAATAGCAGAGACAATTGCACTTACAGGATCATCATTATAATGAATAATTAAATCAGAAGGAAGTTCAATCATGCCCAGACCATCATTATCTTTATTCAGGGACCCATCTCCTAGAGAACATAACCATTTCGAAAATACGTCTAGCTCTGATCTATCCTCTGGTGTAGATGTAGCTCGAAGCCTCATATTCTCGGTTAGCCTCATTACAGTGCAAAATTTCCATAGCCTCGAAGAATTTAAACTTGAATTCACAATTTGTTCCCTTGTACCCTTTGGAATTACAGGAAGAATTTGTCTGAAATCTCCACCAAAAACAATTGTTTTTCCACCAAATGGTACATTTATACTCTCACTATTTAGAGGCCTCATAATATCCCTGAGTGTTCGGTCCAATGCTTCAAAACAGTGTCTATGCGTCATTGGAGCTTCGTCCCAAATAATCAATTTTGCTTTTTGAATGAGACGTGCAAGTGGAGATTTTGGTGAAATTCCACACATAGAGTCTTCTGTAACCTCAATAGGTATTTTGAAACGTGAGTGCGCGGTTCTTCCTCCTGGAAGCAATAAGGCTGCAATACCACTTGAAGCAACGCACAGAACAATTTCACCCTTTGATCTTAATGCAGCAGCCATACCATTCCAGACAAATGTTTTCCCAGTGCCTCCATAACCATAAAGGAAATATACACCACCCTTTCCTGTGTTGCAAGCATCCAAGACGGTATCATGAACCTTTAGCTGCTCAACTGTGCATTTTTCTAAAAAATTTTTATGTATATCAAGCTGAGATGTATGATCATACGATAACTCATCCATTATAAGAACATCAGAATCATAACCCGAGTCTACTCCAGTCGGATAAGGAATATCAGGAAAATCCCGTAGGCTCATACCACCACGCTGTAGAGATTTCTCAATCTCAATCAAAATGAAGTTTTGTATCTCAGCTTCTCCTATGCCAGAATCTGGAAAAAAAAAGAAAATACATTATTTATGGATCAAATAAAATAAAAAAACGGAAAAATGAGACCAAATATACTGTTAGAACATTATATTGATCATTTAAGTAAAAAAGGTTATTTGTAACTTACGATTTTTATATGAAATATCATCAGACATGTAATGCCAGGATTTTGTCCAAAGATCACCGGGAGATGTTATAGAACACGACAAAAGTATGGAAACAAACAGATTTCTTAGGGTGACTGCGGAGGCCCAATGACTTGCCTCCTTCATTGCATCAACATATTCGCCATCGTCCTCTAGCAACCCTAAAGAATAGCAAGCATCTTTATATGATTCGTACTGGATGCCATCAATTTTTCGCAGATCCTGGAAACATTTTGGACCCTTCACAACATTGAGCAGACATCGCATATAATACAATTCACCGGAGCGAGGATGAATGTAATTCATCCTCCCAACTGAAAAACCTTTCTGTCTGGGAACCCATTCTCTTAATTGATCCTTCCATACAAATTTAGATGGAAACTCACTGTACGTCAATTCACTTGCTTCTGCATATTTAGAATTTGCTTTGAACCAAGCAAGAAATTGAGATTCCCTTATACGTGCTTGATCAACAACCGTAGAAATAGATGAATCTTCTGAGAAAACAACAGGCTGTTGTCCAGGTAGATGAAAACCAAGTCGTTCAACTGGTGGATTGCGATAGTGGACATCATACATGAACAATCTCCATGTAGCCTCGCATGCAGATATATATCTGAAATCAAAATAATTTTGCACCTCATCGGTTGTATCAGACGAAATGTCAATTCCAGAACTTTCGTAGAACGAACCCGTGACTCGATCATAACCTTTATGAACATACTTAAATAAGTATTTGATCGATCGACTTTGGTTGCACCATTCTACATTAATATGCGCACCATACTTCATGAGAAGATACCTGTTGTGTGGAACCACGTGCCGGTTATCAAATAAGAATCCATTTTTCTCAAGATTATTACCATTATCACGACGTCTGTAAACAGGATATCCATCGTCATCTATAACTGTAGAATCAACAAAACGCTTGGGATAATACTTTGAGCATCGATCATTTATCATGCACGATGCATTCTTAAATGCCGAACCACAGGGTCCATGAAGCATTAGATTACAAACAGCATCGTAGTATAAAGGATCGTCTTCTTTGTCTGGAAGTTCGGCTGAAATGATCTCATCAATCTTCTGAGGACTCTGAACATTATGTCCGCCATAAACGAACAATAATATATGAGCATGTGGTAATCCTCGCTTCTGAAATTCTATTGTATATACAACTGCAAATAAGATAGATGATTAAATAAATAAATAAGCATAACTGAGTATCTTACACAGAAATTAATAAAAGAAGAAATACAAATTGCTCCTGATAAAATTAATTTTAGCATGAAATCAAAAGTAAATTTATTTCACCTGCTTTTACATCTCCAAATATTCGTTCACGTTTAAAATCCTGAATCATGAGGTCCAATTTCATCTTGAACACTCGAGAAACAATATCAGCTCTGTCAGCAGCCTTAAGACCATACTTCGTAACATATCTAGTTATTTCCGGCCAAGCAGGATTACACGTAAACGTGATGAATAAATTTGGATATCCAGCCCACCTACAAATTGCCATAGCATCTTGATAGTTTTGTATTAAATACCTTGCACCGCCTGTAAACGAAGAAGGCAATATAATACGCTTTCCACAATTTGTAGCTTCGGATTCCCCCTCCAAAAGAGCATCCTGCAATCCCTTGTACAAATCACATCTCAATTTTTTTTGGTTATTCCGAATATACAGAAGCCTCCCACTTTCCACCATTGTATAAGTATCCACCAAGAATTGTTGGAATAACTTTCTAGATAGAAAAATGAGAGACAATTCGGATTCCCTGGGATGAAGCCTGTAAGATAAATATTCCCTGAGAGTAATATTTTTTCTCTTCATTTGTTGTATATGATGCCTGGGTATTCCATCCCTAAATCCGTCTTCACCATAAGGAAATAGCAAGGGATATTGTAGTGCAAGATAAGAAGGATGTAATTCATTTATCCTTTGTAGAGATCCATTGTGACTTTCAATAATTATGTCTCTAGCCTCCAAGTTTTCATCAAAGTCTCCCACTAAAAGAGCTGCAACTTCAGAAGGGCGATTGTATGTCCTCCCATCATGAGCTCGACTGCTTATGAGGCGAAGTTTTAAAATTCTTGTATTCTCACTGTTTAATCTATCCCTGGCCATACAGAAAGATTTTGCGAGAACATTATGCTCGTCCAATGTTCTTCGGAGGGCACAAACAATTTCAATATCAAGATCGGGAGAATTTCGGCCGCTTCCACTATAAATAAAATACGCTGTGGTATCAATTTTAGTGTACAAATATATAATTAAACGTCAATAAATTTTTTATATAGATGATTTAAGTAAACATATAAAAATCAGTAGATAATAGAATATATTGATTATATAGAATAAAAACAGAAATTAAATTAGAAATAGGAAATTTACCTAACAACATTGATCCGATTCTGGTCTTCATTGTCAGTATCATATATATAGAGTTGTCCGAATTGTGGACTTCTTCCCTCGGGAGGAAGTAATGTACCAATCGAATGATAATTTTGACCACTAATACGAAACATGGGTGGACAGGATCCATTATTTATGCTGTTATCAATCTTTCCTCCCATTGAAGTGAAACTGAACATAGAATTGTAGGATCTCAGGTGTTGCAGAAAATTCCTACTCTTAGGGCTGTTCCCCAAATAATAATCCCTCAATAACGGAGGTGGTAGTGGCATTCTAGGGATCATTGTTTTCCCATTTAAACAACATACGGTGTACTTTGGATTTTTGCCCTTATAGTGCTTGCCAGCACGTTCGTCATACCAAAAATTTGCTTGACAATGGCCGCATAAGTAGGTTGGATCTCCTAAATCATTGTATTCTGCAAGCAAAAATCCCTGTCGCAATTGCTGTTGGAATTAGATTTAAATATTGGAAAATAAACACTTACCTATGACTTTAATGGCGGGTGAATTGTTTATCTCATGTAACACTTCTGAAGCAAAGGAAGGAAGAGCTGTATCTGCCAGATAATATATTTAATTAATTTAATTATAAAAAATTGTAGATAAGTGTTAGAAAATATATTTTTTAAAATCAACCTTCATTCACCAAAGACGCAGCCAAATTTTCATATTCATCGTCATTGACTGCGAAATCATAATCACGGGATAAAACTGTAGAATGCATTGTTATTAGTAAATAATAATTGGAGATGTGAATAAAATCTATATTGGAATTGTTTGATTATAATCGAATTAATACTTAATAATTTGAGAGATTTGCCTTCTAATATGAAACGATTAATGAAAAAAAATACGAAAAAATATATGTAATTTACTATAAAATTGTTATAAACTTCGAAAAAATATAGAAAATGTAATTGTCGTTCAAAAATAGGATGAACCTGCAATTTGAGAACTTTGAGATTGGGTGTGTTCGTCGTATGAAGGCCTCAGAGAAGTTGTAAAACCAAATTGATTAATTCCTGCATTTTAAATAGATAGAATACATAAGATGAAGTTTCAATTAAAACTAATTGTGCAAAAAATAAATTAAACCCACCATTCGAAAGGCAACTAAGAGGAGTCCTGCCAAAAGGAGATGTTAGATTCTGATTTGAGGAGGACATCACTGAATACTTTTTTTGTGTTTCCTCGTCCATTCGCCGGATTTTAATTCGAGAATTCTGAGATGCGTTTTCAGAAATACTAATATTTTCCTTTCCATTGTTACTCGGTCTCTTTGAGTTCCTCTTCATCACTCTGTAGAAGAAAAGAAAATTTTAAAATTACAGTAGAGAGTTCTTCTAATGAAGAGATGGTCTGATTGTCTATTAATTCGGTGAATTGTAGGAAAAAATAAGAAATATATTAAAGCGAATTATAATTCAACAAACTGTTCTCAATTAACGAAGAATTATAAGTAGATTACTATTCAATACAATTTAAGTAAATTGTAAATAAAATTAGTGGTTGTGAACAATGGACAATTACATTCATGCATAAAAATAATCAATTAAAGCATTCACCGAGTTATGGTGTATCAGAAATTAATTAAAAGTATTGGGAATGATAAGTAAATAATGTATGAAAATTGAAAGGCCAATCCTATGAATGAGTTATAAAACTAATCGACATTGAATGAGTAATAATATAGATTGAATAAATTGATAAATTGATAATTGCAGGATTGGTCCTACATATATTATATTCAAGAATTAAACTTTACAGAATTTATATTTAATTTAATGAGATTGTTCAATTTTTTTATAACAAATACACGCTTGAAAATATCAATGAATCGAAAATGATTACAACGTTACTAATCATATTTATTGACTACTCTCAATACTTACTCAAAAGAAGTGATAGAGAAATTACTATCTAATATAAGACAAACTCGATTTTTGCATCTAAAAACAGTCTTAATTATTGGAATATGAAAAATGAACTATAAATATAAATATATCCAATATTCAGTCAGTGTCTAAAAGCAAAGTATATTGGTCATATTATTATTAAGCCAAATAATTAGCACTTACAGAGATTAAATTTCATTTAAACAAACACAATTAAATAAAGTGTCAAATGTGAAATGTCAGTACTATCAATTGGCTATAAAAATAATCAACGTTCAAAAAGTAATAAAATAGGTTAAATAAACTAATTGCATTAGTAATAATAGAAGGAAATACAATTGCGGAATTAATTTCTCGATTGGCAGGACAAATAAAATTGGTACAAACTAATTGCATTAGTCCTTTGCCTAATGTTTTGTGGTTTTTGTAGAGATCTATTTTATATTTACAATTTTTCATTACTTTTTTTTAATATGATCCGAAAAAGAAAAAAGAGAAATGAAAGCTGTGAATATGATATTCCGCAAAAAATTTGCCGCGTAATTAAATCAACTGAATAACGCAACGTGGATAATGATGAAAAATATTGTTGCCAAATTAAAAATACTAACCATAATACAATAGAATGGATTCAAATACAAACTATACGGTCTTTGCAATAAGAAATTAAATACTGAAAGCATAATATAAATATTAACATGCGTAAAATAATCTGGTGGCATTAATCGATCTTCTCAGTCTTGACTTGAAGAAGAACTTTTGAATCGCATTTTGAAGAGGAGAAATCATCAATCAAATTTTTGCGTACATCGACATCATCTTCTTCAGCAGTTAAGATATGAGCGAAACCGGGAGTCTGCTGCGGAGATTGATTGCTCTCGGAATAAATTGAGGGGTTATTTGACATTCCGAACTCATTGTCAACTTGACTATCAACATCAATTGGGAGTGCAATTTTCACTGAATCAACAGTAATTGGACGATCAAATTGCCATGTTTCTCCATCTCCAATGGTTAATTTGAATGTGAACCTTTTGTTCATTAAAGTCTGAAGGATGTAAGTAGGGAAGTCGACCTCCTAAAAAATGAAAAATTCCAAATGGAGAATTATTAAATTGTACATTTAAAAATTCAAATAAAATAAATGACATATTTGATGATACCTCGCTCATTTCCTTGTACAATACTGATGCACTCTTCTCTAAAACACTTTCGGCTTGGCTATCCCAGAGGAGCAACGAACATGAGCTTGTATCGTCAGCAGCCAAAACTATTAATTTATATCTCATTGCAGCGGAATCACGCATTAAATCACAGCTAGTACAATAAAAGTTTGATTGTACAACTGTTAATTTCCTCTGGCATGTCTTGCAGGAATGAAAGTACCAACCGGCTGATTCCTCTATGTGCACGACGTCAGCATTAATAAAGAATGAACCTCCCTACACAGCAACGAAATAGTATAAACAAATTGAAGTTGTGTAGTGGTGAAAAATAAAATATAAGGTGTAAAGAAAGAGCATATTGAAATTACCACTCCAGAAGTACATAAATCCTTAATAGTAGTTAATTTGCATGAAGAAAAAACTTGTCCATCGGTAGAATAGCTGGCAGTAGGAAAGCTAGAGAGTGACTTGTCGGGCAAACTTATAGCTTGAATCCTATAATTTAAAATCATTTTTTTGATAGAGTTAGTTAAATTAATAGACTACTTTATTTTAAGTTAAATATTAAATTACAATATTATAAAGGTTAGAAGAACTAACCTTTCCAAAAAAGATTTGGCCTCTGGAATGTCAGGATTTAAAAGAAGTTTCGACACACGGAATGCATTTTGAACTTGCATTTTACCTAGCGCAATAAATTACATACAAAAATATATTGCAACTATAATAATAAGTAAGTATAAATTATTTGATAAATAAGTATAAAACAAACCCTGAAATGTATTAGCACGGCAGAACTGAAGGACAAATATATTCCTCGCAATATCATCTGAATTGACACCCAACAAAAAAGTCTCCACATAATCGTCCCAAAGAGTACAGTTTATGATTAACTCCCTGTAATTTACAATTGATGAAGAAAGTAAGGGTATATGTATATAAAATATAAACATCGGCAGTCACATAAATCGTAGTATTAGATAAACGTAAAATATTACTCATCATCTTGAAGGGAAACTTCAAGGAGACGCTTCTCTTTGCCATCCCTAGTAGTTTTCTTTTTCGGACCATCAATTCTTGTAACGCGGCCAATGATATCTATTTATGACAATGAACAAAAAGATAATCAAGAAGTTGTTATATATATAAATACAAAAAAAAAAATTTCGAATCATACGAACATTTAAATAATGAGATTTTATTATTAAAATTAGTATGTAAAATACATGATACACTTACCAAAAGGAGCTTCGTTCTGAGGATCATCCATTGCAATTATATCCTTGAATGGCTTAAATAGATATTTCAGATCTGGAAAATTTTGCTCTTTGCATACAGTCACAACTGAATTTCCATATAAATTTCCTTTGTAGTCGTGAGCCGTCAATCGAAATCTATCTTTGTTATCAGTAACAAAGAATCGATAAACTGAATAAATAGAACCCTCCTCGAAGACCTTGGAAAACTTCTTTGCCACTGATCTGGATGCACTAAAATGAAATCGAGTCCCCTGGAATTAAAGAGAAGTTGGTTAGAGTAAATCGATCAATAATATAATCTAGTATACCGAATAGAACTTGGAAAAAAAAACAATTACCTCGCTGTCGTGCAGGATGCACTCGAAACTAATTAAAAAGTCTTTTTGTTGACCCTCGACAGCATAGCAACGAACACATCTTCCCTTTACAGATACTTTCACCGAACTTGGAGTCAAATTCTTAAAGGGAACAATAGCATCCATGAGAGTAGTTAAGGATAAGTTAAAAAGGTTCAGTAAATTCGAGCAAATGATATTAAAGTTGATAGGATATATGATGATATAATTGATGATATGATTTTGAGCGTGGGATCGATCACATTTTATAGTGGGTGGATGGCAAACGAAATGTTTTATCGGACTTATACATAGATAATTAAGTAAGATAATTTAAAAACATTGAATGAACTCGAGAATATAATTTGAATAGTTCTTGGTATTGACTATAATATGTATATTCCAACGAAAGTGAATTTATGGGACGTGAATAATAGATAGGCGGAATAAATCACAAAATATAATTAATGATTAATAAATTCGTATTATATTTTTTTGATACTATGAATCTAAGTATATTGAAATACAATGTAGTAGAATTTACCATTCAACGTATATTAATTTATTATCTTAGTGGTAAATGCATAAACGTATGAAGAAAACAAATATGGAGTTAACAAATACGTTTAATTCGAATGTAGATTTTTCAGATTCTCCATACTTTTTTATGTATCATGATTCTATTATTATGAAGAAACTGCAATAATATTTCATTCAGAGGAATACAAACTGTTAAAATTATTTAATGGCTGTAAACACTTTATATGATAGAATTGAATGATGATACATATTAATTATTTTGAATACATTTTAAAAAATCTATATAAGACAAACAAATAAAATAACTACTTATCTTTATGTAGATAAGCAAGATAATATTTTCAATAGTATAAAATCTACGAAAAATTGTCCCGACGTGTTCATTGAAAAATGAATTCATCAAGCAAAGGGCTAACGGAATCAAATATTTTCTTTACATATGTTGGTATGTATTCCATATTTTTAAGTCCGCCATGTTTTTGTTGATGTTTTAATTTCGCATTTGTTAATACTCTAAACAAATACCCACGACGCATTTTTTAATACTCTACACAGATAATTTTTGATGTATCATAATTCTATCAATTTCAATAAATTAAAGTAACACTCCATTTAAACAATAAATTTTTTTCAAAAACTGTTCAGTGCACGAAAAATCTTTATATTCCCGATTTGAATGATGATATACATTAATTATATTGAATACATCTTATAACATTATATATAGGTAAACAATGGAAGGGCAATGTAAATATACAAAGATAATCGAAATTATACTTTCATTCAAAGAAATATAGGCAAAGTTGTCCTGACTTCTACATGGAAAATATTGCTTCATCAAGCAAAGCGATAACACAATCAAACATTTTCTTTCCATATGTTGGTAGGTATTTAATGTATTTCTAGCAAATGGTTTCTCTATTATGTAACTTCTGATTAAATTTCGAATTTTTTATTATGATACACAGGTACTTATTTTCCGAAAGGATCACACATGACGGAGTGCAAGATGCTGCTGGATAATATCTTGATCATACAATTGGCTCAACTAACTGATGAGGATAGAGAAAATATCCTTAGAGCGATCCACTTTCTTGAGACCGCACATAAAGAATGTCAATTGGTAGATGCTGCTACAGATTTTACGTATGAAATTCATGAGACAACTGAGCGGTATAAGGAGTTAATTAAAAATTGGATTGAGATGGCTGATAAAAATACCGATTACATGCAGATACCAAACACGGTATTTGACCTGGCGAAATGGGATGTCGAAATGTTTTATGATTTCGTTTACACCAAGTTTAAAAGGTTTACCGGTCCAAAATTAGCTCGCTTGGAAATCCAGTGGACGAAGGAAATAAGAGGAAGGATTATTTCGGTTGCTTCCAAATATGGCAAAAAAAATGAAGATATGTGAGGATCCAATATGTGAGGATTATTTCGGCTGGGAATCGGATGTTTATTGAAAGTGGTGAAGAAAAATGTGGTATTTGGGAATATTGGCCTTATCTTCAATGCATTTGACAACTTACTAAATGTTTAATTATTTTGAAATCATTTTTCATATTTTAATCGACTGTCGTAATTTTAATGTACATCTCTATAAATACAAAATATTACTCCCTCCGTCCCACTCCAAATGTCTTACTTACTATTTTTTGATGTCCCATTACAAATGTCTTCTTTCTATAAATAGAAATAATTTTCCCCTCCAACAACTATGTGGACCCCACTATATACTCACAAACCAACTCTACCTTAATTCCCGTGCCCAACAGTAACAGGACACTTGGGGTGGGACGGAGGGAGTATATGACAACAAAAAAAATGGACAATTGAATATTTATTTAATATAAAATTCAATAACAAAAAAATTAAGAATAAGTCATAATCAACTATCAGCCACCAAAACGACAAAAAAACAAACATAGTGGACGAAAAATTATAATTCATCCAAATGCGGTAAATTAAGAATATATTAAGTTCATAAGTAGTGCGGAACAATTAATTACAGGACCAATTTAGCGATTATGGATACAACAATAAAAGAAAAAAAAACATATAAAATTAAATTTAAATTCATTCGATGACATTGCATTATCAAAAGCTATATCTTGGATTATGTGGACGAAAAAGCCAACATTCACGGGTGGCAATACATTTATAACACTTAACATCGAGCCGCTCGTAGTTATCATCCGACCATACAGGTAACATGCTAATAATATGATTATCATCTTCGCAGAATACCCTCACATTAGAAGAAGCGAATAGGTCTGGAAAATCCCATCTCGTACCGAACCAACGTAGAACTTTCAGTCTAGCAGACACCAAAATTTTTTTTTCACCGCTAATTGAGGATAACAAAGTTAATGCTTCTTTTATATGTCGAACGTCGTTGGAAGCGAGGAGCAGAATACACTTGAAATAGAGTGATGGAATGTGACCCAAAGTGATAGACTCGTCCAGAATTGTCAAGGCACCATTCAAGTCATTACTTGCAGCGTACGTATCCTTCAATTTGGACTAAAATTATCAGAATTTAACACACACATATATATATACTAGATAAATCGTTGTGCTATGCACAACGTCACAAGGGTGTACAACTGCCCATGGAAAAAAAGAAATAATTATAAGTAAGCGCACGTGGGTTCTTTATATAATACTTATTTTATTTAAACGCAAGTCTGAGTAAGCCAAATTTACACAATATAAAATTTACATAGAGCTGAAATTTTCTAACATTTGCCTTTTGTACGAGTTATGCATTGAAGGCCCCGGTAGAAAGTGAAAGGAGGTGGAGGGTAGGTGTGTCTCCATGAGGACCCAAAGAAGGCGAGAAGCAGAAATGGGTGGAATTGGGCAACACCGAGCTGGAAGAGAACATTGGATGAACTCCCCCTCCCCAATTTCAAACACAATATCTATCTTCCTACTTTCAGTTATTTGATTCCTATTATTTTGGGCTGAAAATTGTAATATATCAAAAGCAATTTGCATCACCAAGGGCAAATAGATAACCATGAGAAAAAAAATGTACTACTATTAAACAACAAACAATGAGAAAGTAAAGATCATATTCAATGCACCAATTCTTTGTAATCCAGAAAGTATTCTCAAGATTATCCATTTCCAAAACATGACCTGGTAAGCTTTCATTTAAGAGACCTCTATTAAAGAAATGCTTAAAAAAAAAAAAAAAAACTCTACCAGTTTATACATGGCGAACCCAGTGCTCCAAGCGAAGTTACTTTAGAGGAGCTAGGGCCAAGATTTGGTTTACTCCTCTGAGGAAATTCGCATTTTCCAGTATCTACTTGTTGAACATTTGAGTAATGAAAATCAGATTTGTCGAATAAAACCTTCCTGATTCTTATTGCACCATCTTCAAAGTTGGTCCTATGTTGTATCCCATCTCTGGGAAACACATATGCAGCATCTGCTTATCTCCTCTTCTTTCTTGTAGATACAAAACCATCATTATCCTTTGTAGTTTCAGTAGGCCTTTTGAATGAATCTTCTTAAAGCGCTGTCAAACCTAATGTTCATGAAGTAGCATCATAGAGATTTTCCTTTCCTTAGTTTGATTTGATGATATTTCTTCTGTCTCATGAAACAAACTATTATAGTTTGTTATGTTGAGCAAACTGTATTGCAACTTCGTGTCATCACCTCGATCATGTGTACTTGCAACTATGGTATTCATGACAGAACAACATCATGGATTTCCTGCAGATCACAAATATTTTGACTTCAGAACACTAAAATCCCATAAAGACTAAAGATCAGCACAACCAACACTAATAACCCTTTAGTTTTCCAATCTATGCATAAAAACATAGTTGTAAGTTAGTAGACAGATTGAAATCCTTCAATTAAAATAAAGATTGGAGAAATTTTATTAACATATAAAGCTTAAGGTGTGAAAATGAAATGCATTTACAGGATAGAACTAAGGTTTATAAATCAGATTCGACAAACTCTTAAAACGTAGATTTTTACCCTAAACCTTTATGGGGATTCTCATTTCTCTTTAATTTATAATTTCTGTACGTCAGAATTTTAAAACATTCGATTGAATTCATTAAACTATATCCTCCATTTTTGTCCTTCCTAAATTGGCATGATAAAACTAAATATTGTTGTAAATTCACTGTACATATTCAATACCGTTGTTTATTGTTATATTTACTTTAATTCAAATAGTATTATAATGGTCCAGAGGCGAAAAATCATACTAATCCTCCTTGTTTTGGTCATCCTATTCGATATTTGAAATTGCACACTGTTATTTTTGGTTTGGATTTTGCTTAAGATGGTTGCTCTTCTGTTTTAATTTTTTAATTTCACATGTCATTCCTTAATTTTATTAATGAAGTGCTGAATTTTTTTATTTTTATGGTTTTTGCATATTTTTTTGTATTTTAGGTTTGTTCATTGTGGAGTGAGCCTTTTACCATGGTTTAATGTTTCTATTAAATAATAAAAAATATATATGTTATATATTTTTCAATTAATAAATTTTTAAGAAAGGATAAACATACCGAGTGGCAGAGTGGTATTTTTTTGGGTACAAAGAGGCAAAGTTGTATTGTATTACAATTGCTAATATAGGGGTTGGTTGTTTAATTTAGAGTAATTATTTTATTTATACATTAATTATTTAAAGTGTCTATTTATATACATAATTTTTTTTAAAAAAAACTAAATTTTAACTATTTCAAATCATTTGTTTATATATAAAGCAAATAATTTTTGCAAAACTTGGCCTGAAAGTGGCTCTTATATTAAAGAAAAGAGATTCCAGAATACTCTTAAATATCTGCAGTGTGAATAGCCAGGCAAGTAGAAGTTCTGCTAAGATTAAAAACCGACATCTGGTTGCTACAATGATGGCAATAAATATTGCAGAATATTTAGTCAAAAATCTGGTAAAAAGGATATTATTGAATACCTGACCAAGCATAGTTGCCTCTGCTTCAATGGCTCCAACTCCCCATCCAGCAACACCCAATCTATCAATCATGGTTGTATGAGAATCAGTCCCAACAACACTATCAGGATACAAAATTCCATTGCTGTTGAAAACAACTTGTCGAAGATATTCCAAGTTGACCTAAAATTTTAGCAGATGTTATAAAAAATGAATTCATTTTCTATAACCACCTAAAAATATATGATAAACCCCACACATTCCTGACAATGATGTCCAATTAGATAATCCTGAAGATATTTACCAGGTCACAATATAATAAAATGTGCTATAGACTGAATAGACCAACATAACCAAATAAAATGCTAAGTTATACCTGATGCACAATACCATAACCAGGAGGAACAACCAGCATATTGTGAAAGGCATTAGACCCCCATTTGAGAAAAGCAAATCTTTCCTTGTTTCTCTTGAATTCAAGGTCCATATTGGTCTGTACTCCATTTTCTGAGCTGGTAACATCAACTTCAACAGAATGGTCGATGACAAGGTCTACAGGAACCTGGACAAGTGTGTAACCAAACTAAATATCAGGATACCACACATAAAGATATAATGGCAATGAGGTAATGAGGGAATGAGCTACACACATGTGATAGCTTACACTAACATAAATATAAGGCAGAATCACAATTGTATAAATTATGGTTTCTCAACGATACAACATGAATTCAACACTATGACCACATGTTGCAAACCTAAGGAGGAAGAAAAATGAGAATCTGTATTAACTGTAACATCTATGACTCTATGTCTTATTGAACAGTGAAGAGATAGGAAAACGATGCTTGCACAGAGCACGAGTGTACCAAAGGATTGATTTTATATGGGTCACTGCCAAGGTCCTTGATAGCCTCACGCATAGAAGCAAGGTCAACAACTGCACGAATTCCAGTAAAATCCTGTTTACATTTAAATAAATAATAAAGAGAGCTTTACAGGAAGATTTAAATACAAAAGTTAGTGTTCAACAAATATACAAGTTGTAAACAGAAAAATATAAACAAAATTATCTAGCACTACAGTTTATAAAATGGGCGCTTTGATGAAGCTCACAGAAAAATATACAATTTGTAAACAGGATTATCCAAGACTATTACAATTGCAAAATTGCATGATAAGACTTACTCTACTCAACCGATTTCTTCATCGATTCTGGTTCTAACCCGAACCATTGCTTTCCCTACTCTTCTTCCATGATAGAAGAAACTGGGGAGGAGAGTGATAGCACAGTTAAAGAAATACACAACTTAATCACACAACACAAAATGAAATCGGAACAATTTATATAATATACATGTGAACATGGATCGTCGGCAATAGAGTGGAGACACATCTTACAAATAAGAAGATTTCTACCTCAGTGACTCTAATTAGCATTAATGTATAACCCTTACCACAAGCAATTCATCCACCAGCATTTCCGGTAGATTTGCTCAGTTCATGTCCGCCTGAAATAGCACATCAAAGCTCATAAGAAAACTAATAATGATTTGAAAAGTAACACTGAATTAATGGAGATTATTCAGTTCGAGACAGTAAACCACAGAAGGCCCACCCTTTCCAAGATCATCGGGATCAGCATGAACAACTACAGCCCTCCCAATAATGGAATGTGGCCCTGAAAGTGGGATCTGCGCAAATATACATAAATATCATTATAAACATTCTCAAATCAATAACAATGAGAACCATGGGAGAAGGTAATGGAGATATCAGACCTGCTTGTCGATGATGGTGAAAGTAGCAATGCCTGGAAAACAAGAAATCGGGGAAATAAATGTAAAATGTTGAGTGCTATAAGATTGGAACGAAAATCATGCCAATAAACATAATACAGTCAACATAACTGGCGATATCCTCCTATTATTATTTAAATGTCAGGATGCTATATTTATGACGCTCAACAATTAAACCCAAAAGATGCTCGAATATAGTTATTTTTCTCAAAATAAGTGATTTACCATCATCACCAACTGTGACATTCCCAAGGTCACCAGATTATACCTGAGACAGAATAATAGGTCCACCTTGGGATATATATATAAATCATAAGGTTAATAGACAGAGAGTAGTAATTTTCTAATAAATCAGTACAATAAATCATTCGTTGATGCACAATTGCTAATATTTCCTATAATTGTAACTTTTGCATATTTTAGAATAAGATATATTTCACATTTCACAATAGAGACAACCAAACTGAGGAGAGAATAAGTTACCTGCATATTAAGTGCAATATTAACCACCTAATTAACGGGACAGATCTTGTCTTGATAATGGAACGATGGCTCGCAAATAGCAGCAAGCTTTATGAATCAAATAAGATAAATGGAATAAATTTCGGACCACAAAAAGTTATACTCATAAAATCTGCATTAAAAAAACACAAAAGCAGCCCAACTAAATGACTAAACCATAAAACAGAGCCAAATTGGAATGATCAACAAATATCTAACAGTCCAACGAATACAGAGTGCACTAATTATTATCTATAATTTAATAGGATATACTTCTACTATGTGGGCATTTATTAAATGTCAAGCCTATAAACTAAGCTAATATAAACATACATTTTATGAAATTGCAAAAAGAAAAAACTATATGTGGTGTTCCCCCTTCATTTTGTTTTAGACTATCATAATATTTATATGCCCAGACAAAAGGTTCACAGAGATTGCAGAGGGTAATGGGTATACCTACAATCGCTGACTTGGTAACTGGTACTTCAGATATTATCAACACAAGTAACATCAAAGCTCCAAAAGGATATATACACAGTGATTGTGTATTACAATGGTAGAAAGTATAAGGACTTTTACCTCATCAAATATCCATTGACAGGGACCCGATTCCTGTACGAGGTGTATATATTTGAAGAGTAGTGCAACAATATCTTCAAAATGCTCTGTGATTAACAAAAGGAATGAAAGATATACTTACTCAAAGTTCTCATAAAAAGAGTATGAAATGTTGTGATACCAACAAAGAAAGGGAAAACAGGAAAAGAAATTATACCATCAGCCTCAGGACTCCTTCTCTAAAGCTGAGAGCAAAAGAAAGTACTAACCTTGGCCAGCATCCATTAGATCAATAACCACTTTAAAAAAGGCATATTCATAAGTCCAATCAGATTCACCAGCAGATAAACCTGTAGCCCAACCTGCACATGTATGATGTATATGAATGAACAAAGGTCAGTCTGCTATTTGACTTAATGATGAGAACACAAAATCTGTGTAATAACTAAATTTTATTCTGATCTAAAACAAATCCTAAAAGCATCATATAGGAACCAACATAATCTCCATCAAAGATTATGCAAAGAGAAACTTTAGTTTGGTGTGACAAATCTGAAATCAACTTTTTAACCACTAATCCATTGTCATAGGCTAACAGACATAATTTTAGCATCTTCAGGGATCAATTATGAAGGACGATCGGTAAGCCATATCCTACTCCACACTTGCTAAACTGACTTGCAATGCTATAGATGTGCACTGAAAAATACTCAAATATATTTGCAGGATAAGAATCAAACAAGAAATCAGTAGTAACTGGCACTCTTCAAGTTTCGTATTGTGTTCTAAAATATGCTAAGCCACAAATCTGCATATAAACCAATAAGAGAAGAGATACTGCGTGCATTTTTGTGTTTGTAAAAAGCTACCGGCAGTACAACTTCTGTTTGTCATTCTCATCAATTTCAAGAAGCACAATGGTTGTGGATTTTCAGCATAAAATTTAAGAACTCACCCAACTTTTTCAAGATGTAAAACAGAGATCCTTCCCCTTCATGCCCAATCAAATGGCCCAAATATCTGCTTGGCCCTTCCTTGTAGCGACGAATTCCAGGTGTTATTGGCCACACCAATCTCAACTTGTGACCTTGTTTAATTGGGACAGCTTTCACAAGAATCTAAATCATAAATATAAATATACAGTGTGAGAATAATATCACAAGTGATGGCTCTTCAAAACAAACAATTTAGCCTAAAATCCACAAAATTTAAAACATCTATGCAACGGGAAGACCACCACCACGGCCACTGAATAGCGGCATAGCCACGTACGAGGGGAGCCAGTGCCGGTGATTAGCGCAGCAGCAGCGTTTGTGGCCACGAGCGCTTCGAAGCGGCCCGCGCTGCCCGACGCCCCCCAGCTATGCCACGCCGCCCCTATGCGGGCCCCATGACGTCGCCTGAGGGCCGGCTAGTCCTCCTCCGCCACCGCCGCCCCAATTTTACCCCGCCGAAGCCGCCTCGGAGCCAGGATTCCGTCGAATAAAAAAAAAAAGAAACGGGGAATTGGGGAAAATGAACTAAATCCAAATAAAATCTATACCTTTGCTCCTTGTTCTCCATTGCAACAACGTCAATCCGGGGTAGGAAATCGGCAGATCCGGTAATAAAAAATTGGCGATGATTTCCAATCGGAAACCCTCGGTCCGCGAATCAGTCTGTGCCGTGCGGCGCCTTGAACGGCGAAAAATCCGTGGCCGGCGCGACTGTGAGGAGGCCAAGATTGTGCGGGCTACCAAGAAAACCATTCGCGCACGAAGACGAAGCCAGGAACTCGTCGAGGGAATTTTAGGGCAAAGGAAACAACGAGGAAGAGTCGAACACAATTAAGAAATCTATTGGAAAATCAAAGGCCAGGATTCAAAGTTACATTCTCATCTGACGGTCGAGATTGAAATTGAGCTCTGATCCAACAGTAGAGATTGAAATTGAGCTCTGATCCAACGGTAGAGATTGAAATTGGAGTTGAAAAAATTTTGAGCGTTCTTTTATATATAGTAGATATATATATTAAGGATAAGAAAAGTTTACCCAGATAATATATATATTAAGTACTTACAAATGCAATATCTAATAATGGCATTCTGTTCCCATGTTTCAAACACATTGAATAGAATAGACCCTTCTCAGTGAACTTCATTGGCCATACATACCAACGAAACAGATCCATACAGCAACGGGAATAAACCAAAGGATGTTTCGTAGCCTCATATAGAGCCTTGCAACTGATAATCATGTACAATAATAAAATTATAATTAGTAAACATATCAATTCTGCAGCGTAGATGGAGAACAAAAACCAAAAGGGAAAAGATATATGAATGATGAGGGACCTGTGGCCGGCTTCAAACATATCCTGTAAAGAAAATGTAGAAACACGGGACATTATTTCACCAAGGACATCAATTGGCAGGTCATTGATGGATTTCTCCCTTCCGTCTTCATTTTTTACTGGACATAGATGGATAAGCCTTTGCTTCTTTAATGGTGACTCCATATAAATATTAGACGTAGGAAAAATGAATAGAGGATAGAACCGAATTGTTGAAGGATTGAAGTAAAATAAAATAGCAATATATATTAGAAATTAGACCACGTAAGTCATTTATACTGAAATATTGAACTGCATTAATTGCCATAAACAAAAATAAATAAATAAACTGAATCGACCGGAGCTAATAAAGACGAATATGTAGAGATGCATGTACCTTGATTTATGAGAAAAATAAAAGATTAATATTTACAATGTATAATAAAGGAGTAACGGGAAGGGTCAATTATTATATTTTGAATCTAATAAATACAATACATGCATAAAATGCACATATAAAAGATCATTAGATTCTTATTTTTTTATCAATTAATCTAAAAATATAACAATATAATTATAGTACAATGTATCTAAAACGTAGTATTTATAATAAATGAACTAAAACAATTAGGAATTAACATTACATCTATCTACTTACGTATTTACATTTCTTAATAAACCTGTCAAACTAAATTATGTATAACACATTTGAAATACGACAGGTCAAGACTAATTAAATAATTAATTTTTTTTACAATCATTGCTTTTAACATTCGGGGTATTATAAAATCAAGCGAGAAATGATTATTTTTTATTAATAAATAAAAACATTTTTATATACGACCCAATAATTATATATATTTGTTTAGTTAAATTCATCAAGTAATGCAAAATTTTGGATGATTGATAAATTATGAATTTTGGCGTTGGGAAACAAATTCATAGAAATGCTTAACGGGTTAATTAAATTCATAAATATTATGAGGAGATATGTTGAATCCTCGAAAAAGAAATGATATAATACAATTGATCTTTCTTGGAATTATAACATAATCTGTAAATCAGCTATAGAAGAAGAGTACAAACAATATTTAAACATAGCAAACACAAACAGCAATTTAATTCATCAATAAAAGATTCAACTATAGAGTTGATCCACACGAAACAATTATAAAGCCGCAACCATTGGAAGAATACAAAAAAATTAAAAGAGAAACTGTATATTAAAAAGAAAAACCCATACTAAATATTAATACGATAGATGTACATCTTGTCAAAACCAACCACCATTTCCCCTACCACCTGGACCAAATGCACGGCACTCAGTAGTTGCAATACATTTCAAGCATTGCCTATTATAAACTCTATAATCTTTGTCCAGGAGACCATACTTAAATGAAAAGACATGATCACGTTCATCACATAACATTACAGAGGATCTATCATCAAAGAGGAAGGGGAAATCTTTCATTACACTGAACCACCGGATAACCTTATACCTCAGGGAAACCAATTGATTCTTATCTTCACATATAAGGCTCAGAAGTTGTAGTCCATTGTAATACCCCAGATTTTTTATCAACGTCCAAAGGAATAAAATTTATTCCGATCAATGTCGAAACATCTCCGAGAAGAAGAAAATAATTTATCACAATAAATTATTGCTCGGAAATAAAACGCCGATGGATTCAAATTCAAAATGGAATAAAAGAGGGAAAGGAAACCCGAAGACATTCCATGAATTGAGTCAAGATAATTGGAATTAAATTCAAGAAGGAAAAGAATTTTAAATCCAAGAACCCGTGAAGTCGGAAGAAATTTAATGATACAAGTTATTGCACGGGAATCAAAAGACGACAAATTGGAAGCCGACGAACCCGAGAAATCGCCATCGAAAATTTAAATCCAAAAATAAGGAATTGGATTTAAATTATTAAAACCGAAATAATTCCGAGAGAGCGGAATTTATTATTTATCGGGAGATAGCAACTCGAAACGAGTTTATCGAATTGTCCCAACGATCACGGATAATTCCCACATTATGATTTTTATTTTTGTAGAGAAGGAATCTTAATATTTAAAAAAAAAAAAAAAAAAAAAAATTAAAAGTTACTGTAGCATGTGCGGCTACTGTAGCACTACTGTAGCACTACTGTAGCAGCCGCACTATTGTCGGATTTTGTCCCTTTTATGACCAAAATTCATCCCCAACACCCCATTATCAGCCATTATCATCCCTTCCTCATCCCAAACTCTCCCAAAAACCAAATCCACCAAATTCTTACCTTCCGGCGACTTTCCGGCGAATTTCCGGCAACCAAATCCGACCAAGGAAGTGTGTAGATCAAGGATTGCAAGCTTTGGATTGTTGGTAAGATGTTATTCAAGTTTCCTTATGATTTTAAGATCATAAACATCATCCTAACTTACAAATCTTCGTATTCAAACACAAATCGGAGCCAAGGGAAGAATAAATCGGGTGGAAGAGATTCGTTCGTGACATCCCGTGGATTCCGGACGACCCCGTGACTTCCTAGACATCATCCCCACTGTAAGTTAACCTTACTATGGTTTTGGGTGACTTAAAATGCAACCAAATATAGAGAATTAAAAACTCTAAAATCTGTCAACAAGAGAAACCCTCAACGCAGCGTTTTCGTATGAATTTTTCAAACCTCTAAAGCTGCTCAAACAAGAAAACTCAAAACATGAAAAGTGTTGCTAAGGCTTTGATTTAGCTTCTGTAAAAATTTCATAATTTTTCATGAGGTTTTGAAACCTGAAACCGACCCAAAACCGAAGATCATTAAATCTGGATTTTTGAACTTTGGCAGATTTCACTCTCAATCTTGTTAGCTATTTTTACCTTAGATCTAGACCGATCTAGGTTTGGAATTGAACATAAGAATTGTAGATCTATGAGTTTGGAATATTACTGTAAGTTTTTAGAATTTTTCATTGAGATTTGAACCTCCAAACTCGAGCCGATCCGATCTGCGTTAGAACCGATGTCAAGAACTTTGACAGATTTCATAATCAAACTCGACGAGCAAAACTCTTACTTCGAGTGTTCAAACCTGAAAACTCAAAACTAAGATTTTGATCCTAAAAGCTTAAGCTATGTTGTGTAAAAATTTCAAAGATTTTCATCAAGTTTTGATACCCCAAATCGTATCGGACATATTCTGCGTTTTTAAGAGTTTTCAAAGGATGACAGATTTCATATCCAATCTTGATGAGCTTATTCCTATCATTTCTAGCCCGAACTAATCTTTGAGTTCTAAACAAAAGTTGTTGGAAATCATGTCTAGTATGTCTCTGTAAAATTTCAGAATTTTTGGAGTCCATTTGATATGATAAAAAGTCGAATCTTTTAACGTTGTCAAACCTGAATCCTGACAGCTTTTTGATTCTGTAGAAGACTTGATTTTTGACATGCTTCCCATCGTTTTTCCGAAAAACTTAAAACATGAAAGTTGTTCATTGGGATGCTTTTGAGTTGCTGTACAAATTTCAGAACAATCGCCTAAGAAATGGATTTTTAAACCAAAAAGGCGCAAATTGTGACGCCAAATGATTTTTAAATCGAAGAGATTTTGAAATTCGAAACAAACGATCGAGACGTTGGAATTACGATAAAGCTATATTTTTGAAAAATCCCGTTACACCAAATAAAAACATTTTCTTTAAAAGAATTCTTTTGAAACATTGGGGACTTGTGACCAAGTTTGATATTATCAATATGATTCATGCGGGTTTGATTCCCTATGATATATTTGAGTTCTTGCGGGTTAGATTCCCCAAGGGCGATTGTATGTTTTCCTGCGGGTTAGATTCCCCAGGATGTATTGAGTTCTTGCGGGTTAGATTCCCCAAGGGCGATTGAATGTTTCCTGCGAAAAATATTGGTTATGAGGATTGCGGTCACAAGAGCCCTGGTGAATGGTGAACTATAAAAGAAACGAAAAATATTTTGAGAAATGATACTATTGATATTGGCTGAGGCCGCCGGATCACCGGCTAAATGATACTTTTGAAATTGGCTGCGGCCGCCGGATTGCCGGCTAAATTAAATATTGATGAAATGGTTATGTAACGGGAGAACAAAATATTTAAGGTTTTTAAGTCTTTATGCCTTGCAAATCATTTTCCTACAAGAAATCTTTTTATTAAATTTAACTAAAGGCTTTGAAACCCCTAACCCATGCTATGTGTTAGCTTACTCAGCGCGTTTTTGCTGACCCAAACCATATATCTCCTTTTTCTTACAGAGTACGAAGAATATGCATCGTCATATGCATACATGGGAACATTAGGGGAAATCTTTATTTTAAATCCCTGCATTTAATTACGACTTGCATGAACGGGCCTGTTTAACCCGTGTTTTGGCCATGTTGGCCCTATATTTAAATTCCGCTGCAACTTTGATGTATTAGCTTTAAATTATATATGAATGGGCTGTTTGAATGTTTTAAATTCTGAAAAACCATAGCCTTGCATCTCTTTAGTGAGCTCGGAGAAACCGTGTCTTGCTAGGGAGGTGTGGCGGTGGCATCCCGGCCTGGGTTACCAAAACCGGGGTGTTACATCCATCGGCAATTTCCTGATCAGACTCCAAGCTTAGAAACATAATCATCTTGACATAAAGAGATGGCTTGTGGCCTGCCCGAATAGCATCGTCTAGGATCAGGAATGCCCCTTCGGTATCTCTTTCAATTAGAAATGCATTCTGAAACAATGAACAATCGGTTATTCATATTAAAATACATAAGAGAGAATTAAAATAATATATTTAAGAAATAAAACGTAATTCGATAATTTAAAAATATAAAACCATAGCGTCGTTCAATTTCAGGGTCTTGTTATTGGCGTCCCAACACAGGTCAAAGAAATTCATTTGGTCTTCACCATATAAACCCCATTCCCAATGTATGAATTTATCAAGACAGCACTTGGATACGACCGTAAAATGCCTGCTTGCAGCATAAAGAGAACGACAGCTGCGATTTGACAAAAAATAAAATGGATTGTGTTTGATAGATAAATAATCAATAGATACACAACATATAAACTAATAAAAAAAAAATAAACAAAATATTCATCCAACCTCAGTGCAGCTTTCATAAGGTCTTCGACGGACTCCGATGATATGCGGGATAATATGTTGCCCAAAACATCGATCGGTAAATCAACAATTCCTCTGCATATTGAATATTGAAAAATAATTTGACTATTCAATACAATAAATAATTCGATTACGAAACAAAGATAAAAAATAGGAAAAGAAATAATGCAAATAAATGATACGTCGCAGCGGCCTCCTCATTTTCCATAGATTGAAAAAAATTCCAGACTCAATGAGAGGAAATGAAACGAAGCAAAAATGAGTATATAGCGTGTACTTGAAAAGTGTCAAAACTTATAGAAAGCATTCGTTTTGAAAATAGGCATAATGAACGGACACGTACGATTACACCGATTACGTTGTCCAATGAGAAATAAAAATATTAATCATCATAATACACTAACTAAATATCAAAATACAAAGCATTTCACCACCGCCTAACCCATTAATTAATTTACCAACCAAAATACCTTTATTAAATGTAAGATTGATTTGGATTAGACGTGGGACAGAAAATCGAGAAGGGAATGGAGAGAGGTGCTATTAAATGATAAATATATAACGTGATGCAATTGTTCTTAGATCCAAAGAGAAGGTAGTGGGTTAAAATGATGGAGAATCGGAGCAATCTAGATTCAAAGTTAATGCGATCATTGAATACGATTTGATAGGCTAAACAAATAAGAATAAAAGGGAAAACAAATCTGAGAAACAAATGACAAATCTGCCTATATATATAGAAGTGATACAACATTTTATAATAACACCTTATAAAAGCCATCTCCCAAGCAATACTTAGAATAAAAGGGGAAAAAAAAAATGGCTAGCAGCAATTGGAGCAATGAGTCTGAAGAAATCAATCTACTTCTTCCGTATGCAGGTATAGAACATATATTCTCATCGAATTAATCAATATTTTTAAATTACTATATTTTAAGTTTGAATTGGTCTGCGCAGGAACCACTTTCCCAAGAGGGGAAAATGCAGTGGCATGTAAACGCATTCTTAGAAAGATTATTTCGGGACCAAACCCGAAACTTGCCAAGGACGAAGAAGAGAAGATTAAAGATGTTATAGAATTCTTGGAGAGAGCAGAAAAAGCATGTGAATTTGCAGATGCAGCAAATCATTTCATAAAGACGTTGAAGGAAACAACAGAGAAATATAAAGAAAACATCAAGAATTGGCTTGACTATTCCGAGGACAATAATCCCGACATGCTGTACATTCCAAAATATATTTTCCTGTCAACGACGGATGAATTAGACATCCTTTGCAATGGTTTGAGTCCTAGATACAAAGAGTTCAATCTGAAAAAATTTAATAGTTTAGAACTGGAATGGGCAAGCAAATGTCGGGAGAAATTCCTCTACATTGCTTTCAGATTTGGAACATATGTAAAAAGAGGGTGATGTCTAATTTCGATTGTATTTGGGCCAATGATTTGGTACATTGGTTTCAGATTTGGCATTCTATCAATGAAAATTGGTGTTTGAATTGATTTATAATCTTATGTTTCATAGGATTGTCAATTATTTTATTTATAAAATTTTGATGATACAAAAAAATAAATTGTTAAAACATGTAAAATTAAATTCACATAATTATTAGTTAAAGCTAAAATCCCAAATACCAAAAAAAGATCTTGATTACTACTAACATTATTTCAAAAATATTTTATCCATTACATCAATTAAATATACAACAAAAGTGAATTGACAAATATAAATATAAAATGTTATATCTTCGAAGATGAATAATTATTTTCTAATCGTTATTTTCATTGAGTAGTGAGAGATTTTGATTTTTTTTTTATTAAACTGTAACATGTGTAAAACATTTAATTATGTAATTTGAACATTAAAAGAACACCAAGGAAGACCGAAAGCAAAAATTATAAAATAATTTCAGAGACGATTGATTTTTTTTGCAAAAGGAAATAACAAAATATGTAAAATGCGTTACAAATAACTAAATTGAAATATAATAAATTCAAAAATGCCATACAATACAAAATAGAATCAGAAGGTGATGACTTTGGATGGCTCTTAAATAGGAACACATGACATGAAAACGTTGCTATGATAATCGACAGATTGGAGTGAACGTCAGATGAAATGTCCTCGTCAACGTGCGGGTGCAATAGTCATTTGATCCACTGACAATGGACGATGAAGGCTTAAATTCTCATTTCGAATTATTACACGAAAGATGAACCTCCTATTTAGCAACATCTGAGATATATAAGAAGGAAAATCTTCTCCCTAAATAGGATACGAAATGTCAAAATGATGAAATTAGAATTAATTGAAAAATATATAAATAAAGACGGAATGATTAAAAATCATTATACAAAATACCTCAGTCATTCCATTAATCAAGGTGTTTGCATCAGTAATTAAAATACTTTCGGCCTCTCGATGTCTAATGAGAAGAGAGCAGGTAGTCGTGCCATCAGATACAATGATTCTCAATCTATACCGCAACAAAGTGAAATTGAAAAGGTCGCCACAATAAGGACAATAAAATTTCAAACCCATAAGATACTTCCCCTCTCGCTGACAAATAGTGCATGCATAACAATACCAACCGGCAGATTGATCTATACCAACAACAATTGCATTTACATATAAGGATCCAACCTAAAAAAAAATGGAATAAATAAAAAACAAAGAAATGAGAGGTTAGCAAAAGAGAAAAAAAAATGTAAAAAAAAATCGACCAATATAATTCAATATACTTTTATTAGATGGAAGAAAAATTATATCAAGATACCCGTGGAGAAGAAAATATATCCCTAATGGAGGATTCCATTGCAGATGTATGTAATCTACAATTACATTCGGTGAATGAAAGTGTACATATATATTATACTACTCTTAATGAAAACGATAAATTATGTTATATTTATTCAATGTGTGTATTAATTATAATTTAAAGTACCAATCACTTGGAAACACAACAACGCGGATTACCCCAACAGGTGTAACATTAGAATTTTGAATAGTTAATATTAAAAAAATGTGGACACGATCGTACACAAAATGGTATTAATTAATATGACGTTTCATTTTTCCATATGAAATAATGATTGTGACGTTCCATATCTTTGAATATTGTTTATATATATGTGAATAAGGTTTTGTAAGAACATCATAACAAATAACAAAACCACAAAAGAAGAGGATAGCTCTACGGTATCTAAAATCAAGATGGCTCCGATATACTGGACACTACAGATATCAGCAATAAATCGTCTCATACCATACGCAGGTAGACATCATTTCGATAAAATTATATTTGAGTGTTCATTACTTTTAACTTTTTACACGATTGTGTTTAGGTTTAAACTTTCCTAGAGGGTCGGATGCAGTTGCATGCAGAGACATATTGGCGAAAATTTTATCGGACAATGAACCTGGGCTCGGCACGGCGGATAAAAGAAAGTTCGTTAGAATTATCGAATTCCTAGAGACTGCAATTAAGGAAAGTGAGCTCGCAGATGAAACGACAAACTTCACCAACAATCTCAAGGAAACGGTTACTCGCTATAAAGAAAACGTAAAGAATTGGATTGCATTTACTGAATCGAAGCCCGATTTCATATATGTTCCAAAGAATATTTTAATTCAAAGCACGGATGAATTGGACAACCTCTGCAAACGTATGACGGCACTATATGAAGACTATCCAGCGAAGAAAAATAATGAATTGCAAATGTTATGGGAAAAAGAAATTAGGAAGAAACTGCTCAACATATCTTGTAAATTCGGTAGTAACCTTAAAAAAGATTGATATATATATTATTATATTTAAGACTTTTATATTGGTGTAGTTTATATGTTTAACGAATTTATTTTGTTAACCGCTTTACGATTATTTTTCACATTTTTTAAATTATTATTTCATTTACTTACTATTATCCTTCTAATTTTTCTTTAATAAACAATAAAAAATTCTTGAAAATCTGTATTCGTACACAACCTAAAGATTTTGTCTATTATTAATGTCATAGATAGTATGAATTGTATTGTTTGTGTGATAAAACTTAACAAAGTCAATTGAATGAAATCTATTGCACAAACGTGAATAAAAAATTCACCAACCACTACACTGTTTCATAAAATCATAATAAATGAAAACGTCACAGATTACAAATCCAATACATGGGAAATATAAACTGTTTAGTCACATCATAATTAACTCGGATTAAATAATAGTAAATAATTAACAAATGCAACAACTGCCGTAATCCTAAATTAATCTACATATCACTTCGATTTGGAGTTTTTGTGAAGAGAGAATGAATTGTATTTGGTTATTGAAAATTTTTTCATTTGTATTTAATTAAATATGAATCATATTTATATTTATATTTCCTTTATTTTACACAACTGTACATTCAAAATCACCATGTAAACAAATGGTATAATGAATTACGAATAGAGAGGGAGAAGTAGCGGAGAATTTGAGAATCATCTTGATTTTTTAAAAAGCGTAGGTATTAGAAAAAAATTTGGAATAACTAGCGGCAAAAATTTATAATTTTGAATCGATATAAGGCTGTGTTTTATTCATTTTTTTTGTACGACTAAAATTGTTTCATCTGAATAAAATTATTACATAATGCAATAATATAAATAAGGAGATATTAATAATTTTAATGAATCACATCTAATGCTTTATAGTCTACAATATAAGTTTTAGAATGTCGGAATTATATTTTAAGCTTCAGTGTTTTCCCGTCAATAAAAAATAGATTAGACATACAGAACATATAAATTACAGATGCTGGGCAATAGATTAAAAAAAAAAATTTTAGTGATAACAATAAGAATATTTCGACAAAACTATATTTCATTGATCAAATTTAGCAATCCGAAAACAAAAAATGATTAACAATAGAAAAACATAAGCCAAACACAAAAATATTGTCTGATCAAATACAATATGGAATAACATGTGCTCCATCATAAAAAATTCATCTTAAATACATATACTTGGCATTGTCCGGACGAAAAATCCAACACTCCCACGTCGCAATGCAAAGGATGCAGTCTGTTTGAACAATCTCATAGTCATCGTCTGGCCAACCTCGCATCAGACTAAGAATATGCTCATTAATGTCGCATATTATCTTATGAGATGTATCGAAAAAAGGATTTGGAAATTTAGGCCAACAATGAAACCATCTAATTACTTTTGCCCGAAGCGAAACCAATAATTTCTTATCACCGCTGATTAGAGACAACGATCTCGCTCCTTCTTTCAAACGCAGAGCATCATAACTACTAAAAAGCAAAATAGACTTTAGATAAACAGATGGAAGATGTCCATCCTTAATGGACTTATCCAGAACTGACACAGCACCATCCAAATCACGATGAACGATATGTTTGATCTGGAAGGTTCATTTTTTAAGAAAAAATTATGAGTGGATATAAAAAGTAACAATAAAATAAATTAATAAAAATCAAAATATAATAATTAAATAAAATGCTACTCGTTACCATTGCAGACTGAAGTTTAAGCATCGGGTTGCCATTAGCCACGCAATTAAGGAAGAAATTCCTCTTCGCAGGGCAACGAAATGGCCTCATGAACATTCGAAACGAATCCATACAACATCTAGAATAGACTAATGGATGCTTTGTCGCTTGATAAAGGGATTTACAACTGAAAATATAATAAGTAATTAAATCATATTAATGAAACAAAAACTTTACAATAAAATGATGAATGGTACCTGTAGCTGGCCGTAAACATTTCATCCAACGATGAAGCCGATAAGCGAGACATTATGTCTCCCAAAAGATCGGGAGTAAGATCAAGTAACGATATTTGGCGATGCCGACGATAACTTTGATCAGACTGATCCATCACAATATACTGTATTATCTCTGGATCAATATCGAAATTTTGTGATTCTTACTTGAATGGATAAGTCGAGTTTATCAAATGAAGAAATGACGAAAACCATCTGGAATTAAATAGAAGAAAAAAGGTCATATAGTTAACATGGAACACGGACGGTCATGCTCTCCTGTAACATACTTGAAAAGACATCAATTAATTGCAATGGGAAATGGAAAATGATAATGAATCGTAAAAGACGTGATTCATCATATGGAATAATTAGAAAGAGAAAAGTGGCTTTTGAAAATTATTACGTCATTAGAGAATTAAAAAAAAAATATTTTCTTGAGAAGTTACATATCTACTAAAAAAAACTATATAAACATAATTAATAAGGGGTTTGATTCTCGATTTTTTAAGACAGTATGCAAATATAATTATTTAAAATAATGGATTGAAGAGTGTTTTTAATATAAACCTTAAAATTAATTAAATGATCGAATATAATAATTTAATAAGACATATAGTGCTCAAAATAAAAAGATCCAAAAGCACCATAATTTTAACAACATAATATTATAAGACGTTTAAAATAATTTCTAAATACATTAGGAATAAATTTAAAATGTTTTAAGTAGTCATGCACACCGTAGGTTGGATGTAAGAGATGAACTCTTTGTATAGAGCATAATTAACACACTTCGGCATTAAGAAATGATTGAAAAAAACTGAAATAAGTATATGCAATATTATAAGTGAATAAATCTATCAAAATTACACTATCATATATTGTATAGAGGATTAACTGGACGGGAAATGCAACATACACGTAACAAATAACTATTGCTTTTGCAGATTCCAACAATTACTTAAGACAACAAATTGAACACAATAACTTCATTGATCCTCTTATATATGTTTCATAGTTAGAACTCAAAAGGAAAATATACTTCAGATAAAATGATGGAATGTTGCATAGATGTCATTCGACATCGAGTAACAGCTGTTAGTGTTGTAAATATGAAATCACAATATTAAATAAAAAAAATGATCGAACTTTATATGGAGTACTAACAAAAGCAACATCTGTTAAAAGCATTCGGTAATGTTACATATAATTTCACAAAAATAAAACCTTTGACATAAGAATTAACTGGTCTAACGTACAATATATAGGAATAGATCAATAAAGAAATGTGTCTAAACCAATGGATTATTAATAACTCGATAGACAGACCTGCAAATAAAAAAAATCTAGTGTTTATGTAAAAAAAAATTTAAAATATTAAATGAAAATATGAGTAATGTCGTGAAAATGAGAACTTAAAAATAAAAACAAAAATAAATAAAAAAAATATAAAAATAAAGAGAAAAGGGGATATGGAAAAAAAGAATAATTACTTTACAATTTATATCTCATATATAATTGTGTCATATATAACAAACTGTAAAAAAACAATACTACACAAAAAGTCATAAAATATGTTTTTTGCATGTTTGGTCCTATATAATTTATATTCATACAACATTGTATATATTAGCAATGATCAATCTCGATTAATTTCCCATAATCTTTTCTGCAGGCAAAATTTAACATGTATGAAGATTATTTTGAATTTTTAGACAATCACGTGAATTCATGTTTAAGCGACGCATCCCGCATAGCTTATATATATTCAAAGAAAGATACCAATAAAATACATAAGAAGGGAAATAATATCACAAAATATTATGTCTTACAATTCAAAATTAAAAATTCATATCTGTTTAAATTACAATACCAAAAACGAAAGTGCAAATTGTCTAATAAATATTCAAAGCATCGGAGTAAATACAAAAGAGCTTGATAATAGTTTTTTAAAAGGGCACAGCTTAGTGCAACCATGGGGGATTACAAAAAATCCGGCATTCCTTCGTCGCAATGCACATGTTGCACGTCGTGTCATCGAATACATAGTGCATATCCATATCAATCGGCGTTGCTGCAGGGATCGGATGGCCAGGTTTGTTACAAAAATTCAACGTCATTGGTTGAAACATTGAACCGTCAATCCAGACACGTTCAAGGATGAGAAGCACTTTCTCCCGACTACGAAGCAACAGTTTCTTGTCTGAAACATATGGAATCATTCCATCCAATCCCTCTTTGATCAGTCCAAGATCTTTCGAGGTCAACTGAAGAATACACTTAAAATATCTCGAAGCATCATGACCCTCTCCTATCGACCACAGCAACCTTAGAATACACCACTGTCGCCTTTTCATCAATACAAACTCAATCTGTACATTTTAATATATTATAAATAATTAATTAATAGTTCAACAACAGAACTTATAATAAGTTGTCTAGAATATATTAAAAAATAGTACTTACAATGGTCTGACGCAATATTAAGTCGTAATTGTCTGCTATAAAGCAGGAATTGTAAAAATCCATCTTATTCCCTCTCAAGTGAGGTATATGCAGATGAACGAATGAATCCATTGAGCATCTAAGGAAGACAGCGTCAGATTGTGTAGCATTGAAAAGAGTTTTGCAGCTGCATACATAGTGTACGTTTATACAATCAAACAATGATAGGTTATATTAAGATCATAATCTACTTAATAGTTTGGATCAAATAAGAACTGTAGGAAGTAACCTAAATGCCATGGAGAACAAATAATCCAGCGAATCCTCGGATACTTTGGCGGCAATTTCATTCAGAATCTCTGGCGGCATGTCCATTAATGTAGTAACGCCGTCCACCGTACTCTCGCCAACGACATTATCCTATAACAACAAATCCATAAACAAACATACAAATAACCAATGAACCAACAAAATTACATTATTTCCAGCAGTATATAGATTAAAAAAAAAATAAACAACTCAAAATCCACACTAACCAATTTCATATGACCAAGAGCATATATACTAACATCTGAGGAAGAGCTTCCTGAATCGGACACTGAATCGTCCTCATCCGACAACGTATTATTTCTATTTGAAGATTCAGCAGAGTCCATCTCCAATACATATCAGAAAACAATCAATCAAAATCCCATTAAAAGAACAAAAAAACGGGAATATAATTGCAAATGTCTATTTCCCAAAATACTGAACGCAATCGCAACAGATCAGCGAAAACAATCTTACAAATAAAAACAGAGAATAAAAAAATCAGATAGTTGAAATATAGAATAACATACCGTAAAACACCAATCCAAATCCTTCCAAATAAGACAAATCCGTAAAAAGCTATCGGAGAACTATATTATATATCGGAAAATCAAACACGATGAAATAGAAAGATATAGATTCATAGAAATTGCTAAAAAAAAAAGATCACAACCTAAACGAAGAGCAAGAAACCCTAAAAAATGAAGAGGCTTAAACAAAAGTAAATTTAATGTGTAGAAGTAGGTAAACGTCATTTCAGTATTGGACCGATTTTTTCCACTTGGAGAAGCAACATACTCGATATAATTAAAATATTAATTTTACTTTATATTTTTCTGTTTACTTTATAATTTTTTAATAATACACAAATTAGATAGCTTTAAATTAAATATAGTAATAGTAAAAATAGTTTTTCACTATACATTAATTAATTGATAGGAACTCAACGTACACTGATTATGCAGACATTGAAAAAAATTCAAACGTGAAATTGGAATCTATTGAATACGGTTCTTAGTTAATAGTTTCGAAACAATCAATAAAACGAAAATGAAGAGCCAGAATTTAAAAGATCACAATATTTGTATTCAGACGCAATTCAAAATCAATAAAGATAAATTTATCTTGGGAATAATAAACAATAATAGCTGAAGTATTAAATACAATTTTAGTCCGTTTAAATTACCTATAATTTGTCTTGGATTAGAGCACTAAAAGATTTGACTTGAAATAGATTTACTATAAATCTTAGCATTCATGCCATGAATGGACGCAAATTCGAAATAAAATTAATTTATTCATCATAAAATATGTATTGTGTATTAAAGGAACCGAATGGTTGAATTGCACTTTATTTTTTTGAAACCTTAACATTCATGCATGCATGCACCTACATAAATAAACAAAGCAAAACATCGAACATAAGAAAATAACAATAAAAAAAATTATACATACACACGACAAAAAAAAAAGGATGTATTCATTGAAGACATACTCATAAAATTTTACAATCGACAATACTTGGTAATATAATTTAGGAAACAATATGTTAAAGATTAAAAAGAAATTTATACAAATAGATAGAACACTTGACATGTTTAGATAAATCGTTATAATAATTTAACAACAAATAAAGATAGATTTATCATAGAAATAGTAAATATTGATAACAAAATTATTGATTACAATCTGTTTACATTGGAATTACATAAAATTTGTGAATGGATTAAAAGACTTTTTGTTTGAACTGGACTCCATTTTTCAATATACAAAGTGAAATTTAAATTTATACAAATAAAAATAAATTAAACATTTAAGCGTAACAAAGAATTCGTTATAATCAATAAAAAACCAAAGGGAAATTATCCAAAACTTCTCATTACTACATCTCGGAGCATTGAAACAAAGAATTACATATCTTCATAATATACTCCTGGTCCATATTTGACCAACATCTTTCGAAGGCGGGGGCGAACATTTACAAACCAATCATCCTCTAATCTAGCGATATAAGGAACTCCATCATTAAAAAAATCTCCTGATATTTTCTTCATAAAAGGCTCCATGAAGATGACAGTGCTTTCAATGGTTGAAGATGGAAATTGGAAAACATTGGAATCACCATTCCTCATTTCTTTCCAACGATTCACTGAGTGCTTGACACGATGTAAAATATTCTCCATCTCATGAATGAAATCCGAGAATACATAGATGATCTCCATCTCAGATTCGGCAACATCAAAAAATTCCAAAGCCACCCTAAATGTGTCGAGGTCTTCTTCATCCCAATGAACCATGTTCTTATCACGTATGTAGGCTATAAATGATTTGGCACCCTTGCCAAGATCTCTTTTCGGGAAGAAGATTGATGAGCATACATGCAAACCACTCATCCATGCAACATTCTCGAAAGACATCACTGCATAAACATTAGATAGAGTTTGCATCATAAAAAATATTACAGAAATATGAAAAAAATATAAAAAATATCATAAAAATGTAATTGAGAACAAAAAATTCTTCACCTTTGATTATAACTTGTTGATTGCTGGAAAAATGAATACGCAATTCAAAAGACTGATGAACCCTGTAAAAAAGTTAAATCATCAATACATTCAACAGGTGATGCATAATATAATGGATACAATACAATAAGAAAACATTGGATAGAGTTGTTAAACTCAATAAACAGGAGAAAAAAATATGTGAAAATTAGGGAATACGAAATGAGAAAAAAATGAGATATCAACACGAATACAGTATTCCCTCTGAATCATGTATAAAGATCCACAAATGAGAGCATGTATTTATAGCAAATGAGTGGTGGCTATAGAGAAGTGGAGAAGGCATGATGGATTGAAAAACCATAATGATAAATGCAAAGCAATCAATGAATGAAATAAATTAACATCAGCTTTAAGAAAACTAATTCCGAATTTTTTTTTAATTATAATGGCATTTTCGAAATAATATCAATGTGTGTGAGAGATTGCAAATTTTGTTGAAATGTGAGAGGGGAGTTCCATTGGAGGGAAACTATGTGTGGGGGAGGCTATTTTGTTATTATATATAACATGATTATGTGATTGCAGTTGGAGCATGGATGAGTTTCGTCTCCCTCCCCACTTAATCGAATGCCTTCAAAAGGTAATTTAGTGTTGATGTTGCTATGAATTTGATATTGCTCAATATATGCCTACATGATGTTTCACAGAATGCCTATGAATTATGTGAATTTTCCTATAGACTGCTCACAGCTAGGAGGAACTTCTTCTTCTTCGTTCTTGCCGTTAAATATATCTCCCTTTTCCAATTGTGAGAATTGATTGACTCTTTAATCCCTTTCATCTCATTGTTTTTTAGTTTGTTTTGTGCTAAATGTGCATCAAGTCACACTGCGCTCACCCAGCCCCTATCTATTCATCAAGTCACCCTGCCCCTATCTATTTAGGAATATGAGATTGCCTTTATTGCTTTGTTGTTGTGTCTGCAACACATAAGTTTTTTTAAAAAAAAATAAATATTGAGCTTGGGTTGCATTTGATTTATCTTTATTTTGGTAATTTTTTAGGTTTGTTTGTGATTTGATTATGGTTGTGGATTCAATGTGACTTGAGTTTTTATTCATCAAAATTTATGTAATTTATGTCCTATTATATGCATTTAGGATTATCATTCGAATGTTAGAATTAAAATGCTTGCACTTAATTATTGTACATGAAAAGAAGACATAAGATGATAATGAATAGAAAGCCAGACTTGCAATGAAAATAACACATTCTGGTTGAATTGAATGTGTGTTTAATATCATATATGGTGAATTTAGTAGATGTTCAATAATTGCAATCTAGACTCCCAATGAAATTCTGGTAGCTGCCTCCTTTGCATGTAAATATATCACTTATCTTTTCAATCTTACTGAATTTCTTAGAACTCTAAAAAACATAAAACAAAGCATTGTGACATTAAAAAAAAGTAAAGTTAATTATTAAAATTGAACATTCTACTAATTATTCTAATTCAACCAGGACAAAAAAACAAAAGTTTACTTACCCTATTCAACTAATTCTTCTATAAAAATTGAATAAATATTTATTTATTCTAGCTTAATGCTTTAGTGAAAAGAACATTTGGTTCATTTTTTCTTTTATTGCCTTTTGGGCATTTGCTGGTCACTTTGTGATGAGAAATTTATATCACAAATCCTGAATACTTTTTTGTCTGTTCATACTCTATTGCCCTTATTAATTTTAATTCACCATTCTTAATTTTAAGGGGTTAATCAGTCATTACATGCTTTTTTTTTATCAACGAACCTAATTAATTCACGTCAGTGCTGATTAATCATGAAGATACACCTCAACGCTGATTAATTCTACTTTACTGCCATGTCATCAATTTTTTACAATCCTAAATTATCATAAAAATTAAATATCATTAATAGAACCCTAATCTTAAATTTCCTACTTCAACTGTGCTCCGTCGTCCCCTCCCACATTTCTTCCGACGTTTCTTCCTGTCCCCTCCACTTTTCCTAAATTTCTCGCCTTCTCATAGGACTCGAATTGTCTGATCGCCCTTTCCCCACATTCCAACATCTTTTCCACAACTTCCTTCTAATCTATCGTTCTTCCTCATGGTAGTTCTTCAATTTTGTGTCCTTCCCTGTCGTCTCCAATCCCTGGTCCATTAGCTACTAATCTGTTATTCTTCTTCATGTTCGTGGTACTCCCTCAATTTGTGTCCTAATTCCCAATCTTTCCACTTCCCGTTCCGCCATACTCAGCATAATTCCGTGGCCGAGAGATCCCTAAACGGTGAGAATTGCTCATAACACTCACAACTCCAAACCCGATTTCGGTAAGACATGAGGAGATAGTTTCTTCATGAATTCCAATTTCTCTTTGTGGGTTTGGATTTTCAAATGCCGAAAGGATTTAATTAGGGAATTGATTAAGCCTCAGGCTATATTTGTTCTTCATTAGCTTTGCCAATGATTCTCGAATTCTAGCATATTTGTTTATTTGTGAGTATATGTGGGTTTTTTTTAATGCTTTACATTATAACTGAATTATGTGGAAATCTAAACTTGGATTATATTCTTAGTTGGATTATATTCTGACACATTGCTCTTTCTCTATAGATTTGTGCTTTTATTGTCGCTATAGTCACTGCATATGTATTTGATTTCGATTTTTTAATGAGCCTGCGTGATGTTGGTGGAGTTGGAGTGTCAATGATGCTATTTGATATTGCTCATTACGTGCCTACAAGATATTTGATAGAATGCCCATGAAAATCTTTTTGTGGGTTCGAAGTAAAGGGAAAGGGAATAAATATTCAATTTTTGTTTTCCCCACTTAAGTATGCTCAATTTATAGCTTAACTTAAGTATTTATGATGTGTATGTATTAATCAAATGTTGTTTGACCAACAATCCTATTTGTTCTTATCCATGCTTCGAATTTACTATATATTTATTTGTTTCTGTCTTTTAATTGCATACTGCATTTGTGCAACCATACAACTTCAGGGGCAAGACATGCATGAAACATATTTATAAGTATACTGAGAGACGTATGACGTATCCTTGCTGCATGAGCCATGAGCATATAGAATCAATGCTAAAAGCTGAAGAGAAATCTCCTACTACATATATATGTAATAAATCATGAATACTTTTTGGCATGTGCCCGTATTGTCCTTTTTAAAAATAATTCAATCTTTTTAATTTTAATGTGATGTCATAGAACTTGATTTATATGCTTCTTACTTTATCAGTACAAGAACAGCATGCATTGCATCCATTCTAAAGAAAAAAGAATGGTCAATTAATATACAAAGTAGAAGACTTGCCTGGTTTAGATGCTCTACATATTCCATGTATTCTTCACAACCACCTCTTATTAGCTTTTTCAATCGTGAATAGATTGTTCGGTTACCTAAGATGTTAGTGTGCCTTAGGCTTGCCTGCTCCATGTGATCACTTTTGATATAGTTCTTTTACGTACTACTTATTATATCTCTTTGAATCTAAATATTCTAGCTCGACAATTACAGTATTTAATTTGTACTGAATCTCCATGCCCGTGCGCTAAAAAAATTCTTTAATTAGATTTTTAACTTGTTGAAACCATTTCGAATATTGGAATGGTATGGAAATTGGGATGTTTTCAAATTGTGATTTTCTTGAATTCTTGATTCTGTACAATACAGTTGAGTTCAATTTAGCAGTTACTCATAATTCTAGCCCACTGCTTTATATTTAGATGAAGGATTTAGCCCGGGTCGACCAGTGTAGCTCTACTACATAACTTCCATAAGCTTTAACATAATAAATAAGCAATTTCACGACCTTCTGTCTATTTTTTTTTTTTTTTGATATTCTATTGATTGGTACTTTGTTATGCTTTATTCTCCAATTTTTTATCCTTATGAACTCTGACATTCCGTCAACTATAAAATCTTGCGTTGTCTACAAAAATCTAATGCAGGTGCTGTAGATATTTTTGATATCACGCTCTGATACCAATTTGTAAATTTTGATATCACGCTGTGATACCAATTTGTGGATTTAATATCTCAGACACACAAGACAATTTACACTTTTGATATCTAAAAGGGATAACCAAAAGCAGAGAGTTGTATAGCTAAAGCTTTCTTTGTATTTCTTGTTTTTCTTCGCCCTGAGAATTACAACAATCGAAGTACCTATTTATAGAAATGAAAACATACAACAGACAACGAACATATGCTAAACTGTTCTTATGAAGGCCTCAATACTTTCGGCGCCATAGATGAGAATTCAACTCGATGGCTTTACTGTTACTTTGATGGCTTCAACAAATACGACATTTGACGTTTATACCGCTTTTCCAACAAAACTCCCCCGTAAACTTCAAATGTTTCTGCCGTCTGTCATCCCTATCAACTTCTTAAACTTGTCGAGCAGTACCTTTGGCAATGGCTTTGTAAATATGTTTGCCACTTGTTCTTGGCTTGCCACATGCATTAGTTCCACATTTCCATTTTTCACATGATCTCGGATAAAGTGGAATCGAACATCAATGTGTTTGCTCCTTTCATGATTCACTGGATTCTTCGCCAATTCAATTGCAGATTTGTTGTCTACGTCATCTCCATCTTGCTTGTCTACGCCAATTCAAGTGGAAATGAACATCAATGTGTTCCGCTTGACTACGTCATCTCCATCTTACTTAATAGATTTCTGAGCCATACAGCATGACATATGCACCAAGATGCTGCTACATATTCAGCTTCATATGTTGAGAGCGTCACGATCGGTTGCTTCTTTGAAAGCCAAGTGAAAGCAGTATTTCCCATAAAGAACACATACCCTGCTGCAGTACTTTTTCGATCATCAATATCTCTACACCAATCACTGTCAGAGTATCCAATTAGCTTTTAATCTTCTGTCTTCGAGTAGAACAATCCATGTGACACTGTTCCTTGAATGTACCCGAGGATTCTCTTTAACGCCTTCCAGTGTGAGTAAGTTGGGTTCTCCATGAATCGACTCACAACGCCAACACTTAGTGCAATATCTGGCCTTGTGCATGTGAGGTAGCGAAGGCTTCCAACCAAGCTTCTATAAATTCCTGGATCAACTTGTTCTCCTTCATCAAACTTTGAAAGTTTTGCTCCAGGTTCCATAGGTGTTGATACGGGGTTGCACTTCTCCGTCTTGAATTCTTTCAAGATCTTCTTCGCATATGTCTCCTGTGATACAAAGATGCCTCTTTCGGTTTGTCTAACTTTCAGACCAAGGAAGAACTTCATCAAGTCTAAGTCAGTCATCTCAAACTCCTGTTTCATTCTTCTCTTGAAGTCTTCTATCATCTCATCACTGTTACCCATGAAAATGAGGTCATCAATATAAAGAGCAACAAATAAAATGTTATATCCATTTTTCTTGATGTAGAGGGCATGCTCGTAGGGACATTGCTCAAACCCATTCTCCTTGAAATATGCATCAATGCGAGTATTCCACGCTCGCGGTGCTTGCTTTAGCCCGTAAAGCGCCTTCTTCAACTTCAACACCTTTGTTTCTCCTCCAAGTTTCAGATAACCTGGTGGTTGCTCAATGTAGACTTCTTCTTCGAGTACACCATTCAAGAATCCAGCCTTGACATCCATTTGGAATATTGGCCATTTGTACTGAGCAGCTTGAGAAATGAGTAGCCGGATTGTCTCCATTCTTGTGACATGGCAAAGACTTCATCATAATCTATTCCTTCCTTTTGCTTGTATCCCTTTGCAACAAGCCGAGCTTTGTATCGTTCAATTTCCCCTTGTGCATTCATCTTTCTCTTATAAACCCATTTCACTCCAATGGCCTGACTTCCTTTGGGCAATTCAGTGAGCTCCCATGTGTTGTTGCGCTCGATTGCTTTAATTTCTTCATCCATAGTTGCCTTTCATTTTTCATCTAGTACGACATCTTCATACTTGATATTTTCAGAATCTTCCAACAAACACACAAGATGTACCTCTGTAGAGTTGTACAAATCTTGGAGACTTCTCATTCGGGGTTGTCGTGGCTCATCTTCTTCTTCTTTTTCTTCAACAATTTCAGGATTTGTTGATAGAACAGTGGGAACAACGGCTGACGATTCTCCGACTTCGTTGGTAACTTCCTTTGAGTTATTCCAGTCCCATTCACTTGCTTCATTCACTCGCACATCTCGGCTTACTATCACCTTCTTGCTTATCGGGTCATACAGCTTATACCCTTTTGTAAGTCCATCATATCCGATAAAAACATATGCTTTGCTTTTATCTTCCAGCTTCATCCTTCGCGGATCTGGTACATGTGCATAGGCTACACTACCGAATATCTTTAGATGAGAGACGGTAGGCTTCTTACCAATCCATGCTTCCAGTGGTGTTCGATTCTTCAACTTCATGTGTGGGAACCGATTCTGTATGTAGACTGCGCACATCACAGCTTCTGCCCAGAATTCTTGGGCATCTTCTTGCTTTTCAGCATCGACCAAACCATATCTAGGATGGTCCTATTCTTCCTTTCAGCTACTCCATTTTGTTGGGGCGAGTATGGTGCTGTCAGAAATCTTCTTATGCCTTCTCGTTCACAGTACTCTCGGAAGGCTGTCGAGGTGTATTCGCCTCCTCTATCAGATCGAATTGCTTTGATGGATCTGCCAGTTTCTTTTTCGACACTCACCTTGAATATTTTGAACACCTTGAATGCCTCGAATTTTTCCTTCAGCAAATAGACCCACGTCCTTCGGGAGAAATCATCGATGAAAGAGATGAAGTATCTCTTTCCGCTGAAAGATTCGGGAGTAATTGGTCCACATATATCGGTCTGGATCAGCTCAAGCAGATGCTTCGCTTCATATTCGGTCTTCTTTTGAAACGAGACTCTTGTCTGCTTCCCGAGTACACAATCTTCACAAAATTCTCGTCCAAAATCCATGCTTGGCAGTCCTTTCACCATCTTCATCTTCACTAGCTTTTTCAGGCCATCATAGTGTAAGTGGCCAAAGCGGTGATGCCAATAACGATGTTTTATCTTCTTCTTTGACTTGTAAGCATTTCCCTTGCAAGCTTCGTAGGTTCAACTTATACATTCGATTTCTTTCCATTACGACTCGAGCTATCAAACGTCCTTGCTTGTCTTTCTGGTGCAGCGACTGATCTTTTGGAAAGGTTGAGTAACCTTTTTCTACGAGCTGGCCAAGACTCAAGATGTTGTTTTTGAGGTCTGGGACATAGTAGACATCTTGGATTGTCCCTATCAAGCCATCATTCTGTGTGAAACATATCGTACAACGGCCTTTGACTTGCACTTTTGATGCATTTCCGAATGATACATGACCATTGTCAACTTTCTGCATTTCTTTGAATAGATGCTCATCATAGTACATGTGGTTGCTTGCTCCAGAATCGAGGTACCAGGATGTGTCATTGTTGACATCATTGAGGGCCATCATGAGAATACCTCCATCTGCTTTGTCTTCAACGGTTAGGTTGGTTGTCTCTTCCACTCGTTTGTTGTCCCGACACTCTTTCGCAAAGTGTCCCATCTTGCCACAGTTGTAACAACCCTCGTTGTGGCAGTCTTCGGTATGGTGACCATACTTGTGGCACTTTTGGCATTTGACGTGGGAATAATTTGATCGACCGCCTCTTCCTCGAGCGCGTCCTCTCCCACGCCAGTTTGCTTGACTTCCTTGAAATTTGTCTGTATGGTATCCTTCATAATTGTTGCCTTGAATACCACCACCGTGTCCACGATTTCCACGGTCATATCCTCTCCCCTGAAAGTTTCGAGTGTAGAGAGCATTTTCATCTTTAATTGATGCCTTGGTTTGGAGTGTCTGCTCGAGTGACTCCTCTTTCTTTTTCTTTTTTCTTTGTCCGTGTGCTTCGAGAGATCCAGCGAGCTCTTCAACAGTGAGCACTTTGAGGTCTTTCGATTCTTCAATCGCACACACAACATTTTCGAAATCATTGGTTAATGATCTCAATATTTTCTCCACAATTCTAGCATCGGACAATTCTTCACCGTTCCGATTGATTTGGTTTGCCACGGACTGGACATGTAATACCCGAGAATTTTCTAACATAAAATAAAACAATAATTAAATAAAGATAAGGAAATGAGAAATGAGATTTTACTTAAAAAGGAATTAAAGGAATTTAATTAAATAAAAAGATTGATTAAAGGTAAATAAATTATACACCGGAACACGACACCAATGAACTCGAGAATTCGAGTCCAAACATTCAATTAGACCCGAGTAAAATTTAGAGAGAAAGTAGGAACCCGAAGATACCCCGGAAATCGGAATTCGGGAGCATAGAGGGATAGAAATCCGAAAGAGAGGAGGAAAGGCACGACGGATCGCACGACCCGCCCGGACCGAAGTCCAGGCGAAGTCGGCGCGGTGGCCGCGCGGTCCATAGGCATTGGGCGCGCCACGACCGCGCCACGCGACAGATTCGCCCGTTGCGTGAATCTCTCGCCCGAACGCGGATTTTTCGACTTTCGGTTGAACATCTTTCGACCCAAGACCCTTAGGATCAGATCTTGGACGCCCTAGGTCTTAGTTATCTATAAATAAGACCTCCTAAAAGCTCCGAATACGTTTGAAACCCTACGAAATCTCTCTATACACATCAAACCCTAATCCCGGAGTCGTCAGAGGCACGAAGGCATTCAAAGACTGAATCTTGGACGAATTTCGGAGACCCCCGTCACTGTGGTAAGCCTTGGTCCATTCTTTTCCATGTGTGATTCGAAAACGAATCCTAAATTCGATCTTTTTCTATTCCAAACCCCCGATCCGGATCGAGAGCGAAGAACCCGACAAACGGAGAGAATAAACAGAGGACTGGAAGCCACGCCTCCGAATCGAAGATCCCGGACGCTCAACAATCTGTAAGTTAATGCTTACTTTGGTTTTGGGTTATTAAAAGATTCGAACATATAGATCTAATGGAACCCTACCTAAAATCTGTCTACACCGGCGCAACACTTTTATTAAATTTATTCGGACCCCTTAAAACGTTCAAACGAGAAAACTTAAAACACGAAAAACATTCCTAAGACATTATTCTAGGTTGTGTAAAAATTTCATAATTTTTCATCGTGTTTTGATATCCGAAACCGATCGTAAACGAGCCTGCTTTAGATTTAGATCTTGAAACGATGATATATTCTTTATTCGAACATGCTGGCATTTTTGACTAGGGGTCTAGGCCGAATTAGATCTTTAGACGAACATGAAAGTTGTAGATAATTGTCTTAAGATGATCTCTGTAAAAGTTCATCAAATTTAGAGTTCATTTGCTATGGTAGATATCGAAACGTTTAAACTGCTGTGTGAAAACGCGGACAGATTTGTGATCTGACGAAAATTGACGTTGTTGACCTGTTTCGGTATCTCGGATCGAAAAAGTTAAAACACGAAAGTTGTAGATATCGACGTTTTGGAGTCAGTCGTGAAATTTTAGAATTTTTGAAATTAAATCTGATTTTTGACGAATTTTAGAGTAAACTGTGGTTGACCGAGTCAAAACTTGAAATCTTGTTAAAACGGTGAAATTAGCCTTTGAGGTTGAAACGGATAGAAATACTTTGAAATACGATACACGAAATGAGAAAGATTAAAATATTGCGGGTTATGACTAAGCTAGATACTGTCAATGTTCTCTGCGGCTTGGGACATAAGAGCCCAAGTGTATGTCTAGGTTGACGTAAGAGCCCTAGCGAAACACTGAACGTATGGCTAGCGGACGGATTAACTCTAATTAAAAGATCGACCATGATACCTGTGGACATAAGAGCCCAGGCGTAAGGCTGGTGGACATAAGAGCCCTAGCGATGGTGATCTGTAAAAGAAACGAAACGAGACATCGATAAGGGAGTCCAATTAAATCCTTGACAATTTGTTTTTAAATTTATGGCAACTTATTTAACTACGTTGCAAGCTATATTTATGACCATATGAATCCATGTCTTCTAAATTATGCGATTACATGAATTGTTTAAATTATGCACATGTTTTCTTTAAATTTAATTAAAGGCTTTGAAACCTCATAATCTTGTACGTGTTAACTTACTCAGCACGTAGTGCTGACCAAACCATTTTTATTTCTTTTTCTTTCAGAGTTGAGAATTATGCATCGTCATATGCATACACGGGAAGTTTGGGATGATATATTATTTTGAATTTTTGTATTAGACTAGATCTTGCATGAACGGGCCTGTTTAACCCGTGATTAGGCCATGTTGGCCCCATATTTAAATTCCGCTGCATTATACATATGTAAATATTATTTTCCGCTGCAACTTCGATGCATTATTTTTAACTTATATATGAATGGGCTGTTTGAATATTTTAAATTCTGAAAAACCATAGCCTTGCATCTCTTTAGTGAGCTCGGAGAAACCGTGTCTTGCTAGGGAGGTGTGGCGATGACATCCCGACCTGGGTGATCGAAAACCGGGGTGTTACAAAGTGGTATCAGAGCCCAGAATATTTTAAAGCTATCTATTTTAAAGAAAATATCTGATACCAGAGTGGTATCAGAGCCCAGCTTATTTTTAGATTAGTATTTTTAAACCTATTATTATTATTATTTTTAAACTATTATTTTTAAACCATTATTATTTTTAAACTATTATTAATATTTTGACTATTATTTTAAATTTTAAAGTATTATTTCCATGGAGAAATTTTTATTTTAAACCCATGGGGAAAATATATATATAGTGCATAAATTATTTTTGGGGGGAAATCATCATTCGCATTTGCTTATTGCATCTCTTTTATGTAGAGAACTTAGAATCTTTGCGAATTTTAACTTAGAATCTTTGCGAATTTGAACTTAGAATCTTGGCGAAGTTGAACCTAGAATCTTGGCGAAATTATCTTAGATCTCTTGTTACACCTATATAATCTTGAGGCATGACATCGAATTAGAAACAATAACTAGATACTGATCCTGCCTTAGTTCTAGATCGCGTTCATCTAAGCGCACGCCTAAGCATAACAAATCCCGGCTCTAGCCATTCCTATCATGGTACGAACTAGAAAACTTCCTCATGTGGAACAATAAGAAAATCAAGTTTTATTAAAACACTTTTTATTCCAAAAATCTTGTTTGGATTTCCAAACAACAAATCCGAAAATTTGAAATTAGAAATTTACGAAACGTCTTGTTCGAGCGATCTATCTAAACCAACATAAGCTAATCTATACGCGTTGTAACAGAAAATGGCGCCTAGGAGGAAACCAAGGAAGGTGAGTCCAAACGGCACTGACGCTAACCTTTCCAACACGCCCAACAACAGTGAAAGTCCTCAGAACCTAGGAGAGCAAGTGCCTCAAGCGCCCAATAATATGGAAGCACGTTTAAAATCTGTAGAGGAACTCCTTGTAGCATTGGAAAATGCCGAGGTGCATAGGACACAAACAGTACCTCCGCCAGTAGCCCGAGTCAACTACTTGGCATTAGTGAACCCTTACCACCCACCCCATTATGACGGCCAAGAGGATCCAGCCAAGTTGGAAGGATGGATCCGTACCTTTGACAAGCTCTTGAACGCTATCAAGTGCCCTGATGAGGAGAAGATACACGTAGTGACCTACTACCTAGGAGGCGAAGCCGATGAGTGGTGGCAAAATCTCCAAGCAAATTCAGTGGAAGACGAAGAAGCCTACACTTGGGAAGAACTTAAGGAAGCTTTGAGAGAAAGATTCTACCCACTGAGCACCAAGACTGCGAAGTACGAGGAGTTCATCAACTTAAAGCAAGGTGCGCAAACAGTGCAAGAGTACTACAACAAATTCAAGGAGCTAGTACGTTCGCTGCGAGGATAGTACCAACCGACTCTGACAAGGCTCAGAAATTCGAGATGGGTCTGAACCTTAGTATCCGGGAGATACTTGCAGTAGGACAATTCACGAACCTGCAGACGATATATGATCGCGCCGTATCAATTGCTCGAATTCAGCAATTGAAGCGTAAGGAACATGGTGAGTCGAGCAAGGACTCGCAAGGACTTGAGAAGAAGGATCGGAAAGACAACAATAACAACTCTAGGAAAGACAAGGGATCCCGAAGGAAAGGAAATAAAGGTCTCAACAATGGGGGAGACGACAACCGTGGTGCGTTTATACCACGTTGCCCACGATGCAACCATGCACATCTGGTGCGCCAATGCCCGAAGCCTGGAACCTGCCGTAGGTGCGGCAAGCTTGGTCACAAGGCTAGTGGATGTCGAACGCCAGAGGAGGCGATCGAAAAGAGAGTAGATTTGGTGAACCTTCACCAAGGGGAGAGTGACGAGGAACAAGACCAAAACCCGAACCCTCTTGAGTATAATGAATAGGCAGTTATGGGGACATAACTAAAGTCCTAAGGGGGAGGGGATGTGATACCCCCGTAACAATTTATTTTTGGAGTTCGACTCGATTAGATGTATCCTAAACAAAAATAAATAAACAAATTCAAATTGTTTTGAACTACGTTATGGCTTGATCCCTTCACAGGGTACGTAGGCAGCTTAGAAGTCTTAAGTCTAACTTCAGTCACAAAATAACAAAACAAACAAAAAAAAAAAACCTTAGCACGAGAAAGGCCGTAACACAACTTCGAGGACGAAGTTGATTCTTAAGGAGGGTAGACTGTAATACCCGAGAATTTTCTAACATAAAATAAAACAATAATTAAATAAAGATAAGGAAATGAGAAATGAGATTTTACTTAAAAAGGAATTAAAGGAATTTAATTAAATAAAAAAATGGATTAAAGGTAAATAAATTATACACCGGAACACGACACCAATGAACTCGAGAATTCGAGTCCAAACATTCAATTAGACCCGAGTAAAAATTTAGAAAGAAAGTAGGAACCCGAAGATACCCCGGAAATCGGAATTCGGGAGCATAGAGGGATAGAAATCCGAAAGAGAGGAGGAAAGGCACGAAGGATCGCACGACCCGCCCGGACCGAAGTCCAGGCGAAGTCGGCGCGGTGGCCGCGCGGTCCATAGGCATTGGGCGCGCCACGCGACAGATTCGCCCGTTGCGTGAATCTCTCGCCCGAACGCGGATTTTTCGACTTTCGGTTGAACATCTTTCGACCCAAGACCCTTAGGGTCAGATATTGGACGCCCTAGGTCTTAGTTATCTATAAATAAGACCTCCTAAAAGCTCCGAATATGTTTGAAACCCTACGAAATCTCTCTATACACATCAAACCCTAATCCCGGAGTCGTCAGAGGCACAAAGGCATTCAAAGACTGAATCTTGGACGAATTTCGGAGACCCCCGTCGCTGTGGTAAGCCTTGGTCCATTCTTTTCCATGTGTGATTCGAAAACGAATCCTAAATTCGATCTTTTTCTATTCGAAACCCCCGATCCGGATCGAGAGCGAAGAATCCGACAAACGGAGAGAATAAACGGAGGACTGGAAGCCGCGCCTCCAAATCGAAGATCCCGGACGCTCAACAATCTGTAAGTTAATGCTTACATTGGTTTTGGGTTGTTAAAAGATTCGAACTTATAGATCTAATGGAACCCTACCTAGAATCTGTCTACACAAGCGCAACACTATTATTGAATTTATTCGGATGCCTTAAAACGTTCAAACGAGAAAACGTAAAACACGAAAAACATTCCTAAGACATTATTCTAGGTTGTGTAAAAATTTCATAATTTTTCATCGTGTTTTGATATCCGAAACCGATCGTAAACGAGCCTGCTTTAGATTTAGATCTTGAAACGATGATAGATTCTTTATTCGAACTTGCTGGCATTTTTGACTAGGGTTCTAGGCCGAATTAGATCTTTAGCCGAACATAAAAGTTGTAGATAATTGTCTTAAAATGATCTCTGTAAAATTTCATCAAATTTAGAGTTCATTTGCTATGGTAGATCTCGAAACTTTTAAACTGCTGTGTGAAAACGCGGACAGATTTTTGATCTGACGAAAATTGACGTTGTTGACCTATTTCGGTATCTCGGATCGAAAAAGTTAAAACACCAAAGTTGTAGATCTCGACGTTTTGGAATCAGTCGTGAAATTTCGGAATTTTTGAAATTAAATCTGATTTTTGACGAATTTTAGAGTAAACTGTGGTTGACCGAGTCAAAACTTGAAATCTTGTTGAAACGGTGAAATTAGCCTTTGAGGTTGAAACGGATAGAAATACTTTGAAATACGATACATGAAACGAGAAAGATTAAAATATTGCGGGTTATGACTAAGCTAGATACTGTCAATGTTCTCTGCGGCTTGGGACATAAGAGCCCAAGTGTATGTCTAGGTTGACGTAAGAGCCCTAGCGAAACACTGATCATATGGCTAGCGGATGGATTAACTCTAATTAAAAGATCGACCACGATACCTGTGGACATAAGAGCCCAGGCGTAAGGCTGGTGGATATAAGAGCCCTAGCGGTGGTGATCTATAAAAGAAACGAAACGAGACATCGATAAGGGAGTCCAATTAAATCCTTGACAATTTGTTTTTAAATTTATGGCAACTTATTTAACTACGTTGCAAGCTATATTTATGACCGTATGAATCCATGTCTTCTAAATTATGCGATTACATGAATTGTTTAAATTATGCACATGTTTTCATTAAATTTAATTAAAGGCTTTGAAATCTCATAATCTTGTACGTGTTAACTTACTCAGCACGTAGTGCTGACCAAACCATTTCTATTTCTTTTTCTTTCAGAGTTGAGAATTATGCATCGTCATATGCATACACGGGAAGTTCGGGATGATATATTATTTTGAATTTTTGTATTAGACTAGATCTTGCATGAACGGGCCTGTTTAACCCGTGATTAGGCCATGCTGGCCCCATATTTAAATTCCGCTGCATTATACATATGTAAATATTATTTTCCGCTGCAACTTCGATGTATTATTTTTAACTTATATATGAATGGGCTGTTTGAATATTTTAAATTCTGAAAAACCATAGCCTTGCATCTCTTTAGTGAGCTCGGAGAAACCGTGTCTTGCTAGGGAGGTGTGGCGGTGACATCCCGACCTGGGTGACCGAAAACCGGGGTGTTACAAAGTGGTATCAGAGCCCAGAATATTTTAAAGCTATCTATTTTAAAGAAAATATCTGATACCAGAGTGGTATCAGAGCCCGGCTTATTTTTAAATTAGTATTTTTAAACCTATAATTATTATTATTTTTAAACTATTATTTTTAAACCATTATTATTTTTAAACTATTATTAATATTTTGACTATTATTTTAAATTTTAAAGTATTATTTCCATGGAGAAATTTTTATTTTAAACCCATGGGGAAAATATATATAGTGCATAAATTATTTTTGGGGGGAAATCATCATTCGCATTTGCTTATTGCATCTCTTTTATGTAGAGAACTTAGAATCTTTGCGAATTTTAACTTAGAATCTTTGCGAATTTGAACTTAGAATCTTGGCGAAGTTGAACCTAGAATCTTGGCGAAATTATCTTAGATCTCTTGTTACACCTATATAATCTTGAGGCATGACATCGAATTAGAAACAATAACTAGATACTGATCCTGCCTTAGTTCTAGATCGCGTTCATCTAAGCGCACGCCTAAGCATAACAAATCCCGGCTCTAGCCATTCCTATCATGGTACGAACTAGAAAACTTCCTCATGTGGAACAATAAGAAAATCAAGTTTTATTAAAACACTTTTTATTCCAAAAATCTTGTTTGGATTTCCAAACAACAAATCCGAAAATTTGAAATTAGAAATTTACGAAACGTCTTGTTCGAGCGATCTATCTAAACCAACATAAGCTAATCTATACGCGTTGTAACAGAAAATGGCGCCTAGGAGGAAACCAAGGAAGGTGAGTCCAAACGGCACTGACGCTAACCTTTCCAACACGCCCAACAACAGTGAAAGTCCTCAGAACCTAGGAGAGCAAGTGCCTCAAGCGCCCAATAATATGGAAGCACGTTTAAAATCTGTAGAGGAACTCCTTGTAGCATTGGAAAATGCCGAGGTGCATAGGACACAAACAGTACCTCCGCCAGTAGCCCGAGTCAACTACTTGGCATTAGTGAACCCTTACCACCCACCCCATTGTGACGGCCAAGAGGATCCAGCCAAGTTGGAAGGATGGATCCGTACCTTTGACAAGCTCTTGAACGCTATCAAGTGCCCTGATGAGGAGAAGATACACGTAGTGACCTACTACCTAGGAGGCGAAGCCGATGAGTGGTGGCAAAATCTTCAAGCAAATTCAGTGGAAGACGAGAAGCCTACACTTGGGAAGAACTTAAGGAAGCTTTGAGAGAAAGATTCTACCCACTGAGCACCAAGACTGCGAAGTACGAGGAGTTCATCAACTTAAAGCAAGGTGCGCAAACAGTGCAAGAGTACTACAACAAATTCAAGGAGCTAGTACGATTCGCTGCGAGGATAGTACCAACCGACTCTGACAAGGCTCAAAAATTCGAGATGGGTCTGAACCTTAGTATCCGGGAGATACTTGCAGTAGGACAATTCACGAACCTGCAGACGATATATGATCGCGCCGTATCAATTGCTCAAATTCAGCAATTGAAGCGTAAGGAACATGGTGAGTCGAGCAAGGACTCGCAAGGACTTGAGAAGAAGGATCGGAAAGACAACAATAACAACTCTAGGAAAGACAAGGGATCCCGAAGGAAAGGAAATAAAGGTCTCAACAATGGGGGAGACGACAACCGTGGTGCGTTTATACCACGTTGCCCACGATGCAACCATGCACATCTGGTGCGCCAATGCCCGAAGCCTGGAACCTGCCGTAGGTGCGGCAAGCTTGGTCACAAGGCTAGTGGATGTCGAACGCCAGAGGAGGCGATCGAAAAGAGAGTAGATTTGGTGAACCTTCACCAAGGGGAGAGTGACGAGGAACAAGACCAAAACCCGAACCCTCTTGAGAATAATGAATAGGCAGTTATGGGGACATAACTAAAGTCCTAAGGGGGAGGGGATGTGATACCCCCGTAACAATTTATTTTTGGAGTTCGACTCGATTAGATGTATCCTAAACAAAAATAAATAAACAAATTCAAATTGTTTTGAACTACGTTATGGCTTGATCCCTTCACAGGGTACGTAGGCAGCTTAGAAGTCTTAATTCTAAGTTCAGTCACAAAATAACAAAACAAACAAAAAAAAACCTTAGCACGAGAAAGGCCGTAACACAACTTCGAGGACGTAGTTGATTCTTAAGGAGGGTAGACTGTAATACCCGAGAATTTTCTAACATAAAATAAAACAATAATTAAATAAAGATAAGGAAATGAGAAATGAGATTTTACTTAAAAAGGAATTAAAGGAATTTAATTAAATAAAAAGATGGATTAAAGGTAAATAAATTATACACCGGAACACGACACCAATGAACTCGAGAATTCGAATCCAAACATTCAATTAGACCCGAGTAAAAATTTAGAAAGAAAGTAGGAACCCGAAGATACCCCGGAAATCGGAATTCGGGAGCATAGAGGGATAGAAATCCGAAAGAGAGGAGGAAAGGCACGACGGATCGCACGACCCGCCCGGACCGAAGTCCGGGCGAAGTCGGCGCGGTGGCCGCGCGGTCCATAGGCATTGGGCGCGCCACGCGACAGATTCGCCTGTTGCGTGAATCTCTCGCCCGAACGCGGATTTTTCGACTTTCGGTTGAACATCTTTCGACCCAAGACCCTTAGGGTCAGATATTGGACGCCCTAGGTCTTAGTTATCTATAAATAAGACCTCCTAAAAGCTCCGAATACGTTTGAAACCCTACGAAATCTCTCTATACACATCAAACCCTAATCCCGGAGTCGTCAGAGGCACGAAGGCATTCAAAGACTGAATCTTGGACGAATTTCGGAGACCCCCGTCGCTGTGGTAAGCCTTGGTCCATTCTTTTCCATGTGTGATTCGAAAACGAATCCTAAATTCGATCTTTTTCTATTCGAAACCCCCGATCCGGATCGAGAGCGAAGAACCCGACAAACGGAGAGAATAAACGGAGGACTGGAAGCCACGCCTCCGAATCGAAGATCCCGGACGCTCAACAATCTGTAAGTTAATGCTTACTTTGGTTTTGGGTTGTTAAAAGATTCGAACATATAGATCTAATGGAACCCTACCTAAAATCTGTCTACACCGGCGCAGCACTATTATTGAATTTATTCGGACCCCTTAAAACGTTCAAACGAGAAAACTTAAAACACAAAAAACATTCCTAAGACATTATTATAGGTTGTGTAAAAATTTCATAATTTTTCATCGTGTTTTGATATCCGAAACCGATCGTAAACGAGCCTGCTTTAGTTTTAGATCTTGAAACGATGATAGATTCTTTATTCGAACTTGCTGGCGTTTTTGACTAGGGTTCTAGGCCGAATTAGATCTTTAGCCGAACATAAAAGTTGTAGATAATTGTCTTAAAATGATCTCTGTAAAATTTCATCAAATTTAGAGTTCATTTGCTATGGTAGATCTCGAAACTTTTAAACTGCTGTGTGAAAACGCGGACAGATTTTTGATCTGACGAAAATTGACGTTGTTGACCTATTTCGGTATCTCGGATCGAAAAAGTTAAAACACCAAAGTTGTAGATCTCGACGTTTTGGAATCAGTCGTGAAATTTCGGAATTTTTGAAATTAAATCTGATTTTTGACGAATTTTAGAGTAAACTGTGGTTGACCGAGTCAAAACTTGAAATCTTGTTGAAACGGTGAAATTAGCCTTTGAGGTTGAAAAGGATAGAAATACTTTGAAATACGATACATGAAACGAGAAAGATTAAAATATTGCGGGTTATGACTAAGCTAGATACTGTCAATGTTCTCTGCGGCTTGGGACATAAGAGCCCAAGTGTATGTCTAGGTTGACGTAAGAGCCCTAGCGAAACACTGATCATATGGCTAGCGGACGGATTAACTCTAATTAAAAGATCGACCACGATACCTGTGGACATAAGAGCCCAAGCATAAGGCTGGTGGATATAAGAGCCCTAGCGGTGGTGATCTATAAAAGAAACGAAACGAGACATCGATAAGGGAGTCCAATTAAATCCTTGACAATTTGTTTTTAAATTTATGGCAACTTATTTAACTACGTTGCAAGCTATATTTATGACCGTATGAATCCATGTCTTCTAAATTATGCGATTACATGAATTGTTTAAATTATGCACATGTTTTCATTAAATTTAATTAAAGGCTTTGAAACCTCATAATCTTGTACGTGTTAACTTACTCAGCACGTAGTGCTGACCAAACCATTTTTATTTCTTTTTCTTTCCGAGTTGAGAATTATGCATCGTCATATGCATACACGGGAAGTTTGGGATGATATATTATTTTGAATTTTTGTATTAGACTAGATCTTGCATGAACGGGCCTGTTTAACCCGTGATTAGGCCATGTTGGCCCCATATTTAAATTCCGCTGCATTATACATATGTAAATATTATTTTCCGCTGCAACTTCGATGTATTATTTTTAACTTATATATGAATGGGCTGTTTGAATATTTTAAATTCTGAAAAACCATAGCCTTGCATCTCTTTAGTGAGCTCGGAGAAACCGTGTCTTGCTAGGGAGGTGTGGCGGTGACATCCCGACCTGGGTGACCGAAAACCGGGGTGTTACAGGACACGTGTGATGTAGTCGGACACGTTATCTGACTCTCTCATTTTCATGCTTTCAAGCTCTCCATGAAGGGTTTGGAGACGCACTTGCTTTACTCGGTCGGCACCTTTGAATGATTTTTCAAGGATGTCCCACGCTTCTTTTGAAGTGGTGGCACCGGATATCTTTTCGAAGCCTGACTCATCAACGGCTCGAAATAACATGTAAAGGGCTCCACTATCTTTGGATCGTGCATCTTTCAATGCTTTCTGTTCAGCTGCGGTTAATTTTCCGGTAATTTCTGTTCTTCAAAACCATTTTGAACCACGTCTCATGCATCTTGAGCTCTGAAAAGGGCTTTCATTTGAATACTCCATTTCTCGTAATTTTCTTTTGTAAGCTCCGGCAGTGGCATTTGTCCCGTGATATTCGCCATTTGACCTGTATATATATATATACTTTTTTTTTGCTTTAATATATATATATATATTTCAAATATATAAAATATATATGTGAATATATTATATATATATATATATATATGTTGGTCAGGTATTAAATTTTTGGTAGCTAGGAATTTAATGTTGGTTGCATGAATTAATTTCCACCGCTTGGCTGCTTCAATTTAATGTATTTGTCTCCTGGATCAGACCTTCCTTTCTTTTTCTTCAAATCACATAAACAAGTCACCGAGTAATACCAAATAAAGAAGCACCGAGCAGCAGTTTTGACGCACGGCAAGGCCTTGGTGGAGGTGTTATTGATCGGCGGTTGGCATCAAGGCTTGGAGTTTATTGAAGTAGTCAGAGATGCAGCGAGGGACGCCGGGGCGGCAGACTGATGATAGGGCGACGGCGAGGGACCTGTGTGGAGACTTTGGCAGCGAGGGGTGAAGCAGCTTCGGTGGTCTTCAGCTAGTGGTGAGTAGCAGCCTTAAGAACTCGACGGAGGAGCACCAGAGATCTGGACTGGAGTTTTAGAACAGGCAGGTATGCCCAGTTTTTCAATTGCCTCGGCTCTGAATTTCGGATCACTCAGACTCCTTATACCAATTTGTAATTCATGATATCACATACTGATATCAATTTGTGGATCTGATATCTCACACACACAAGACACTTTACACTTTTGATATCTAAAAGGGATAACCAAAAGTAGAGAGTTGTATAGCTAAAGCTTTCTTTGTATTTCTTGCTTTGCTTCGCTCTGAGAATTACAACAATCGAAGTACTATTTATAGAAATGAAAACATACAACAGACAACGAACATATGCTAAACTGTTCTTATAAAGGCTTCAATACTTTCAGCGCCGTAGATGAGAATTCAACTCGGATTACTTTGATAGCTTCAACAAATACAACATTTGACGTTTATGCCATTTTTCCAACAGGTGCTCCACGTGTAATGAGACTGACGTTAAATATTTCTCAATGAATATATATATATATATTTAATAGGCAGAAAATTCTATTTCAGACTCTACAAAATAATACTTCTGGTTAGTAAACAGATTCTTTAATGAAGCAAACTTCCACATTGTCAAAACTAACCCGATGGTTGGTTCTTCGTGCTGAATGTTGATAAGTGTATGCTAGGTATTTAATAATATATGTGTTGAATACTTAGGCTTGCTATAATCATTTTACCTTGAAAAAGGATGTCGATATCTAATTGGTATTATGTGATTGTAGTTGGAACATGGATGAGTTTCATCTCCCTCCCCACGTAATCGAACGCCTTCAAAAGGTAATTTAGTATTGATGTTGCTATGAATTTGATATTGCTCACTATATGCCTACATGATGTTTCACAGAATGCCTATAAATTATGTGAATTTTCCTATAGACTGCTCACAGTTAGGATGAACTTCTTCTTCTTCGTTCTTACCGTTAAATATATCTCACTTTTCCTATTGTGAGAATTGATTGACTCTTTAATCCCTTTCATCTATTTGTTTTTTAGTTTGTTTTGTGCTAAATGTGCATCAAGTCACACTGCGCTCACCCGGCCCCTATCTATTCATCAAGTCACCCTGCCCCTATCTATTTAGGAATATGAGATTGCCTTTATTGCTTTGTAGTTGTGTCTGCAACACATAATTTTTTTAAAAAACAAATATTGAGCTTGGGTTGCATTTGATTTATCTTTATTTTGGTAATTTTTTAGGTTTCGTTTGTGATTTGATTATGGTTGTGGATTCAATGTGACTTGAGTTTTTATTCATCAAAATTTATGTAATTTATGTCCTATTATATGCATTTAGGATTATCATTCGAATGTTAGAATTAAAATGCCTGCACTTAAATATTGTACATGAAAAGAAGACATAAGATGATGATGAATAGAAAGTCAAACTTGCAATGAATATAACACATTCTGGTTGAATTGAATGTGTGTTTAATATCATATATGGTGAATTTAGTAGAGGTTCAATAATTGCAATCTAGACTCCCAATGATATATTTACATGAAATTCATGTAAATATATCACTTATCTTTTCAATCTTACTTAATTTCTTAGTTTCTAAAACATAAAACAAAGCATTGTGACATTAAAAAAAAAAGTAAAGTTAATTATTAAAATTGAACATTCTACTAATTATTCTGTTCAACCAGGACAAAAAGAAAAGTTTTACTTACCCTATTCAACTAATTTTTCTATAAAAATTGAATAAATATTTATTTATTCGAGCTTAATGCTTTAGTGAAAAGCACATTTAGTTCATTTTTTCTTTTATTGCCTTTTGGGCATTTGCTGGTCATTTTGTGATGAGAAATACCTTAATTTTCGATTGAAATGTTGTTTTTTTCTTTTTTTGGTTCTCCATCATGATCTCGATGTTGTGGGTTGCTTTGAATTGTTGACTGATATCCTCCCATTATATATGTACTTCATTGTTAATTTCTTCTGCAATGTTTCATGGTTCATACTAAAAATATCTTACACTATTTCTGTTCTTGAGAGTAACTTGCCAGTGGTTAATATATGAATGTAGATAATACAACACTCAGTACCACATAACAAAGAGGATAAATCTAATGATACTCCAGACAATCGTTTGCCAAAAAAGAGAGGGAGACCACTAATGGACAATTTTGTGGTTCCAAGTGTAAGCACTGTCAGAAATATGCATAATACTTCAAATAAAATACCAAAAATGGGTTGGAGGATTTATCGCTCAGGAAAAAACGGCCGAACAAAGACCGTGATATATCGGAAAAACAAATGCCAAGAAAGAGAGGAAGACCACAAATTGACAATTCTATGTTTCCAAGTGTATCAGTTGATTCTACCGTGTCATCTGTTGATTTATCCAAAAATGTATTGATGGATATATCGTTGAGAAAAAAAGGCAGACCGATAAAGGACCATTCTGTAGTCGTTGAAAAATCTGACTCTGGGTTCCAAAACATACTCAGTCTTAAAGAAAGAGGTGCATCGGGAAAAGAAAATATAATGCCGAGTTCAGTCAATCATGAGTCAAGTCCAAGCAATGTGATGGGATGCAAATCAACCCCACACTTCGGTGAAGACTATATCAAAGCATCTACATTGTTCACAAATGGTATTTTGTATGGCTTTTTAATTTGTGTGACTAATTGTAAATTAATATTTAATTTTATAGAGTGGAATAATATATTTTTTACACTCTTTTCACAATTAACTGAAAAGTATATTACCACTGGAGAATTAATATTTAACCTGCAAAAGCTCTTGAAGCTTTTCAATATTTATACTCTTACAATTACAGAATTAAAAAAAAAAAGTCTATTAGAATATGAAAATTAATATTTACTAATATATAAAAGGTGTTTAAGCCTGTATGTTTATTTATTTGTTTATTTTTATTTTTTTATATTTCTTATCATGCAAGGCAAAGGCAAGAACAAAGCTGTATTGAGCTCGGATAAATCCAGGCAGTGCAACATTGAAAAGATGTCCACGATCTCGCAACAACCTTCTGCAGACGATGATGATAGTATTGAGTATTATACAACAGATGGTTATGAAATTTTGGTACGTCGTTTTTTAGGTTCACGCATATACATATTATAAATAACTAACCTTTCATAATGTCCTAATAACAAACTATGTTACTTTAGACGGCATACCTTATTCAAAGTCGAATCAAGAGAGTGACTCTGATGATGACTTTGTTCATTTGGTTCCTCCTAATTCCGATACTGAAAATGAATCAGAAATGGAATTTGTAGCCCATCACCCTCAAGTATTGGACAGTACAGGTATTACTGAAGTAGAATACACATTATTCCTTCATGTATGATCGTAATTTTTACATGCACACATACATGAGAATATTATGATTGTCCATTGCAGATGAAATAGGATTGAACCATCAAAATCCTGACATAGATGTCGATAATTTATTGAGTGATGATTATTCCGAAGATGATTATTTTGATGAGTCTTCTGAGCACAAATTAGATAATGAAACCGAACTTGAAAATGAAGGCCACAATCTGCACATATTAGGATTGAGCATCAACAATACATCTGTACCATCGACATAAATCAACATCCTACAGATGGCATTACAAATTCCACCTCATTATTCAGTGATAGGAGACAACTACCAATATCTCCTGAATATCGTAGCCTTGGGGGTCCAACAGCAACATGTATTCATTGTAAAGCAGTAATGTGGGAGAGGGAGCGTGTGAATAAGGGTAACAGAAATAGTCATCCTCAATTTTCTATGTGTTGTGGGAAAGGAGAAATTAAACTTCCAAAAGTGAAGCCAACACCCAAGTATCTCCTGGACCTATACCAAGATAAACAGAAGGGACCAAAATTTCTACGTTGCATCAGGTCTTATAATGCAATGTTAAATTTTTCTTCAATAGGTGGCAAAATTGACAGTTCAATAAACAATGGGCGTGGCCCAAATATCTTCCGAATGTCTGGTGTTAATCATCATAAGATGGGTAGTTTAATACCGAATGATGGTGAAACACCAAAATTTTGCCAGTTGTACATTTATGACACTGAGCATGAAGTGTTCTAAATGGCCAGAGATCGCTTCGAGCGTGAGAACGTGGTTGATATGAAGATTGTTATGAAAGTTTCAAGGTCTACAAGTGGCCGTGAAAATCATATCACTCCTTCAGATGAAATTGCAGTTCTGATGGTTGATATTTGATATGTCATTCCAATTTTTTTCTTTAAATATTTAGTATAAAACCCGTAACCCTTAATAAGATTGGTATGCATGTTTTTACAACTCTCATTCTCACGTAGTATAATTTCCATGATGTTCACTTTTGCAGCTGACATTAATATTGCTGAAACAGAATAGACTACCCGGTTCTGGCTAGGGCTATTTTAAGCTTGGTCTACTTACATATTTTAAAAGCCTATTTAACGAAGGATGCTTTTTTCAGATGTTATAAAAAGTCTATTAAGCCTATTAGATCGAATTATTTCAAATTTTAGTATATTTTTTTATAATTTATTAAATTTTTTTATCAATATTATTATTTACCAAACATATATTATTATTTATTTTTAATTTAATGTAAAAATATGTATTTATAAAATCTAAAATTATGCAATATGCTTAAATAGACTTTAAAAAATTTAAAACCTGACATATTTAAATAAATAAATCAGACTTAACCTATAAAAGGCCTATCAAAGTTAATAAAATCAAGTGAACTGTTCAAGCTAAGTCATAGCTTATTCTCAATGACGTCTAGGACCCCATGGATAAAATCTTGGGTCTATCTCTGGCGTATATGTGATAGACCGTAAGTTATTTATTTTTAATTTTTAAATCTTAGTTTCTTGGTATTTAAATATTTTTATCTTTTTACTATCAGTTTAATGATAGTGAGATATGTTTAAAATTATTTAACTTTTATTTTTTGTGCATCGGTTTCGAACATTGCAAGTCGGAGATTAAAATTGTCATGTTTCAGTAAAATAAAATGTATTTTGACTTTTTCATAAAATTTTATCTTTTTACTTCTATTAGTTAATGTTGAGGGAAAAAATCGTACTACACTTTTGCAAGGTCCTTTCTGCTCCCACCACCCTAAATTTCTGCATCCACTACTACAGACCTCGCAATCAGGAATTTTTGGCATTTGCTAATATCACCTGTCACACTAATAACCTCCGAAAACATAAATGGGAGTTGTTAGGGTGCGGAGACATGATGTACTGCGGATGCTCCTACACCGTTGATGCATTTTGTAAATTGATGGTTGAGATTAATTTAAGGTTAAAATAGTAAATTCGCGAAAAAATAAATGAACGGAAATGAGAGAGAGTTTTTGCTACTAATATATGAGTAATATATAATTCAGCGACAAGTAGCATATAATTCAGCGACGAAACATGTATTATTCCATATAAAAATGTACCTGAAATGTTTCCAGTTGAGTCCTTAAATTGTTGATGGAAAAGTCGCTGAATTGTTCTTGATAGCATCGCTGAAGTGTTCTTGGTAGCGTCGCTGAATTGTTCATGTAAATGTCGCTGAATTATTTTTGATATCTTCACTGAAGTGTTCCGTAGCATCGCTGAATTCTTCTTTGTTTAGTTGCTGAATTATTCAGGGTAGAGTCGCTGAATTCTTCTAGGTACAATCGCTGAATTCCTCTACTTATAGTCCCTGAATTATATTTGATAGCATCACTGATTTGTTTTTGGTAGCTTTGCGAAATTATATTTGGTAGCATCGGTGAATTATTCTTGGTAGTGACGCTGAATTCTGCTTGGTACAGTCGCTGAATTCCTCTACTTGCGGTCGCTGAAATGTATTTGATAGCATCCCTTCATTATTTTTGGTAGCACCGCGGAATTATTTTTGGTAGCATCGCTGAATCATTCTTGGTTGTATCGCTGAATTATTCTTGGTAGTGCCGCTGAATTATGCTAGATATGGTCGTTGAATTCCTCTATTTGTGATTCTGAAATCTATTTTATAGCATCACTCAATTGTTTTTGGTAACATCGCTGAAATGATCTATTAATAAATTTGATAAGTATATTTGATAATAAAAAGATATTACTTGAAATATTAGATATGGATATTACCAAATATTTGATATGATTTACCAAATATTAAATATGATAACATACTAAAAATAGAGTTACCAAATATTAAATATGATAACATGTCTAAAATACTTGTTTTGTCGCTGAAATATTTGTTATTAAAATGAACTATTATGGTGTTATGACAATTATACCCTTATTAATCTACAACCGTTGGATGATTTTGAATGGCTATGATTGATGCCTTGATGTACTGTGGTCCCACAGTACCGTAACCGTCAACATAAATAACTGATTTATATTTTAATGAAAGATATTCACAACATCATCAAATCTAAATTAAATAATATAGATTATGGATTCACAATCTTTTCAAATATATTACCTTAAAATAAAGATACAACATATCAATATTCTAATTTATCTCTCTTATAACATATATAATTGGAATATAAATAACCGATTTGTGTTATAATAAAAGATATTTACAAAATCTTCAAATCTATATTAAATAAATATAGATTATGGATTCACAATTTTCTCAAATATATTACCTTAATATAAATATACAATATACCAATATCCTAATTTCTCTCTCTTATAATATATATATATATATACTAGAATTCGGACGCCGCACGGAACTGGATATCTATTGTATGTTTTGATATATGAAATTGATGTTTATGAACTTTGTTGTAGGATATGTAACTTGCAAATGTCTAATTTCTTTGGAATTAATATTTGGGAATTGTAATAGTCTATTGGAAATGCAAAATTTATTTTTTGTAGGTGGTTGTAGTCTTTGGGTAGAGGAAAACAGTAGAAGAAATGTAATTTACGTTTTTGGGGAGCTTTGAACGGTAAAGAAATGGTTTGTATGCAATGGGTAAGGAATACTTATTTGGAGAAAGTATAATGTTTATGTATGCATAAGAAAAGTGTATGTATGCATATATGCACAGGGAGCCGCAGATATAGAATTTATTATTTGGTAGGTCAAATATCATGAAGAATAATCAGCTAAGTTTAGAAGGGTGTATCGAAATGAAACTTTGTTACATTTTTTTGTATGAAAAAAAACTGATGGATTCAAAAAATTCATAGACTCCATACTTGACTGATTTTGTAAAGATTTTTCATGACGTTTTAAAATCCATAATGAATACCTATAGATTTTTTTAAAAGAAAATTTAAAGTTAGATGGAATACCGTATGAGTTTTAGTTAATATTTTTCAATTTTAGAGTGAAAACACTAAAAATTGAATACATTTCCATTAGAGATGTGAATCCATAAAATATTTAGAGAGTATATCTTATCTTGTCTTAAACAATTAGAATCATTTATACACAAATTTACAATAAAAACAATCAATATAACATTAAATTCATATTGAAATTACTTTATCACTTATCATAAACTGATGGATTCAAAAAATTCATAGATTCCATATGGAGTTGGCTTGATTGATTTTGTAAAATTATACTTTTTTTAATAAAATCTATTTAAATTCATGGAGTTTTAAACAATTAAAATCATTTATACACACATTTATAATAAAAACACCCAATATAACATTATATGAAAAGATTAGTACTAACATTCGTCTATTTTTATTAGCAAAAAATATTCTCCAAAGCTCAACTTTATTAGCAAACACATTTGTCCCATCGGGTGTGATTGTAGGTTGGTAGATAGATGATAGATCAATGTTATTGTGGATGTAACCACGCTATTTGAATGATTGATGGAGAGATTACTAAAAATTGAATATATATGATTAGTTATATGGTCACTTTTTGTATTATGTAGAGGCAGTGTATGCATTAATTTGAATAAAACTGCTGCTATATATGCAGTGAATAACACTGCTACTATAAGCAGAAGTGTTGAAAGAATAGAGCAAAATTGGCAAAAGGTTAGGGTCTATATAGAATGAGAGTGCACTGCTACTACAATGCATGAGAGTGCACGGCCCAAAAAAAAATAAGTACTTAAAGTCTTAGCAGTTGCATAGTCAAAAGACTAGGGTCTAGTCCCTTGGCAAAAGGTTAGGCAAAAGCTGGGCATAAACAGATGCTATCTACGAATTGCACACATTGATAGAAGTTTTTGGGCAGACATTGCAAATGTCCATACTTTGGAGCTGGTGCTAATCCTGTTTTGGTGCCCTGGTTTTAGGTATCTTGGTAGTGAGCTTAGTTTTCTTAGAGGGGCTCCCAGTGTGGATTTCAGATGCACTTTCAGAGGCAACCTGGGGCGTAGCTTCTTCACCACCAAAAGCTGGCAGAAGGTCTTTGGCAGTGGGTGACTTTCCAGGATGCTGGGCGGACAGCTTGTGGAGTTCGGGTGTTAACCCGGAGCTCTGTGATGGTGTTATCTGAAGTGGAGGAGGTGTGCCTGGAAGGTTATCTGATACACCTGAAACACATAATTATAATGTTGGACTGAGAAGAAGGAGCTATGTTTTACGACTTAGGTTTGCATAATGGGAAGGACCTTCGTTGGGGGGGTATTCTTCAAGGCCTGCCAGAATGTAGTTATCTTGCTTGTAAGCTGTAGAGGTGGGTAACCTTTTCTTAACAGTTACCAGGAACATTTGTTGGGAGATCTCATCATTACGGAATGTACAAAGATCTTCTTTTTCCTGTATTAGTTTCAGCAAATTATATATATAAAAAATTGTTATTGAATGAGGAAGGGTAGATAGCATTAATTTAAGAGAAGAAGGGGGATGGGGTTGTTGTGGTGATTGTGCATAATGAGAAAATGACTGAAGAAAAATGGATTACACTGGGGGTCATCTGCAACATTTCAGTAGTTGGAATTCCCAACAATGATTCTGCATTTTCTTCGAAGGAGACACATCGTACAGAATTCGTTCCGTCTTGGAGCAAGAGTTATCTTGATTCTGTAGAGAATATGTGTAATGGCATTGGTTCAGTTAGTTGGGAGTGTGATAAATTGGCTGACACAAGAAAAGGTTAGGAAGAGGGAAACAATCCTTTGCTCAAACTCTAGATAATCCTGACATTTGTGGCACCAGTATACTTTGTTTGGTGGTGCAAGGAGTGCTCTCGTGCAAACTTTGCAACCTGTGTATGTGACATTGGCAATCTCGTCCTCTGGGATCTGGAAATTAACAATGCATTGATATTGACCCTGGATGAATAAAGAAATGCAATTAATTTAGCAACATATTCCAATAATATTTGAGCACTGGTGGGAGATTGGAGCATAGTGAAATTTAGCAAGATTTTTCAGCGGAAGGAAATGAGGCCTGAAGGAAGAATATGTGAGTACGGGGGGAGATTGGAGAAGAGTTGCAATGGTGGTAGGTGGGGTGTTTGCTCCAAGAGCTGCTCCGGCTGCATTCGGGTAATTCTTTCCACGGACAATTTTGTCCAATACCTTCTTGTTCTGTAGCTTCCTGTAAAAAAAATAATTGGTTAAATTTGGTGATACAAATATTTAGTAATGATTTATGTACGTACCATTGGTGTAGGTATGTGACTTCTGGGAACGGTGGATCATAAACAATCATTGTTTGTGTTGTTGTGGACAAGAATATCCCTGGTGTTCATTGTGGAATACATAGTGATTTGTGTTAGTAAGTGTGAGCGTTAAGCTTTGAAAGAGAAACATTCATGACTCATAGGATATTTTTTATGTACCATTAAATGCTGATGCCTTGAGGTTGAATACTGCCACAATTGGTCGCTTAGGTATCTTTGGGATCAAGCTTTGTGCTTCGGCATTGACCAGTTCATTCCAAAAATTTAGTGTAATTGGCATCAGGCTGTGGATGGGTGAAGTAAATGTATTCATCGCGCTACAATTGAGGTAATTAATAGATGGATAGATGGAGATGTGCTTACTCGTCAGCTATGAGAACGACTTCTTGTAGGCTGCCACCACCAACTCGGGCCTTTGGTTGTGCACAATCAACGACAAGTCCAATGACATCTTAAAAGCAATGGATAAGAATTGTAATGGCATCCATAATACGAACAGTTAATACGAACAGTTAAGCAATAAGAAGTTATATACCTATATACTCCTGCGTCTGTAAGAAAGGCTGGAGGTTTGAGAGCATAGCAAAGTCAGGTTTGCCGATGATGACATCCAGCCTACCCTCTGTAACAGGAGCAATGACTGTTTTTTGGTTCAGCTTGAGCTCGAGGTTTGGGTGGAATTTTGGCAGGTCATTCAGTTGAGATTCACTTGTGAGGGCAGATATTTCATAAGTGGTGTAGAGTTTCAAACAGTTGTCCATGAGGGGGATATCCATGTCGAATGCACAGCCTCGTATTTTTGTTCCCTAGTTTTAAGAAAAAAAGTAGTGATTGATTAGCAGAGTGTTGAAAGGAAATCAGTGTAGAACATAGATAAATATTGACCTAATTTCTTCATTCAAAATGCAACTTTAATTAAAGTTATGTGGATATGATTCACTGAAAGAAGTTTATGGCAAGTGTGGAAAATGTTCAGTATGCACATGCATCAATATTATTCTGCTATTTAAACATGGAATGAAATTGTGTTTTTAGTAGGTAGGGTAGATTTATTTCATTTAATGGGAAAATTTGGAGCTGAAGTTGAATACATAAGCAAAAGTTTTCCCTTTATGCATTGGGATCCCCTTTAAGTTTTAACGTGTGACAGTGATTCTCTCGACCGTATGTGTTGAAGTTTACTGATGCCTTGCTAATTTGATTGGAATACCCTTTATGTTTTCCAGATATCAGTGATTTGTGTAAACCCATGGGAGTGGTCAGTTAATGTCCTTTAAAGTGTCCTGCTACTAACGAAAAATGATATGCAGATTGTGAAACTCATTGTTTTGACAAATAGTCAGTCTAATTGAACACCGAAAGTTGTTAGTTGCTGGGTTTTTTTAGGTACGCTACAAATATTTAATGTTCTATTATTAAGTTGGTTATTGTTGAAGCAAAGCAATATGAAATCATCATCCTAGCATGGTCACGTTTCAGTCGTTTATTTACTATATTACATGCATCTAACTGAAAAGTATGCCTTCTTCCACCGAATGCAAGAGGCTTCAGGTATGTATATAAGTGAAAATAACATGAGTAGTTATTCATGTATGCAAGAGCAAAGGATCAGATATCCATGTTAGCAGAATGGAGATTAGATTCGTAAGCAGAGAGGTAAAAGAAATTTGACAGAATGGGTACCTCTACATCGATGAAGATGTACCGCTTGTATTTGCGGTTGCCTGCTTTTGAGGTTCTTACAGAGGTTGTTTGGATGAGCATTAGCTTGATCATCCACTGCTTCATTGTTGAAGTGAGGGTGTTTAGAGTGAGGATGCCGCCTCCCGGTGGTGGGTAGGGCTGGAGATCCATGACCAGCGTATAGCTTGTTCTTAGCAGGGATTTGTGAAGTGGGGGTAGCCAGCACTGTCTACAAGGGAAATAGATGAAGATGAAATAGATGAGATTGTTTTTGGGACGAAAGATTTAAGGGTGTTGGAGATGAAAGAGATGGAAAACAATTTTCGAGAGTTTTTTATGTTTAGGCAGTAGATGTAATCATGAGGGATTGCTTGTAAGAATGCAGGAAATCTGCTGCCTGCTATAGTTGGTGGTATGGGCTCATTTGAATAATTGTTAATTTGAGAGCAGTGATGTGAGGGTCATGGATTATAAGTGTTTAAAAAAGGACTGTCATGTGGCAACTGTAGACATATATAGACATATAGTATATTGTATCCTAGTTTTTTGTATATTAGTAGTGTGTATATTATGAAGCTGTGTAACAATATAATATTGTAAGAAGGGCTAAATATCGATTGTATCCAAGTTTTTGGGGGATGAAAAAAGGACTGTTGACATTAGTATATTATATCATGTAAAGGTGTGCCTGACTTCTGGGTGATGACACTAAAGGTTAATGATTTATTGGCACAAGAGGTTGGCATTTAAAACCGCTAAGTTCTTATCTAGCAATTTACCTTAACTGCACATATGTCTATGTAGTACTTGTTAGATCTTAGACTGTGATGAAGAGGCCTTAAAATATCTCAAAGGATATAAAGTTGTACATACTTGATTTTTGCTTGGGAATTTAGACTTTTTCCGTTCGTTTCATTTGGTATTATTTGAAAGCAGCCTGTTTGATTATTTCGAGCATTTGCAATTGGCTTATGCTTCATTTTTATTTTTGTTACAGTTCTTATGGAAATTAATTTTAATTTTCGCACTTTTCCAACATATTGGTTATCATGCTCACAGCATGATGCCGTGACACACTTCAATAATCATATTTTTGGAAATGGACCAGGGAATTGAAGCACGCAGCCTTGGATTTCTTACCTTATGCTTTTTTATTGCACACCATGAGCGTCATTTAGGTTTGGATGCACTTCTGTGATAGTAGACAGGAAATCCATGCCAAGGAAGACACAAAGATCATGGATGGTGCTTACTAATTCAGGAATATTGTACAACCTGTCACTCTGAAATATATATTATATATATGGAAAACATAAACCATGAAGATTCCTCAGTTAAAAGAATGTGCAGGAAAGTATAAAATGACAGCTTCTAGGTTATTTGAAGATCACACCCACCTCTTCCGTTTGGAGGTCATGGAGTTGGTTATGGAATTCATTCAACTTCTTAGTTGATAGATCGGCACATATCTTCTGTATTGAAATTGAACTTCATAAAACTCTTTCATCCTATCACTCTTCCGTTTCCTTAATTGTTCTAAAGCAGGAGCCATAGCTGCAAGCTGTTCCTGGATTGGTCCTGATGTCCTCTCATTCTGCGAAAGAAACCAAAGGGAAAAAAATAGTGGGGAATGGTGTAAATTTACTAAGATATATGCTATAGTGTTCCTAGTACGATTATCAGTTCTGTAATTTCATAGAAGACAGTGTGCCACATACAGCTCCACTATATATGCGAAGGACGGGCAAAAGAAATATATATATGAAACAGTGCATAAGGAACTGATGAATCGTAGCAAACCATATCCGAAGGCCTGAACTGGCAGCAGATTATACATGGAAATGGCGCAACAAAATTAAGATGTTGGCAGATTACAATCATTATCAACGTAAAGCGATGCAATTACATAATATAATACAGATAAAAGGGAAACAGTAACGGTGGTGGATGTTAGAATTAATAGTTGGAGGAAAGGAGATCTGCTTGGAATAGAACATCATCATGGAGCGGACCGTAGGTGTTGGAAACGATTGTGAACTTCCAGGCTTCATCGAGCAACATCTTACAATGCTTAAAGAAGAATGGCCACCCACTGGTTACCTTGATTGAGTCGCTACAACCTTTCCGCCGTTCGTGTGTATAGTTTAGGCCCATTTCAAATGTTATGTTGGCATTGCCAAACCTCATGAATACTCGATGTTTTCTATCGAGCTGATGGTGTCTCCAGAAATGCAGAGGAATAGTCTATTACATACGGAAAATGTTATTGATGGCAATGGATAGAAATGATGTATACCTCAATTATTTATCTGAGATTAGGTTTACCAAATTTTTCTTGTGAAATTGGGTGATGTCGACTCGGAATGAATTAAGATTGTTGTCTTCTGAGTCGTCAGAGCTAATAGAGACGATGCTCGCGGTGTCATCTTCGGATTCTATAAGAACATCAGTTCCTGTATCTGTAATCATAAAAGAAATAAAATGGTTTTTTTTACAGGAAAAATGTAGAAGAGGAATCTGAGGGGGAACTGATTACCTGAGGCTGAGGCTGGTTGAACAGGGTGTTGCTGGGAAGGTTCACCGGTGTCATGTGTGGGGCCTTTGAAGGTCACATAGAACTGTTGTGGCCCGATATTTGTGAGAGTAACCTGATCCCCAACCTGTAGTTGATGAACACGGCAAAATTCATGCCAACGGTAGTCATTGTAGATACAAAAAGTAGGTGGATGGTAGTGTACAGTAAAAGTCCAGAGGCGTAGTGTAGATTGGACTGAAATAGATGTGGTTGCAAGCGAGCCTTGAATAATATTAGCGAAAGAGCTGGGCAGGACCTGCAATCATAAACAAGTAGGAAGTAATAGAAGAGCGAAGCATGATTACGGCCTGCCATTTATAAAAGTGAATTCCAAGGCTTTCATACAATGAAGATCCTGAAGTTGTCCTGGATAGGGGTGTAAATGAGACTGATAGGCTCGAAAAATATTCGGGCTCGACTCGATCAAAGCTCGGCCAAAGCTCGACTCGAAAAGGCTCGGCTCGAATTCGAGATCGGCTCGAATATTAATGAGCTCAAGCCGAGCTAACTAATACTCGGCTCGAAAGCTCGATAATAGGCTCGAATATATTATATATATATATATTATTTCTTTCTTAAAAATATAGTATATTTTCTTTCTTAACAAATGTGAGGAAGATGAAGTCCAACAGTAAATTCACTATTCCTTTTATTTAATAATATAGTACATTATATTTTATTATGGTTAACACTAAATCAAAAAAACTAAATCCCAATCTCCTTCCAAATTGAGACTATTATAAGGAATTATGAATAGTTTAATATATTTCTACAGAACTCCGTCTTTCAATTATTGAATAATTTAAAATTTTTAAGCTCATTATTGAATAATTTAAAATTTTTTAGTCTTGAGTTCAATGTGGTCTAGCGATACACGGTTAAAAAAAATTAAAATAAAATAAAATAAAATATATGTCGAGCTTTTTTGGCCCTTCGAGCCGAGCTCGAGCTTCAATATATTGGGTCGAGCTCGAGCCGAGCTCAATTTTTAAAGCTCGTCGAGCTTCGAGCTCGAGCCGAGCCGAACCTATACATAACCGAGCCGAGCTCGAGCCTGGTAAGGCTCGAGCTCGGCTCGGCTCGTTTACACCCCTAGTCCTGGAGGGTGAATGTTGTTGCCATGAAGTAGGTGGGGCTGTGTAATGATAAAGTGAGTTATGAGTTAAGTAAAAATGGATTATACAACAAAGCATATTATGCGACAGGTGCACAAGAAGTATTATGACCAGCACAATAAGTCATAGCAGGCATCCTTTTACTATATCCTCCATGAGATGCACATTCACTGGTGAGTTATAGTACATATAGTAGCCAACAACAACAAAGACAACAATATTGGAATCTAATATCTCTAAGTGGACCCGGGAATCCAATGGTACAACATTTATGTGGCATGTGATAGAAAAAATAAAAACATTGGCAGGCTGTGGCATTTTATAGTTGGCTCTACATATCTATACTTCATTATTTTCCCTATATAAATAGAGCCTCAATTTCACAAATAGAAATGCAGTAAGAAGATAATTATCAACAAGCGGAACCACAAAGAAAGGTAAGTAAATTGTTTGCAAAAAACGTGACTCTATTACTTTTCCCATTACCATGTGTTTCCCATTAGCATGTGTAAAGATTTTTCTAATAATGCATCTTTTTGCAAAACAGGCTGCTATGGAACAGAACCTTGCACCAATTGAAGATGGAATGAATATATATTCTATGCTAGAATCCTCAAGGGTTAGCAAAAAAAACATATTGAATATTATGGCTATATATAATGAGATGCTAATTTAATATAAAACTATTTCAGGTAGGGTTGTTTCATTGCAGAGCAACATTTCAAATTGTTCACAATGCTACGACAAATTTCACTTACACAGTGTAACACCCCCGTTTCCACGCCCAGCTTTGCAGCGGAAGTTACCAACGGGAACCCGGGGTTGTTACCGCCACGCCTCCCGATTAAGCTCGCATTTGCCTTGCATTTGCTAACTTAATCGAAAAGCGCTAAGGCTATTTTTAAATTTAATTCTAACCATACTTTAGACTGACTTATTATTTATAAAATATATCTTTGGAATAATATAATACAATTTATAAAATATGACGATTATAATTTACCGCTGCGAAAACAATTTTTTCATATTAACTAAAGTTTAAAAATAAGACTTTACTAGCTAATTTGCGAAAGCACGGTTAAATAAATTTAAAGGAATATATTTCATCCGGGTCAAATATCAGAGTTTATAAAATATGATAACTATGATTTTCTATTTAAAAAGGCAATCTTATGGCTAATAACAAATAATTTAAAATAACCAGTGTAAAGGTGATACTGACACCCATGCCCGTGCCCATGCCTCTTAGTAGGGTCCACATCTATCAAACCCTGTAAAAAGGAGTAAGTAAAGTTTATCAGCCCACTGGCTGAGCAAGTAAATTATTGTCCCTTGGACAAAAACAATTTAATATTACTCAACAGTAAATGGCATGTCAAACCAGTTGCAATAATTCAATCCACATGTAGCTCGACTATGATGCCTACACCCGGGGTATCTCATAGGACCTAACATGCCCTCATAATGACCGAAGTCAAAATATGAGTACACAAGGATGACCCTACCTTGCGATCTAGAAAATGACTGTGAGACCCTTGGTCAAACACAATCCTAACTTGATTGGGAGACCCTTGGTCAACCACAATCCTCTTCATGGGGATCCCTTGGATAGCCCACAAAATAACTCACGAAGATATCCACCTCTGGGGTATATCTCGCATAATAATAAATCAATAATTTACATGCCATACACTGAAATTTACTTTTTAACATGCATGGCCTAGCCCAAAATATTTAAACACATAATGGGACATAACCTCTGCATAAATCACTTGCATGAATAAACCCTAGAATTATTAAAACACAAAGGAATTTAGACATGCAAAAATACTATTGGGACAAAGCCCGCAGAACAAAAATTTACTTACAATTTCTTCCGTCGAAGCCACTTAATTTTATTTGATCTCTCTGACTCCCTCTCCCGATTTTATTGTACATCATTTTGGCTTATGGAAGGGACTATTTATAGTGGTAATGGGTCGGCCATTTTGTTCTTTTTTTCTTTTTTTTTCTTTTTTTGTTTTAAAAAATTTGAAATAGGTTTGCTGAGTATGGTGTACCTTTGCTTACACAATTTTTATTATTCTGCCGTGTGTATGTTGCGGTGTATCCGGTTTTTTTTGTTTTGTTTTTTTTTAAATTTCAATTTTTCTTTTTCCATTTTTTTTTATTGTTTTATTCTTTTGTTATAACTATTTTAATGGAGTCTATATTTCCACTGCCAATCTCCATGTGAGAAAATTTCTTCTTAACTTCTATTTATTTTATTTTATTAACCTATTTTAGTAAAGAATCAATTGTAAATAATGACATTCGAACTCATAAGCTATAAAATAGGGTTATGACATTATTACCAATAGAATATTGATGATTCTATGCTAAATAATAAATTAAGTATGCTTAATATAAAAGCTGTTAGAATAATAATATCTAATCAAAATTTCATCCTTGTTGGACAAAATATTTTTCCTTGGAAAATATACTTCTCTAGTCACTAAATCACTTCCCCTTGGAAAATCCTTGTAACACCCCGGTTTTTGGTCACCCAGGTCGGGATGTCACCGCCACACCTCCCTAGCAAGACACGGTTTCTCCGAGCTTGCTAAAGAGATGCAAGGCTATGGTTTTTCAGAATTTAAAACATTCAAACAGCCCATTTATATATATAATTTAAAAATTATACATCAAAGTTGCAGCGGAAAATAATATTTACATATATGTATCGCAGCGGAATTTGAATATAGGGCCAACATGGCCTAATCACGGGTTAAACAGGCCCGTTCATGCAAGATCTAGTCTAATACAAAAATTCAAAATAATATATCATCCCAAACTTCCCATGTATGCATATGACGATGCATAATTCTCAACTCTGAAAGAACAAAAAAGAAAACATGGTTTTGGTCAGCACTACGTGCTGAGTAAGTTAACACGTACAAGATTATGAGGTTTCAAAGCCTTTATTTAAATTTAAAATAAAACATGTGCATAATTTAAACAATTCATGTAATCGCATAATTTAGAAGACATGGATTCATAAGATCCTCAATATAGCTTGCAACGTATTTAAATAAGTTACTGTAAATTTAAAAACACAATTTTTCAAGGATTTAATTGGATTCCCTTATCGATGTCTCGTTTCGTTTCTTTTACAGATCACCACCGCTAGGGCTCTTATGTCCGCCAGCCTTACGCCTGGGCTCTTATGTCCACAGGTATCATGGTCAATACAGATCTTTTAATTAGAGTTAATCCGTCCGCTAGCCATACGATCAGTGTTTCGCTAGGGCTCTTACGTCAACCTAGACATACACTTGGGCTCTTATGTCCCAAGCCGCAGAGAACATTGACAGTATCTAGCTTAGTCATAACCCGCAATATTTTAACCTTCTCGTTTCGTGTATCTTATTTCAAGTATTTCTATCCGTTTCAACCTCAAAGGTTAATTTCACCCTTTCAACAAGATTTCAAGTTTTGACTCGGTCAACCAAAGTTTACTCTAAAATTCGTCTAAAATCAAATTTAATTTCAAAAATTCCGAAATTTCACGTCTGACTCCGAAACGTCGAGATCTACAACTTTCGTGTTTTAACTTTTTCGATCCAAGATACCGAAATAGGTCAAAAACACTAATTTTCACAGAAGTACTGTTCTGTCCGAATTTCATATAACTCAGTTTAAAGATTTCGAATTCTCCCATAGCAATTCAACTCCAAATTTGATGAACTTTTACAGAGATCATCTTAAGACAATTATCTACAACTTTCATGTTCGGCTAAAGATCTAATTCGGCCTAGAACCATAGTGAAAAACGTCAACAAGTTCGCACCTATGTTCTGTCCAGTTTCAAGATTCGATTTAAAACCAGTTCGGTTCGGAGAGGATTTCATATATCAAATCATCATGAAAAATTCTGAAATTTTACGGAGGTATTCATAACATATAGATCTACAACTCTTATGTTCAACGCCAAGCCTAGATCGGTCTAGATCTAAGGTAGAAATCACCAACAAGTTCGAATAAAGAATTTATCATCGTTTCAAGATCTAAATCTAAAGCAGGCTCGTTTACGATCAGTTTCGGATATCAAACCACGATGAAAAATTATGAAATTTTTACACAACCTAGATTAATGTCTTAGGAACGTTTTTCGTGTTTTAAGTTTTCTCGTTTGAACGCTTTAAGGGGTTCGAATAAATTCAACAAAAACACTGCGCCGGTGTAGACAGATTTTAGATAGGGTTCCATTCGATCTATATGTTCGAATCTTTTAACAACCCAAAACCAAAGTAAGCGTTAACTTACAGATTGTTGAGCGTCCGGGATCTTCGATTCGGAGGCGTGGCTTCCCGTCCTCCGTTTATCCTCTCCGTTTGTCGGGTTCTTCGCTCTCGATTCGGATCGGGGGTTTAGAATAGAAAAAGATCGAATTTAGGATTCGTTTTCGAATCACATATGGAAAAGAATGGATCAAGGCTTACCACAGCGACGGGGGTCTCCAAATTTCGTCCAAGTCAGTTTCTCCTCTCGGTGTTGTGCCTCCGACGACTCCGGGATTAGGGTTTCGACGTATAGAAAGATTTCGTAGGGTTTCAAATGTATTCGGAGCTCTTAGGAGGTCTTATTTATAGATATTTAAGACCTAGGGCGTCTAAGATCTGACCCTAAGGGTCTTGGATCGAGAGATCTTCAACCGAAAGTCGAAAAATCCGCGTTCGGGCGAGAAAATCTCGCTTGGTTTGTTGCTGCCAGAGTGGCGCGGTCGTGGCGCGGTCTAAGGCCATCAACCGTGCTGCCAGCACGCCACTCACGCCTGGACTCCGGTCCGGGCGGGTCGTGCGATCCGTCGCGCTTTTCCTCCTCTATTTCGGACTTCTATCCCTCTATGTTCCCGGATTCAGATTTCCGGGGTATCTTCGGGCTCCGATTTCCTATCCTAATTTTATTCGGATCTAAATTTACAATTGGACTCGGGTTATTGAGTCCATCGGTGTTGGGTTTTCGTGTAACCATTTATTCGATTAAATTGTCTTTGGCTTCCCGGGTTCTCTGAATTTTGTTTCCTTTTTAATTTAAATTCCATTTCTCATCTTTTATGATTCTTTATCCATTTATCATGTTTATTATATTTATTTATTTATTTATTTATTTATTTATTTTATGTTGCAAAATTCTCGGGTATTACAGTCTACCCTCCTTAAGAATCAACTTCGTCCTCGAAGTTGTGTTTCGGCTTTTCTCGTGCTAAAGTCTTTTTGTTTGTTTTATTATTTTGTGACTGAACTTAGAATTAAGACTTCTAAGCTGCCTACGTACCCGGTGAAGGGATCAAGCCATAACGTAGTTCAAAACAACTTGAATTTGTTTATTTATGATTTAGGATACATGATATCGAGTCGAACTCCAAAAAAAAAAAATTACGGGGTATCACATCCTCTCCCCCTTAGGACTTCAGTTATGTCCCCATAACTGTCTACTCATTATTCTCAAGAGGATTCGGGTTTTGGTCTTGTTCCTCGTCACTCTCTCCTTGCTGAAGGTTCACCAAATCTACTCTCTTTTCGATCGCCTCCTCTGGCGTTCGACATCCACTAGCCTTGTGACCAAGCTTGCCGCACCTACGGCAGGTTCCAGGCTTCGGGCATTGGCGCACCAGATGTGCATGGTTGCATCGTGGGCAACGTGGTATAAACGCACCACGGTTGTCGTCTCCCCCATTGTTGAGACCTTTATTTCCTTTCCTTCGGGATCCATTGTCTTTCCTAGAGTTGTTATTGTTGTCTTTCCGATCCTTCTTCTCAAGTCCTTGCAAGTCCTTGCTCGACTCACCATGTTCCTTACGCTTCAATTGCTGGATTCGAGCAATTGATACGGCGCGATCATATATCGCCTGTAGGTTCGGGAATTGTCCTACTGCAAGTATCTCCCGGATACTAAGGTTCAGACCCATCTCGAATTTCTGAGCCTTGTCAGAGTCAGTCGGTACTATCCTCGCAGCAAATCGTACTAGCTCCTTGAATTTGGTGTAGTACTCTTGCACTGTTTGCGCACCTTGCTTTAGGTTGATGAATTCCTCGTACTTCGCAGTCTTGGTGCTCAGTGGGTAGAATCTTTCCCTCAAAGCTTCCTTAAGTTCCTCCCAGGTGTAGGCTTCTTCGTCTTCCACTGAATTCGCTTGGAGATTTTGCCACCACTCATCGGCTTCGCCTCCTAGGTAGTAGGTTACTACGTGTATCTTCTCCTCATCAGGGCACTTGATAGCATTCAAGAGCTTATCAAAGGTACGGATCCAACCTTCCAACTTGGCCGGATCCTCTTGGGCGTCATAATGGGGTGGGTGGTAAGGGTTCACTAATGCCAAGTAGTTGACTCGGGCTACTGGCGGAGGTACTGTTTGTGTCCTATGCACCTCGGCATTTCCCAATGCTACAAGGAGTTCCTCTACCGATTTTAAACGTGCTTCCACATTATTGGGCGCTTGAGGCACTTGCTCTCCTAGGTTCTGAGGACTTTCACTGTTGTTGGGCGTGCTGGAAATGTTAGCGTCAGTGCCGTTTGGACTCACCTTCCTTGGTTTCCTCCTAGGCGCCATTTTCTGTTACACGTGTATAGATTAGCTTATCTTGGTTTAGGTAGATCTTCGAACAAGACGTTTCGCAAATTTCTAATTTCAAATTTTCGGGTTTGTGTTTGGAAATCCAAACAAGATTTTTGGGATCAGAAGTGTTTTAATAAAACTTGATTTTCTTATTTTTCCACATGAGGAAATTTTCTAATTCGTACAAAGATAGCAATGGCCAAGGCCGAGATTTGCTATACTTGGGCGCGTGCTTAGATCAATGAGATCTAGAACTAAGGCAAGATCAGTCTCTAGTGAGCTTTTCTAATTCGATGTCAAGTTTCTATGTTATCCGGTGCAAGCAGAAGACCTAGGTTAAACTTCGCCAAGATTCCAAGTTCAATTCGCCAAGATTCTAAGTTCAAGTTTCGCCAAGATTCTAAGTTCATAGGAGAGATGCAACATGCAAATGCAAATGATATTTCCCCCCAATAATAATTTAATGCAATATATATATATATTTTTCCCATGGGTTTTAAAATAAAAATTTCTCCATGGAAATAATACTTTAAAAATTTTAAAGTAATTGTCAAAATATTAATAATAGTTTAAAAATAATAATGGTTTAAAAAAATAATAGTTTAAAAATACTAGCTTAAAAATATCCGGGCTCTGATACCACCTTGTAACACCCCGGTTTTTGGTCACCCAGGTCGGGATGTCACCGCCACACCTCCCTAGCAAGACACGGTTTCTCCGAGCTTGCTAAAGAGATGCAAGGCTATGGTTTTTCAGAATTTAAAACATTCAAACAGCCCATTTATATATATAATTTAAAAATTATACATCAAAGTTGCAGCGGAAAATAATATTTACATATATGTATCGCAGCGGAATTTGAATATAGGGCCAACATGGCCTAATCACGGGTTAAACAGGCCCGTTCATGCAAGATCTAGTCTAATACAAAAATTCAAAATAATATATCATCCCAAACTTCCCATGTATGCATATGACGATGCATAATTCTCAACTCTGAAAGAACAAAAAAGAAAACATGGTTTTGGTCAGCACTACGTGCTGAGTAAGTTAACACGTACAAGATTATGAGGTTTCAAAGCCTTTATTTAAATTTAAAATAAAACATGTGCATAATTTAAACAATTCATGTAATCGCATAATTTAGAAGACATGGATTCATAAGATTCTCAATATAGCTTGCAACGTATTTAAATAAGTTACTGTAAATTTAAAAACACAATTTTTCAAGGATTTAATTGGATTCCCTTATCGATGTCTCGTTTCGTTTCTTTTACAGATCACCACCGCTAGGGCTCTTATGTCCGCCAGCCTTACGCCTGGGCTCTTATGTCCACAGGTATCATGGTCAATACAGATCTTTTAATTAGAGTTAATCCGTCCGCTAGCCATACGATCAGTGTTTCGCTAGGGCTCTTACGTCAACCTAGACATACACTTGGGCTCTTATGTCCCAAGCCGCAGAGAACATTGACAGTATCTAGCTTAGTCATAACCCGCAATATTTTAACCTTCTCGTTTCGTGTATCTTATTTCAAGTATTTCTATCCGTTTCAACCTCAAAGGTTAATTTCACCCTTTCAACAAGATTTCAAGTTTTGACTCGGTCAACCAAAGTTTACTCTAAAATTCGTCTAAAATCAAATTTAATTTCAAAAATTCCGAAATTTCACGTCTGACTCCGAAACGTCGAGATCTACAACTTTCGTGTTTTAACTTTTTCGATCCGAGATACCGAAATAGGTCAAAAACACTAATTTTCACAGAAGTACTGTTCTGTCCGAATTTCATATAACTCAGTTTAAAGATTTCAAATTCTCCCATAGCAATTCAACTCCAAATTTGATGAACTTTTACAGAGATCATCTTAAGACAATTATCTACAACTTTCATGTTCGGCTAAAGATCTAATTCGGCCTAGAACCATAGTGAAAAACGTCAACAAGTTCGCACCTATGTTCTGTCCAGTTTCAAGATTCGATTTAAAACCAGTTCGGTTCGGAGAGGATTTCATATATCAAATCATCATGAAAAATTCTGAAATTTTACGGAGGTATTCATAACATATAGATCTACAACTCTTATGTTCAACGCCAAGCCTAGATCGGTCTAGATCTAAGGTAGAAATCACCAACAAGTTCGAATAAAGAATTTATCATCGTTTCAAGATCTAAATCTAAAGCAGGCTCGTTTACGATCAGTTTCGGATATCAAACCACGATGAAAAATTATGAAATTTTTACACAACCTAGATTAATGTCTTAGGAACGTTTTTCGTGTTTTAAGTTTTCTCGTTTGAACGCTTTAAGGGGTTCGAATAAATTCAACAAAAACACTGCGCCGGTGTAGACAGATTTTAGATAGGGTTCCATTCGATCTATATGTTCGAATCTTTTAACAACCCAAAACCAAAGTAAGCGTTAACTTACAGATTGTTGAGCGTCCGGGATCTTCGATTCGGAGGCGTGGCTTCCCGTCCTCCGTTTATCCTCTCCGTTTGTCGGGTTCTTCGCTCTCGATTCGGATCGGGGGTTTAGAATAGAAAAAGATCGAATTTAGGATTCGTTTTCGAATCACATATGGAAAAGAATGGATCAAGGCTTACCACAGCGACGGGGGTCTCCAAATTTCGTCCAAGTCAGTTTCTCCTCTCGGTGTTGTGCCTCCGACGACTCCGGGATTAGGGTTTCGACATATAGAAAGATTTCGTAGGGTTTCAAATGTATTCGGAGCTCTTAGGAGGTCTTATTTATAGATATTTAAGACCTAGGGCGTCTAAGATCTGACCCTAAGGGTCTTGGATCGAGAGATCTTCAACCGAAAGTCGAAAAATCCGCGTTCGGGCGAGAAAATCTCGCTTGGTTTGTTGCTGCCAGAGTGGCGCGGTCGTGGCGCGGTCTAAGGCCATCAACCGTGCTGCCAGCACGCCACTCACGCCTGGACTCCGGTCCGGGCGGGTCGTGCGATCCGTCGCGCTTTTCCTCCTCTATTTCGGACTTCTATCCCTCTATGTTCCCGGATTCAGATTTCCGGGGTATCTTCGGGCTCCGATTTCCTATCCTAATTTTATTCGGATCTAAATTTACAATTGGACTCGGGTTATTGAGTCCATCGGTGTTGGGTTTTCGTGTAACCATTTATTCGATTAAATTGTCTTTGGCTTCCCGGGTTCTCTGAATTTTGTTTCCTTTTTAATTTAAATTCCATTTCTCATCTTTTATGATTCTTTATCCATTTATCATGTTTATTATATTTATTTATTTATTTATTTATTTATTTATTTTATGTTGCAAAATTCTCGGGTATTACAAATTCAGTTATTCCAAACAAATCTCTATTCTGAAAATTATTAATTTATTTCCCAACTCCATTTAATTTCTTAAGAAATAATCCAAAATTATTTCTTTAGAAAAATACTATCAACATAGCTAAATTTTCAGGGTATTACAATCTACCCTCCTTAAAAACAAACTTCGCCCTCGAAGTTTACTCAAATAATTATTGCAAGGCTAAATAGGGTAATGCTTGAACATAATTACAACTTTTATTATCTTATTCTCTATAGGGTATGACATTCTCCCCCGCTTGTTATCACAGCTATGTCCACATAGCTGCATCATCTGCAAGAATTAGATCTGGACATTTAGCTTGCACTCCTGCCTCAATTTTCCACGTGACATTATTCTCATCATGGTTTAACCATTGGACTTTGACCATACGAATGACTTGCCGCATTGTAGTTCGTTCTTTTGTATTTAAGATTTTGAATGGTCTATCTTCAGAAGTAAGGTCTTCATTTAGTTCAATAATTTCTAATGGAATCACTCTCTTAAAGTCCTGATAGTACTTCTTAATACATGGAGTAGATCATGTACCAACTTTGGCAATGATATCGAATGGTCTAATGTAACAAGGACTTAGTTTGCTTTGTCTACTGTATCGCATCAATTCATTCATAGGTGATTCCATTAATCATACCTTGTCACATATTTCGTATTCGTCCTCTTGCCTTATCTAGTCGGCATAAGTCTCTCTCTCTCTCTCTCTCTCTCTCTCTCTCTCTCTCTCTCTCTCTCTCTCTCTCTTTTGGTCGATCCTGGGCGACTTTCGTCTTGAGTTGGACTTGCTCAATAAAAAGCTTGGTCTTCTCAATTAATTGTAGTCCAGTAGAAATTGAATTCTTGCCCTTGGTCCTGCAAAGTAGACTTCGGCACTTCTTACCGTATAGTGCTTCAAATGGGGTCTTGCCAAAACTATAATGATGATTATTATTATAATTAAATTCCACTAGCGGTAGGTGATTTTCCCCCGCTTCCTTTGAACTCTAAATTGCAGGTTCTTAGCATGTTTTCAAGAGTCTTGATTGTTCTCTGAGTTTGTCTATTGGTTGGGGAATGTTGTGCCCCTTTTTATTTTACTACCGAATGCCTCTTGTAACTGAGTCCAGAAATTCGAGACAAATTGACTAATTGTAGTACCCGAGAAATCGCCATCGAAAATTTAAATCCAAAAATAAAGAATTGGATTTAAATTATTAAAACCGAAATAATTCCGAGAGAGCGGAATTTATTATTTATCGGAAGATAACAACTCGAAACGAGTTTATCGAATTGTCCCAACAATCACGGATAATTCCCACATTATGATTTTTATTTTTGTAGAGAAGGAATCTTAATATTTAAAAAAAAAAAAAAAAAATTAAAAGTTACTGTAGCACGTGTCTACTGTAGCAGTACTGTAGCGGTACTGTAGCAGTACTGTAGCACGTGCGGGTACTGTAGCAGCCGATCCCTTGTCGGATTTTTGTCCCTTTAATGCCAAAAATACACCCCCAACACCCCATTATCACCCATCTACTTCATTTCTTCACCCAAAAACACTCCCAAAACTCTCCCAAAGCCAAAACACCTTTCCGGCGAACTTCCGACGAACTTCCGGCAACTTTCCGGCAACCAAATCCGACCAAGGAAGTGTGTAGATCAAGGATCACAGTGCTTAGATCTTTGGTAAGTAGTATCTTAGGTTCTCAATCTCGTTTTTCCTCTCAAATCCCCAATCTAACTCTTAAATCGTTGATTGCAAATACGTTCGTGGCCAAAGTCGGGAACTTTGCGTTTCGTAGATCCGTTCGTAGGTGTTTGGACGACTCAAGAACACAATCTTTGTAAGTTAACCTTACTATGGTTTTGGGTGACTTAAAATGCAACCAAACATATAGATTTAATAACTCTAAAATCTGTCATCAAGAAAAACCCCCGGCGCAGCGTTTTCGTATGAATTTTTCGATCCCTTAAAAGTCTTCAAACGAGAAAACCCAAAACATGAAAAACATTCCTAAGACATTAATCTAGCTACTGTAAAAATTTCATAATTTTTCATCGTGTTTTGATATCCGAAAACGACCATGAACAGACCTGCCATCGACTTAGATCTTGAAATAGTGATAGATTCTTTATTCAAACTTGTTGGTTAATTTGACCTTAGATCTAGACCGATCTAGGATTGGAGTTGAACATAAGAATTGTAGATCTATGAGTTTGGAATATTACTGTAAGTTTTTAGAATTTTTCATTGAGATTTGAACCTCCAAACTCGAGCCGATCCGATCTGCGTTAGAACCGATGTCAAGAACCTTGACAGATTTCTTAACCGAACTTGATGAGCATATTTCTATTACTTTGAGTGTTCAAACCTGAAAACTCAAAACTAAGATTTTGATCCAAAGATCATAAGCTATATTGTGTAAAAATTTCAGAAATTTTCATCAAGTTTTGATACCCCAAATCGTGTCGGACATATTCTGCGTTTTTAAGAATTTTCAAAGGATGACAGATTTCATAACCGATCTTGAGGAGCTTATTCCTATCATTTCTAGCCCGAACCAATCTATGTGATCTAAATAAAAGTTGTTGGAAATCATGTCTAGTATGTCTCTGAAAAATTTCAGAATTTTTGAAGTCCATTTGATATGATAAAAAGTCGAATCTTTTAACGTTGTCAAACCTGAATCCTGACAGCTTTTTGTTTCTGAAGAAAACTTGATTTTTGACATGCTTCCCATCGTTTTTCCGAAAAACTTAAAACACGAAAGTTGTTCGTTGGGATGTTTTTGAGCTACTGTACAAATTTCAGAACAATCGCCTAAGAAATGGATTTTTAAACCAAAAAGGCGCAAACTGTGACGCCAAATGATTTTTAAATCAAAGAGATTTTGAAATTTCTAAACAAATGGGCGAGACGTTGAATTACGATATATCTATACTATTGAAAAATCCCGTTACACCAAATAAAAACATTTTCTTTAAAAGAATTCTTTTGAAACATTGGGGACTTGTGACCAAGTTTGACATCATCAATACGATTCATGCGGGTTTGATTCCCAATGATGTATTTGAGTTCTTGCGGGTTAGATTCCCCAAGGGCGATTGTATGTTTTCCTGCGGGTTAGATTCCCCAGGATGTATTGAGTTCTTGCGGGTTAGATTCCCCAAGGGCGATTGTATGATTTCCTGCGAAAAATATTGATTATGAGGATTGCGGTCACAAGAGCCCTGGTGAATGGTGAACTATAAAAGAAACGAAAAATATTTTGAGAAATGATACTTATGAAATTGGCTGAGGCCGCCGGATCACCGGCTAAATGATACTTTTGATATTGGCTGCGGCCGCCGGATCACCGGCTAAATGATATATTGTTGAGATGATGGCGTAACGGGAAGAATTTTTAAAAGCTCAAACATCTTTTTACTAAATTTAATTAAAGGCTTTGAAACCCCTAACCCATGCTATGTGTTAACTTACTCAGCGCGTTTTTGCTGACCCAAACCATATATCTCCTTTTTCTTACAGAGTACGAAGAATATGCATCGTCATATGCATACATGGGAACATTTGGGGAAATCTCTATTTAAAATCCCTGCATTAATTACGACTTGCATGAACGGGACTGTTTAACCCGTGTTTTGGCCATGTTGGCCCTATATTTAAATTCCGCTGCAACTTTGATGTATTATCTTTAAATTATATATGAATGGGCTGTTTGAATATTTTTAAATTCTGAAAAACCATAGCCTTGCATCTCTTTAGTGAGCTCGGAGAAACCGTGTCTTGCTAGGGAGGTGTGGCGGTGGCATCCCGGCCTGGGTTACCAAAACCGGGGTGTTACAGGATGGTATCAGAGCCCGGAATATTTTAAAGCTATTATTTTACATAGCCCGGAATATTTTTAAACTACTATTTTAAAAAGCCCAATTATTATTTTGAAATTAAAGCCCAAATTTTTAGTCCAAATTTTTTTTTAGAAGCCCAAGAAATTATTTTTGGCCCAATAACCTTGTTTTTATTTAAAGCCCAAATAATTTATTTCTTTCGGCCCAATATAGTGGCCCAAACCTTTTATCCTTATTTTAATCTATCCATGGAATAAATTTATTTTTAAAACCCTATGGATAAATAAATGCATGCATAAAATTTTTTTTTTGGGGGGGACACATATGCATATGCATACATAAATATAGGCACTAACTCTTTTTATGTGAATTATCGGTAATAAGAAACACTCCTACCTTAGAACTCGACATGATCTTGACTTAGGAGCGCTTACTAAAGACTAACTTTGCCTTAGTCCTAGATCTCGATCACTTAGAAACTCATCTTCGCGTGCTTCTAAAATGACACCTAGAAGAATACTGAGGAAGGACCATATGCGATGATACCCGAACATGGTTGTGAATAATACATAGGCAGTTATGGGGACATAACTGTAATCTTAAGGGGGGAGGATGTAATACCCCGTAAGAATGCATAAGCATTTATTTCGAAACTCGAATATTTTGTATCCCAAATAAATTCTTTTTGAACTACGTAATGACTTGATCCCTTCACAGGGTACGTAGGCAACTTGGAAATTTCAATTCTGGGTTCAGTCAAATAATATCAAACAACAAAACACAATGATACAATCGCAATCAATCAATCGATCAATAAGTCGCGCAACTTCGGGGACGAAGTTGATTTTTAAGGAGGGTAGATTGTAGTACCCGAGAAATCGCCATCGAAAATTTAAATCCAAAAATAAAGAATTGGATTTAAATTATTAAAACCGAAATAATTCCGAGAGAGCGGAATTTATTATTTATCGGAAGATAACAACTCGAAACGAGTTTATCGAATTGTCCCAACAATCACGGATAATTCCCACATTATGATTTTTATTTTTGTAGAGAAGGAATCTTAATATTTAAAAAAAAAAAAAAAAAAAATTAAAAGTTACTGTAGCACGTGTCTACTGTAGCAGTACTGTAGCGGTACTGTAGCAGTACTGTAGCACGTGCGGGTACTGTAGCAGCCGATCCCTTGTCGGATTTTTGTCCCTTTAATGCCAAAAATACACCCCCAACACCCCATTATCACCCATCTACTTCATTTCTTCACCCAAAAACACTCCCAAAACTCTCCCAAAGCCAAAACACCTTTCCGGCGAACTTCCGACGAACTTCCGGCAACTTTCCGGCAACCAAATCCGACCAAGGAAGTGTGTAGATCAAGGATCACAGTGCTTAGATCTTTGGTAAGTAGTATCTTAGGTTCTCAATCTCGTTTTTCCTCTCAAATCCCCAATCTAACTCTTAAATCGTTGATTGCAAATACGTTCGTGGCCAAAGTCGGGAACTTTGCGTTTCGTAGATCCGTTCGTAGGTGTTTGGACGACTCAAGAACACAATCTTTGTAAGTTAACCTTACTATGGTTTTGGGTGACTTAAAATGCAACCAAACATATAGATTTAATAACTCTAAAATCTGTCATCAAGAAAAACCCCCGGCGCAGCGTTTTCGTATGAATTTTTCGATCACTTAAAAGTCTTCAAACGAGAAAACCCAAAACATGAAAAACATTCCTAAGACATTAATCTAGCTACTGTAAAAATTTCATAATTTTTCATCGTGTTTTGATATCCGAAAACGACCATGAACAGACCTGCCATCGACTTAGATCTTGAAATAGTGATAGATTCTTTATTCAAACTTGTTGGTTAATTTGACCTTAGATCTAGACCGATCTAGGATTGGAGTTGAACATAAGAATTGTAGATCTATGAGTTTGGAATATTACTGTAAGTTTTTAGAATTTTTCATTGAGATTTGAACCTCCAAACTCGAGCCGATCCGATCTGCGTTAGAACCGATGTCAAGAACCTTGACAGATTTCTTAACCGAACTTGATGAGCATATTTCTATTACTTTGAGTGTTCAAACCTGAAAACTCAAAACTAAGATTTTGATCCAAAGATCATAAGCTATATTGTGTAAAAATTTCAGAAATTTTCATCAAGTTTTGATACCCCAAATCGTGTCGGACATATTCTGCGTTTTTAAGAATTTTCAAAGGATGACAGATTTCATAACCGATCTTGAGGAGCTTATTCCTATCATTTCTAGCCCGAACCAATCTATGTGATCTAAATAAAAGTTGTTGGAAATCATGTCTAGTATGTCTCTGAAAAATTTCAGAATTTTTGAAGTCCATTTGATATGATAAAAAGTCGAATCTTTTAACGTTGTCAAACCTGAATCCTGACAGCTTTTTGTTTCTGAAGAAAACTTGATTTTTGACATGCTTCCCATCGTTTTTCCGAAAAACTTAAAACACGAAAGTTGTTCGTTGGGATGTTTTTGAGCTACTGTACAAATTTCAGAACAATCGCCTAAGAAATGGATTTTTAAACCAAAAAGGCGCAAACTGTGACGCCAAATGATTTTTAAATCAAAGAGATTTTGAAATTTCTAAACAAATGGGCGAGACGTTGAATTACGATATATCTATACTATTGAAAAATCCCGTTACACCAAATAAAAACATTTTCTTTAAAAGAATTCTTTTGAAACATTGGGGACTTGTGACCAAGTTTGACATCATCAATACGATTCATGCGGGTTTGATTCCCAATGATGTATTTGAGTTCTTGCGGGTTAGATTCCCCAAGGGCGATTGTATGTTTTCCTGCGGGTTAGATTCCCCAGGATGTATTGAGTTCTTGCGGGTTAGATTCCCCAAGGGCGATTGTATGATTTCCTGCGAAAAATATTGATTATGAGGATTGCGGTCACAAGAGCCCTGGTGAATGGTGAACTATAAAAGAAACGAAAAATATTTTGAGAAATGATACTTATGAAATTGGCTGAGGCCGCCGGATCACCGGCTAAATGATACTTTTGATATTGGCTGCGGCCGCCGGATCACCGGCTAAATGATATATTGTTGAGATGATGGCGTAACGGGAAGAATTTTTAAAAGCTCAAACATCTTTTTACTAAATTTAATTAAAGGCTTTGAAACCCCTAACCCATGCTATGTGTTAACTTACTCAGCGCGTTTTTGCTGACCCAAACCATATATCTCCTTTTTCTTACAGAGTACGAAGAATATGCATCGTCATATGCATACATGGGAACATTTGGGGAAATCTCTATTTAAAATCCCTGCATTAATTACGACTTGCATGAACGGGACTGTTTAACCCGTGTTTTGGCCATGTTGGCCCTATATTTAAATTCCGCTGCAACTTTGATGTATTATCTTTAAATTATATATGAATGGGCTGTTTGAATATTTTTAAATTCTGAAAAACCATAGCCTTGCATCTCTTTAGTGAGCTCGGAGAAACCGTGTCTTGCTAGGGAGGTGTGGCGGTGGCATCCCGGCCTGGGTTACCAAAACCGGGGTGTTACAGGATGGTATATGTAATACCCCGTAAGAATGCATAAGCATTTATTTCGAAACTCGAATATTTTGTATCCCAAATAAATTCTTTTTGAACTACGTAATGACTTGATCCCTTCACAGGGTACGTAGGCAACTTGGAAATTTCAATTCTGGGTTCAGTCAAATAATATCAAACAACAAAACACAATGATACAATCGCAATCAATCAATCGATCAATAAGTCGCGCAACTTCGGGGACGAAGTTGATTTTTAAGGAGGGTAGATTGTAGTACCCGAGAAATCGCCATCGAAAATTTAAATCCAAAAATAAAGAATTGGATTTAAATTATTAAAACCGAAATAATTCCGAGAGAGCGGAATTTATTATTTATCGGAAGATAACAACTCGAAACGAGTTTATCGAATTGTCCCAACAATCACGGATAATTCCCACATTATGATTTTTATTTTTGTAGAGAAGGAATCTTGATATGAAACGTTGTTTTGGGAAATTTCATGTTTTTTTTTGGTACTTTTCCGATATAAGCCTTTACAAGCTGACCCATATCTTAACACTACATTTGAGTATTTGTGGTAATCCTGATAGAAAGTTCATGAAAATACTATCTCATTCCATCCTGGGACTTCTAGTGGTTTCACTAATCCCAGTGGTTCCTTCTGCTCGGACTTGACCGTTTGGCACATCAGGAACTTTTCCATAAATTCTGCTACCTCTCGTTCCATTCTAGGCTACTAAAAGTGTATTCTTAAATATTTGTATAATATATCTACTCCAGGGTGTACAACACAAGGAGTTTGGTGTTCCTCTTCGAGGATACATCTTTTGAGGTTCTCGCACGCTTTTGGTACACATCAACGACCTTTAAATCAAATGTTGTCATCTTCATGGATTTGAAAACCCATAGGTTCACATTGAACGATCTTTGCCTCGACCCTTTCGAATTTGACGTCGCCCGCCTGTTTTCTTCGATTTCTTAAAAGTAATTGTTCGAATTGTAATGGAATTGATTAGTTGAATAGACATCCCTTGCTATAGAAACTCAATTTTAATTCCATATATAATTCGGGCAGTAATTTTTTTTTGTGTGTTACTCAGATGTTTTAGTTTTCGGCTTAGTGCATCAGCCACTTTGTTGGCTTTTCTCTCGAGATACGTGATGCTTAAGTCGTAATCCTTAATCAGCTATGCCCGTCATCTTTGGTGCCTGTTGAGCTCTTTTTGAGTATGGATATGTTTTAGACTTTTCTGGTCAGTATATTTTTAACATTTTCATGCGTACAAGTAATGCTTCCATATCTAACCTGTTGTTATGCCAATAGCAGCGCCGGGCAGCTAAGTTGGTATGGAAGAACTGCTGCGCAGCGGGAAATCTTTCTCTCTTCAGCGTGAAGAAAACTGCAGCTAACTCCAGGTAATGATTTGGATAAGTCTCCTTAATTGGCCTTTGTTGTAGAGAAGCATATGCTATGACCTTCCCTTTGTGTGTGTACACGCATCCTAGCCTATATTCGGAAGCCTGTTGTCGAGGTTAGCCTTTCTTTAATGTTTGGAATGCAGCTTTGCACTCGGTTGTCTATATAACCTTGATCGTTATTGAGATTTTGTGTTAGTCGTCTCACCAAATTTTTTTGAGAAGTCTTTTATGAATATGATGTAGTAGCCTACCAAACCGAGGAAACTTCTGATCTCGATTTGCGAAGTTGGTACAGGCCATTCATTCAGCACTGTTACTTTAGCAGGTCAAGATATTCCATCGGTAAAGACATGTGACGGAGGAATGCAACCTTATTTAGCCAGAAGTCACATTTAAACTATTTGGCATACAATTGATGGATTTTTAGTGTTTGCAGGACTTGTATAGATGTTGATCGTGTTATTCTTCATTGTTGAAATAGACTACTATGTCGTTGATGAAGACAACTATACATTTGTTTAATAGTTGTCGGAACACATTGTGCATGAGAGCCATGAATAACGCTGGAGCTTGGTTAATCCAAACGACGTCATGGTAAATTCGTAATGTCCACAATGTGTTCTAAATCTTGTCTTTGGGATATCCTAAGTTGGTGATATTCGGATCTCAATCAATCTTCGAAAAGATTCTGACTCATTTGAGTTGTTCAAGTAGTCATTAATTCGTGGTAATATGTATTTATTCTTCACTGTCATTTCGTTGAAGCTTCTAACACAGTGTCTCGTTCCACCATCTTTCTTTTGTAAAAATAGTACATGTGCTTCCCATGGAGATGTATTAGGACGAATGTAGCATTTTTCTTAAAAGGTCCTCAAGTTGTTCTTTCAATTTCTTCATTCCAGTCGATGCCATTCGATATGGAGCTTTTGATACAGGTTTCGTACCTAGAATTAAGTCAATCTTGAATTCATTTTCACGTTCGAGTAGTATTCCTATAACATGTGCAGGGAATACGTTGGGATACTCTCGCACTACTGAAATATTATCTATTCCTGCCTTCGTTGCTTTCAGATTTTTGACATAGCAAAGGGAAAGGGGGTTCCCTTTTTTCTTACTAGTGTTGTCAATTGCATGGTTGAAATAATATTCATTGTTGATCTTCTTTGATTCACCTTACATGAAATTTATTGTTTAATGGGCCCACATATCATATTTTCTGTTGGCCACACTTAATGATGGCTTGATACTTTGTGAGTCAATCCATCTTTAAGTTAACATCAGAACTTTGTAACTCAAATTCTATGAGATCTGTGGGAAACTCGACTTCGCAGATGCAAATCTTCTATTCCAGGTTCAAAGTATGCTTTATCTCGGAACGGAAAGTTGTTCAACGCTTCAGCGCTGACTCTCTTTGATTGAAGGTGAGGTTACATTTTTGTTCAAAACATTTGTTTGAATTAGAAAGTGGAACTTTCTAGTAACGTTTCAAGCAATTAACAATTGCTCCATTGGGTAAGAAATTCCTAAATCCATCTATGGGGCTTATCGAGTCGTAACTCGGGTCATCTTCTATGGGATTTATAAATAAACATATAACTCCCGAATCAAACAAAATAATGAATTTTGGAATCTTTGACTTCGAAAGCACCTTCGGCCAGGTCGTCAACATCTTCGAGGTCATCTTGGATGACTACGTTCAGCCTTTTCCTGGTTAGGTCTACCCTGGTTCTCTGAAGCTCTATTGATTGTTCTTGGATTCGTAGGTAAAGATGTTCGTTGCATTTGATTTTCTTTGTTGTTTTGAGGTTTCTGCATTTATGGGCAATGTTCATCTCTTCGTAGATGAAGCCGAAGTTTATTAGGATCAAGCCTCAAACGACAATTTATGGCCATATGCCACTTCAAGTCGCAACGTTACTCGCCTCGGGGGTATTGGCGAGTTGAATGCCTCTCTTTCATTTGTTATATGGGGGGTATGAGTTCCCGGTACTAGGTTGGACAGGGTACCTTATTATGTTGTTTTGTTGGAAATTTCTTGTTTGATGGTTATCCTTAACTTTCTCGATAGTTATAGTTTGATCTTATACATTTCGTAAACTTGTAAATTTATTCCCACCGAGCGTTTTTCTGATATACTTGTTCGAACCAAGCACAAAAATTTTGGGCCTTGGTCTGATCCATTGCTATCAGGTTTAGAGCAAATCTCAAGAGTTCATTAATTTAGAACAGTACTCTTGTACGGATTGACTACCTTGTTGAAGAGTAACAAACTCTTCGTATTTTGATTTTATTTATTAATTTATTTATTTTTAGGCTGAGTGGGTAAAAATGTTACCTCGGACTCCTTTGAAATTCCTTCAAAGTAACTTGGTGGTCTTGTTGTGATCTATACCAAGTATTCGCTACTATATTTAGGAAGAATGTAGCTACTCTCATCTTACGTTCTTCAGGGCATTCTACTGCCTCGAGTAGCTTTTCGAATGACACAATCCACCATTCTAGTTTAGTTGGGTTCTCTTGGACGTTATATTGAGGTGATTGGAATTTATTAACCATTTCGATATAATCTCCCTAACTTTCTCATTTCTCCACTTATTTTTGAACCACTGCTTCAATAGTGAGCCGTAACTATGCTATCTTGCTAAAGGTCGTTTTTACCAGCCAGGCTGTAGTTAATAACTTCCTAGTAATAGTCTAGAGGTTAGTGAGCCAGAAAAGATAGATCACACATCTTCAGTACTCAAAAAAATAGACGAACTGCATAATCATCGGTATTTTCATTACTAGCCAGAACCAACGCACGATAATAGAATTTCAAAGCCTAATGCAATTTTTTTTTATAAAAAAAAAAACTCATTAAGTTTATCAGCAGGTTTCTAAAACATCTAGTTCCTTTAGAGTTCTCTACCCTGATATATCAATTTCTAGCTGTATGTCTAACTTTTCCATACCGTAGAATTCCCAATTTTCAGGGCATTGCCACGGGAGATGTTGTTGACCTCACTCACCACACTGTGGTGGAAGAAGTTTACCAAAAAAAAAAATTTACTATCTCATTTTTTTTCACGCAAAGAATAGATCACATCCTCATGTTTGATTATCAAGCCTTTTGGGCATAGGGCTTCCTATCATCTAATCTTTGTATTTCTTTCTACTTATGAGTCATCCCCTCTTGGACTCCTTTTGTAAAATATTGTTCTTCGATTAAGATCTCTTAAATTATTTATCTCTCATTTAGCAAAAAAATATGGATACAATGCAATTACCAGACATAATAACTATACGAACTGTGCCTAATGCAAGTGCGATGTGTCCCATCCCAAAATAACTGATATTTTTTCCCTAAGTCGAAAGAAGTACTTCTTTTCTTTCAAAAAGTTTAATAGAATTTTGACTCCAAAAGGATTTTTGTTTTTTTAACCAATGCTCTGATACCACCTTGTAACACCCCCGTTTCCACGCCCAGCTTTGCAGCGGAAGTTACCAACGGGAACCCGGGGTTGTTACCGCCACGCCTCCCGATTAAGCTCGCATTTGCCTTGCATTTGCTAACTTAATCGAAAAGCGCTAAGACTATTTTTAAATTTAATTCTAACCATACTTTAAACTGACTTATTATTTATAAAATATATCTTTGGAATAATATAATAGAATTTATAAAATATGACGATTATAATTTACCGCTGCGAAAATAATTTTTTCATATTAACTAAAGTTTAAAAATAAGACTTTACTAGCTAATTTGCGAAAGCACGGTTAAATAAATTTAAAGGAATATATTTCATCCGGGTCAAATATCAGGGTTTATAAAATATGATAACTATGATTTTCTATTTAAAAAGGCAATCTTATGGCTAATAACAAATAATTTAAAATAACCAGTGTAAAGGTGATACTGACACCCATGCCCGTGCCCATGCCTCTTAGTAGGGTCCACATATATCAAACCCTGTAAAAAGGAGTAAGTAAAGTTTATCAGCCCACTGGCTGAGCAAGTAAATTATTGTCCCTTGGACAAAAACAATTTAATATTACTCAACAGTAAATGGCATGTCAAACCAGTTGCAATAATTCAATCCACATGTAGCTCGACTATGATGCCTACACCCGGGGTATCTCATAGGACCTAACATGCCCTCATAATGACCGAAGTCAAAATATGAGTACACAAGGATGACCCTACCTTGCGATCTAGAAAATGACTGTGAGACCCTTGGTCAAACACAATCCTAACTTGATTGGGAGACCCTTGGTCAACCACAATCCTCTTCATGGGATCCCTTGGATAGCCCACAAAATAACTCACGAAGATATCCACCTCTGAGGTATATCTCGCATAATAATAAATCAATAATTTACATGCCATACACTGAAATTTACTTTTTAACATGCATGGCCTAGCCCAAAATATTTAAACACATAATGGGACATAACCTCTGCATAAATCACTTGCATGAATAAACCCTAAAATTATTAAAACACAAAGGAATTTAGACATGCAAAAATTCTCTTGGGACAAAGCCCGCAAAACAAAAATTTACTTACAATTTCTTCCGTCGAAGCCACTTAATTTTATTTGATCTCTCTGACTCCCTCTCCCGATTTTGTTGTACATCATTTTGGCTTATGGAAAGGACTATTTATAGTGGTAATGGGTCGGCCATTTTGTTTTTATTCTTTTTTTTTCTTTTTTTTAAAAAAAAAAATTTGAAATAGGTTTGCTGAGTATGGTGTAGCTTTGCTTACACAATTTTTATTATTCTGCCGTGTGTATGTTGCGGTGTATCCGGTTTTTTTTGTTTTGTTTTTTTTTTAAATTTCAATTTTCTTTTTCCATTTTTTTATTGTTTTATTCTTTTTGTTATAACTATTTTAATGGAGTCTATATTTCCACTGCCAATCTCCATGTGAGAAAATTTCTTCTTAACTTCTATTTATTTTATTTTATTAACCTATTTTAGTAAAGAATCAATTGTAAATAATGACATTCGAACTCATAAGCTATAAAATAGGGTTATGACATTATTACCAATAGAATATTGATGATTCTATGCTAAATAATAAATTAACTATGCTTAATATAAAAGCTGTTAGAATAATAATATCTAATCAAAATTTCATCCTTGTTTGATAAAATATTTTTCCTTGGAAAATATACTTCTCTAGTCACTAAATCACTTCCCCTTGGAAAATAATTCAGTTATTCCAAACAAATCTCTATTCTGAAAAATATTAATTTATTTCCCAACTCCATTTAATTTCTTAAGAAATAATCCAAAATTATTTCTTTAGAAAAATACTATCAACATAGCTAAATTTTCAGGGTATTACACACAGCATGTGTATAATGCAATAACAGAACCCAAATAAAACCCACCCGCATGGGTTTTTGCTTTTGTTGCCAAACACTAGTAACTTCATATGAAAGGTAAAAGACAAACATAATTTGTATTACTTAAAGTCATGCTTCATGATCATTGGGGAAAAACTATTTCATTTCAGGAAGATGGTCAACATCCAACTATCAGATGCAACAGGAACAGTTTCTTGTGTGGCCTATGAAAATGTGGCAGATAGAGTTTTGAATGAAGACATAGAAACATTATTGAGAAAACCAGAAGCTGTAAGCAACTTGTCCTATTATATGCATACACTTACAATATTATTATAACAATTCATTTATGCTATGCAATATAAACATACACACGTACAGGAAATCACAGAATACTGCATGAATCGAAACGCAGTAATTGGACAGCAAGAACAGTTGTTTGTTGTTCAGAAACAAGTGCATGGATCACAAGAAATGAGAAGAGCAAGCTACACCATCAATGCAATGGAAGACGTTCAAGGACCCTGAATATCATCCAATTGTTGAACTATATTAGGTTCTTTGATTGCAGCGTATTGTAATATATTGTAATCCATTAAGTATTGTTGATTTCTACGTCAAGTACTGTAACATATTCACCCTCTTCACGGTCTAAGTTTGTGGTGGTTGGATGTTTTTTTTATTTCCAGTACTTCTGCTTATTCCTGGTGTGATTACTGCTGTCTATATTGTTGTTCTATAGCCATCTTCCAAGCAAGGAACTCCCTTGGTTACAATAGTAAAAAATTCTAGGTGAAGAGTCATAAACTAATTTCGATAGACCTACCTCTTCTCAAAACAAAAACCCACTTTCGGGTGCTATGAAATCTAAAATTAGTTCTTCCAGAGCAGATTAGAGTCAATTAATTTAAAATTACACAGTGTTTATACCTAACATGTAATTAGTACAACTGTCTAATTGGCACTAATCTGTGAAAGTTGCAGTCCACAACACCGAACAGATTGAAACCCCAGGAAGCTAAATAACTTGAAAAAAATCTATACCAACATATAAACGGGAGGGAAATCGAGATTTAAAGCACTTGAAGAACAACCATAAAACATGAATGAAGGCGGAAGGGTTATAAAATACGAATCTGTTTGCATCAAGGCCAGAAATTTGCAGATCTTAGACCTTCAATGAGGGAATTAGGGGTTTAAAAATGGAATGCGCCGATCACTCAAAATTCTAACAGAAGGGAATGGAGTTGAGTGACATTTTGTAAGTCGAATTACAGCGGAATAGACGAACAATTTCACCTGGTGCAGAAACGATGGGAAGCGCGGGGCAGGAAGGCGATTCCTTGGGGCCGGCGGGAACGTACGTGGCCAAGTGTTGAAGCGGTTATGTCAGTCCAGGGCGGTGGGTTCTGGAATTGTAAGGGAATTGAGAGGTTTGATTTCAGTGAAGGCGGAAATAGAAGGTAAGCGATTTAGGGGAGGGCTGATTTGGGGGCTGTTTTCGGGGCGTAGGAGATGGCAGGGGAGACGGGGCCGGATTCCCCTGAAAAGGCGCTGTAAAGGGGGGGAAAGAGATGGGGTTAGCAATTGATGTGACAATTGAGGCTCATGAGTTCACGGGCCTGCAATATTGAATTGAGGCCTCTGTGAAGGGTCACGGGTTATGTATAGGGAGTAAGGAAAGAATAAAGCCAACGAAGTACAAAGGTCACGGGCCACATTTACCATGGCATGTGTTTTAAATACTTAATATGGCTATATATAGTAACGGTATGTATGAAGGTGGGTGCAGAGCATTTGAAGACCATGGAATTTTTTGTTGTTCTCCCGCTGGATTTTCAAAGGCATTTGGTAAGTTTGTATCATTTAAGTTGTCTAAAAAAATATAATTGTATTGTTCTTGCGCAGGCTTTGTAAGAAGCTTTCAGACTTACAATATCATTTTTTGCCTTGCAGATACTACCTCAAATAAATAAATTCATGGACGAAGATGAAATTCCCAGCTCAATTAGGCTGGAATCTCAAAGAATGGAAATTAATGCACCTATTTTTTGTAATGGGGAAGACCTTTATATTGCAGGTACTGATATATGGGAGATATTCTGTGCTTCGAATGCTGTTGAGGTGGGAGATGTACTATTTTTAAGGCAGTGGAGCCGATGAAGTTCATGCTTAAAATCTTTGGCCGAGATGAATTACCCAAAGATTATTCGCAAATATTATTAGAATTTAATGAGATTAATGGTAAGATATTTTTCGGGGAAAAATTAATAATTAAAAGTTAAGCATTGCTGAGTTTATTTTGTTTATTAAACACTAGTAGATTTGTTTATGGCCAGATGGTGCAGCAGCGTTTTATGAACATTTAACAGAATCCAATTACTATGGCCCGCTGGTAATTTCTGAGCACGTTTAAATGTGTATTTGTAATTTGGTATAAGAGAAAGTGAGGGTTGGTGTGAGGTTTTTTTTTTCCCCGCAGGCAATTCCAAAGGACATTTGGCAGGGGTTTAATCTGCAGTTAGGACGTCGAATTTGGTTACGTTTCAAAGAGGAAGGTATGATGCGGCCCATACATTTATTGCATTGTGATGTTAGCCGACGAAGGGTAGAGGAAACTGTGGTCATGAATCAAGGGTTATATCATTTCTTTATACAAAATCATATAAGAGTTGGGGACTATTGCAAATTTGTTGTGAAGTCAATTACGGTTGGACCTAGGAATAACGAGGTTCTAATTGAGGTTTATATCATAGAAATGTGAATGCTATGATGGTATGGCATTTGTATTGGATTATTCAATGTTATGGATGCTTGTATTGACTCAGACCACCAGATTATTTAGTTTGGGGATTTTGTTTGTTTCTTACGTTAAGTGGTATGGGCACTGGTACTATTTGGAGTAACCTGTCCCAAAGGAACACTGTTTGGGCGGAGTTGCCCAGTAAAAAAAAAAAGAACCTGTCACATCGCTTCTATCGTTGATCTCAATGTTCTTTACGTGTTCCCTTTCGACGTCAGTACAAATAGAGCTATCATTGCATTGTACATGCCATATTCAAGGTCAATGTAACTCATGGTTACTCTGATGTCTTTAAGGTCTTTCCATGACTCACCATTCTAACCATTCATGGTAAATTGAAAGCCATTCTAATAATGTAATGAAATGCGTTTTTGCAGTACAATATAGGGCCTCATTCAAGTTAATATTCCTATATGGGTAATCTGACATCCATCAAAGGCCTAAGTATTGGACTACATCCAGTCCCCAACTGTCCAGCCACTTATTCAATTTCTTTCGCTATAAAAAGAACAAACTTAAGTATCAAGGACTAACATCAAGTGAAGTGACAAGCCGGTAGCCTGCAGTTCTATTCAAGAGCCCAAACATTGGAATGGCGCCCAAAGCCAGGGTAGGGTCATTCTCTGGGGAAAATGAAATCCACTACTGATTACATATAAAATGAAGTCTCTGAATAAAGAAGGTTCTGGCATATGAAAATAAAGAAGTTGAACTGAGAATGCCTTACGAAATAAGCCAAGGTAATCACCAGCGCCAATAGGCCGATCACACAAATCTTCAAAAGGAAAATATGCACATCCATTGGCACCCAGAGGAACTTATAACATTCAATAATTTTTTAAAGTACTTGCTGCTGACCTATATCATACACCTGTTTCCCAAAAACATTCTTTCAATCGATAAATTTTAAACTACGATAATAGCATACCTTCAATTTTCTCCCGATAGCAACTTCCACCTCTGTTGGAGCGGCAACATGATAACCAATTAGGTTTTGAAACTTTTGCTGCAAAAGGGTACACAAATGGTTGGGCACAAACTGAAAACCTCTTTGTCCCTGAAATCCAGTAAAAAAATAGAATTATTAGAAAGAAAAGGGGAAAATGCATTGTTGAGAACTCAGTGCAATGAATCAGAGGTATCATAAATCAAACCGATGTCATTTTCCGGTAGTCCACTGATGAAGCAACCTCATGAAGTAGACAGCGATCCTATGGCAAAATGAGGAAAGGAGTTCAATAAATAATGAGTGCGAATTTTATGAATAAGATACGCCTTGCAAAAGTAATATCACTTGGCTCATTATAAGTGGACAGGGCTGTTACTTCTGTGTAATAAAAAAACGTTCAATGAGGCAATAAATGGAAGGAAACGCTCCCAGTGCTGTCCTCCTTCATAGAGGTTGCCAGGAGTTCGGTTTGAAGTGGCAACAAGAAGCTACAAATGCATCATGCCAATTAACCAGTGAAAATGTCACCTGGGAGAGAATACAAGTGTTGAGATTGTGGAAATTAAGGCAAAACAGAACAGGGCAAAAGAAACTGAAAACTCACTTACCGTTCCATTGGTAAATAATTGTCCAAAAAGACGATTAAGAATAAGAGCGTCAGCAACATCAGTGACCTAATGAAGAGGAGAAAAGGAAGCAGCGTCCATTCAGCAAACATATCTTCATTCATACACATATCTGTGTGGTCAAAGAGAAAGTTACGAATAAATGAACGAACCATGAAGTGGGCAAGGCATAGCAATAGGGATTCATCCGATATGTCTCCAAGCACAACTTGTAAGGGATGTGCGAAGCCCTTGTGCTTCTACAAGTAAATGAAAACGAGCAGTTGAAAGAGAATGAGCAGTTGAATGCATTGAAATTGGAAGCCAAGCATAAAGAAGGTGCTGGTCCACCTTCATCACCAGTCAAATGTAATGCAGTAAAGGAATTCGAAATGAAATCCTGTTAAGATAGCCAGCTGTTGACAGAGCTTACAGACATCATCAACGCTTGTCATTGAAACAACCGCATACCTGAGGAGTGGATGGTTTTGGACATGCCAGATCTGCACAATGAAAGCATTGCTGATGATTACTGGAGCAATTCTCACGGAAAAGGGCAGTATTCTTCAATGCCTATGATAAAATCAAATGACATAACCATTAGAGCTGTGTCATAAGGAATGACAAACCACATATGAGCACATGGAATGTAGAACGTAAGCAGTAAGAGCATATGTCCAAGTGAGCAAACATACTGCTTCGTTAACCGGATGAAATCCCACAGATTCACGATTAAATTATTCGGCTGCCTTTTGAACTGATGGATGGAATGATGTCATGCACTTGAGAACTAATGAAAATTGAGAAGAGGAAAACGATTGAGAAGTGAATTGAGAAGTAATGAGCTCTGAAGTATAAAAAACATAGGCTTGCATATGCACAAGTTCATTTGAAGATAAAACAAAGGATTTCTTCCTATGCACGCCACACACCAGCTCACAGCATAGAAAGAAATACCTCAAAGTTTAAGAAATTCATTGAAAGAACATATTGTTGATATCCATTTCCAAAATGTATATTGGAAAGCAGAATAAATAACTCAGTGAAAACTAAGCACACCAAAGGAAAAATTGAGAAACCCATAACATAATTCTGATAGAGAACACACACATTAGAAAAGAGATAAATTATAATAAAAAAAAGGGAAAGGAAAATAGATACAGGCAAGCATGGATATTGAGAAAGCCATAACTAATACCTTCAATTGTGAAAGAGGCAAATATAATTCTGCAGATGCCTTTGGGAACAAAGTGATTCTATTGCCTGCAGGCCGGGTTTGTTCCCTGGAGAATTAACCAAGAATGAGAATATAAATAGATATAAAATAGCACAGTAAGTGCTCTCAACCCAGAACAAAAATTTAGGAATCGAGTATTTTTAAATAAAATTGAACAGCACGACATAGGAGTTGTTGGTTGCAGCAAACGGTAAAATCTAAGACATAAGAAAAAAAAAATTAAAAAGGACAACTCTAATGTAAAAGACTGACGGCAATATTCATACCAAACAAAGTGTTCAGCTGCGCAATCAGATGCAATAGCTGGCTATCATAGGTAGAGGCAACCAAACCTTGAAAATTTAGGCACTGAAGCGAAATTGCGAACAGGGTGTCACAATAGATTTAATCCACTTGAAATATGTGAATAGATAGAGAATAATGCATGACATAATGTTTTTTGGAAAAGGGAAAAGTTTATGATTTTTGATGGACTTATTGTGGACTCTGCAACAGGAATACTACTAATGATGTATTGCTTTAACGATGGAGACATAATACATGCAAATGTTTTGGTAAAACCCATGAACAGGCAAGAAGCAGTATGAATTGAACAGTCATGAAGGGCATTGCATTCCAGTCAATTTGTAATACCAGCTGCACTTAAAAGTTCTTTGTAGACTATATTTCGGGTCCATTCAACAATTGTTGCCTCTGTTCTAACAATGTCCTCATGCAGGGGAATTGTTATGTATAGAGTATCAAAGGATTTTGCACGCGATAAAGCCACATACAATTGGCCATGCATGAAAACAGGGTCCTTTATGAAAACACCGACGTGCTGTAATGTCTGCCCTTGTGATTTATTTATTGTCATTGCAAAACATAATTTGACGGGGAACTGAACGCGAGTAAATTCAATAGATGTTTTATTTGTTCCTTCGGTTGTAACGGTATTCTAGGTATAAACCATGTCGTTCCAGAGCAGGGTCCAGTGATGATTTCAGCTTCAAGAAGGTTATGCGTCATACGTTTACATATAAGTCTTGTTCCGTTTGACAGACCGTTTGATGGAGATAGGTTTCGAAGCAACATTATTGGGACACCTTTCTTTAGAGAAAGTATGTGAGGCGACATGCCATTTGGTGTTAATGTAGGGAGCAAATCTTCGTAATGAGGTTGTTGACTTGGATCTTTTGTTTTATTCCTTGAAATAGAAGTCATTATCTGGCCCGGAATTTGGTCTAAGATAATATTATTAATGTGGTCGACAATTTCATTTGTTGTGGTAAGAATTGATCTTGATACAAAGGTTTCAATAGAAGGTGATTGGAGTATATTGACAGGATATATTTTCTGAATTAACGCAGCAATGTTCTCATCTTGGTATGGTATTAAATTATTATGAGGAATCCTCACTTCACCATCACGTGAGTTCGGACATGAATTGTTGCCAATGCCATCAAGGAATGCTGCAAAGGCAGGATCATTTTGAGCACGCATATTTTTTGTTAGATGGAATTTCTGTGCGGTACGAAACAGATTAGAGGATACAACACTTGCTTCAATGTAAATGTCTTTTGTAGCATTTGGTATCACTGGTGTAATTTGTCTGAAATCACCACCAAATATGACAACTTTTCCTCCAAAAGGTTCAGCAACATCAGTGATATCTCTTAAAGTGTTATCGAGTGCTTCAATAAGTTCTTTACACGCCATGGAAATTTCATCCCAAATAATCAAAGTTAGGGCTTTCAAATGGGATGCTAGGTTTGATTGTTTTGATATGCTGCAAGATTTATGTTCAAGTATATCCAATGGTAGTTTGAATTTTGAGTGTGTTGTTTGACCATTCGGTAGTAGAGAAGCAGCTACGCCAGAAGATGCAACGGGAGCGGAAATAAGATTTAATTGTTGTGCATAACTAAGAATTGTATTATACAAATATGTTTTACCGGTGCCAGCAGGACCATCAATGAAACATACAAAAGGCAAACGCTTGTCTAATTTCTCAACAACAATCTGGAAAATTTGGTAATGTTCTTCATTCAATGTATTTGCGGATGGAAGGTTATCATATAAAGAAGCGTCAGACGAACAGTTTTGTTGGAAGCTATCCTCTGTAGAGTCTGAAGGTAGATCGTTCGTAACTGTAATACCAAAGTCTGATAAAGTGCGTCCAGCTGCTGAAAGGTGTCTATTCACATTAATAGCAGCAACTATTTCAACAGATATGTTGGAATGGTTAGATGGTGAAGGTACAACAGAACTGCAAAATTCATGGAATTGATTCCATAAGTTTTGAGGTTCAGCAGGATTACAGAACATTAGGATCGTTGCGAACAATTGCGAGAAGGAATTTGGGAGCTGAAACTGTGAGGCTTCTATTAAGCAATCAATGATTGCTGTGTCACTTTCTAGTAGTCCTAGTTCAACGCATGCAGCTCGGAAACTTTGGCACAGAGTGCCATTCACAGTTGCAATGTCATCAAATGAGGTTGGCGCCCGACGATGTTGTAAAAGCAATCGTAGGTAATATCGTTCATTTTCATTTGGGCGTGCACTGACAATACGACCTACGACATTTCCGCGCTTTCTTTGATGCCATTCTTTCTTTTGTGAATCCCATACGAAATGTTCTGGAAATTCTTTGTATAAAAGTTTTTTCTCTTTAGCAACACTATCATGGCTATTCATGTGGAAAAATTGCGTAAGCATAGTACGGTGTGCTTGTATGTTTTGAACGACACTTTCAATAGAAGAAGTTGTAGAGAATGTTGTGTACTGATAATTTTCTAAGTGTAACTAGAGTGCTATAACAGCAGGCTTCATCTCATTCATAAGGAATGCAAAAATACGCCAGGTTGCCTCTAGAGGGGCAACCCAACGACCTGTTTGAAATGCGGTTATTTCATCAATTTGTTGCTCCTCATGAGAGGCACGCACTGAGAAGGCAATACGGTCATGACCTTTGTATACATATTTATACAAATACTTGACCAATTTAATTGTCGAACAAATCTCGACATTGATATGGCAATCAAATTTGGCTAGCAAATATGGGTTGTAAGGAACAATCCATCTATTATCCAGTAGCCGGTTGCGAGAAAAGACAACTGAACCATTATTTCGTCTGCGATATAAAGGATAGCCGTTGGGAGCATGTGTTGTAAGGTCATTGAATTCTTTTGGGTAATGATTTTTACATTTACCATCACGCATACAAGCATTGGTCGGATTATCTGTTCCACAAGGGCCATGAAGCATATGTTTCATAACCAAATTATGCAAATATTGATCTGTTGTAGAGTCTCGTAGTTCAGCAGAAATGAAGTCATCATATTGTGAAGGATTTTCCATTTTATCTTGTGGATGCATAATTAATAACATATGGACATGTGGCAAGCCCCTTTTTTGGAACTCAACCACATATGAGTAAGCGGTGACACGACCGAACAGATTTGCATCAAAGAGTTCATTTTTTAGCTCTTGAAGCTTCAGATTGAATATGCGTGCAGTTAAGTCAGGCCGATTTGTGCAATTTTCATTTGCGGAAAGATGTTGTGCAATTTCAATCCACTGTGGGTTACATGTCATTGTAATAAAAAAGTCAGGTTTCCCAAACTTTTGAACGAGCGCCATGGCATCCATATAACGTCGATGCATATCACGAGGACCACCAATAAAAGAAGAGGGTAGAACAATTGGTTTCCCAATCTGATTAAGGTCATCCAATGCTTGTTGATGGAAAGCATCTTCAATTCCTTGCATGGTTTCAATTCGTTGTTTTTTTTTATTTTGTTCAGAGCGGAAAAAGTCCAAGCGTTGTGTTTCTATTTTGATATATTGGTCAACAACATATTGCTGAAATAACCGCCCTTCCTCAGTAGGATAGAAGGCATAGAAGGCCGGATCTGGAGCCTGTAGGAATAGTACTCACGAATAGAAACATGGCTTTTATCCATCCGCCTTTGTTTCTTTGGTGGTGCTGGAAAGCGTAAAAAATTAGGGATTACTCGAAAATGGGAAATGTGTAAAAAGGAATGAAGGCAAACTGTTTAAAAAACATACGTTGCTGGCTTGCATCAGCAGATGGGTAAAGAAAGCTTCAGCTGTAGCACGACCGTCAGCAATAGGTGAGTTGCGTTTACTTTTAATTAGGTCAGGTTGCCAGCCTGGTTGTCCATAAGCATGGATTAAAGGGTACTGAACGGGATCATATGCAAAAGAGTAATAGGAAACCTTCTTTGGGGTCCCATCGAATGGATAAACTTGTATATCCCGTATTAAGTGAGCATCACTTGATTCGCTATCTTGTCATATAACAGAAATATCATCAACAGCTGGAAGGTTATAAACCCGTTTGTCTAAGCGGTTCGCCGTTTTTAGGAAAATTTTGTATTCATTCATACATTCCATATGATGAAGTTGTCTAAAGAATCTTGCGTAAGGGTTTGATGACTTAACATTCATGAGCAAAGCAACAACTTCTTTGTTTAGCTTTGGGGTGTTCTGCATACGGTTTTCAAGTTCAATTGTAGCATCATGAAAATAAAGCTGGAGATTTTTGGGGTTCGCTTTAGTTGGAAATAAGGAGTTAATGAAGTGGTGCATGATTCCATTGACACGGAATACATACACATTTTGTTCATTACGTTGCAATGCAACATCATATTGCACGCCCAAACTTGAGAAAGCGAATGAATTGTTGTAAGTACGGATATATGGCAGGAAATGTTCAGAGAGTGCATGTCTTCCGAGATATAGATCTTCAAGAATAGGGTGCACGAGCAACGGTTCTAGAGCGAAAGTTCCAAAGGCACAGCAAAATCCTTGTGATTCACCATAGAAAAGTAATGCAGCACAGTGATTGCAAGTGGTACGCAAGGGAGGTTCCCAAGGGGAACTGCTAATGTTGTGCCTACGTACCTGGCTGTTGGTCGGAGCGAGGCCCGGACGATGGGCGTGATCAGGCGATGCGGTGTGGGTAGCTTTGTGGGGCGCGCTGGTTTGTTGCTCCCCAGGTTGCTGCCGCAGAGAATGAGGATGGCCAGAGCATGATTAGAACAGGTTAGTGAAACACAATCATAAAAGCACATGTTAAATAAATGCAAGTACCTGTTGTGCAGAACGGAGGCTGCGTCGCCGACTGGTAGATGGTTCATGTGATTGGTTATCTCCTTCATCTAATGCAGCCCGCGAAGCTGCCTGCAGGCGGCGGCGTGCAATGCGCTACTGGCGCGCAGTGGGGCCCACTGACCCTAAGGCCAGGGGTTGGAGGGCTTCCCCAGAAGCTGGCTCCCCTTGCTCAGGAAGAGAGAACAAAGGGAATGTGGTAAATAAAATGAGAGTAAAGCCTGGTTAAGAACCAGGAAGTGCAAAATACGGGCAAAAGAACAGCAGTGAGTGGAAATAATACCGGTGCTTGGGAAGATGTAGTGGGACAAGTACGCCTGTGCTGTTGATGGTTGCTGGGTACTGCACTGTTGCCTTGCCTTTGCGCCACTGCTGCACGGCGCTGGCGAATATGCTGTCGGTGAGTCATGGTACCTGCATCTCCCATCGTTGTTTGCATAGTACTTGGCTGCAACATACCAGAGCAGGGGGCAATTATATATAGTTGTTTATGGTTTTCATACGAAGGACCCATTAACAAATGCATGAACACTACAACAAAAACCATAAATTTATTTGAATATAAGGTAATATAAATATACTCTAGAAACGGTAGGAGCAAGAAGAATGGGAACCCATCAATGAAAGTTCTGTGGGACGATATGAGAGTCCTAATTTCATACACCATGAAAAGAAATATCCCTAGTTCAAACCTGCACAGCAGGAGCGAAACATTGGAAGGCTGAATGGGCGGGGTGGAACAACAATTCGAGGAGCGAACCTCGTGTATGGAGGGGGGAGGGCGACGCAGAGTCCTTCGCGGTGCGGTACTGGTGGAATCTTTGTAATTCAGTAGGCTTTCTGCTGCATTTGCACGGCGCTTAAGAATGCGAGTTCGCTAGGTACGGGAAACTGATGCTGGCTCCGGTTGCCCCTGCATTTCAGTATACGGATGTCGGGTGCCTGAAAAGATGGTGCACAAGAAAGAGGAAGGGAGTCACCTAAACGGCCATGAAATAATTTTCAGTTGCATATCAAATTGTACTGGAGACACAAACCTCATGTGAGAATGAGCATAAGCCCTTGTAAGAGAAGGGACAATTCACTGAGATCTAAATATCCAAAGAGCAGGCAACAAGAACATATTATGGCCAAGCAATCGGTTCTACAGTATCGTTTCTAAATAAAAGTTCTACAGTATCGTTTGTAAAACCCAAAGTGATTAAAATTAAAGGGAATCTAGCATAGTTCCAGAAGTGTTTTGCTGTTATATCAAATCAAAATTAAAATCCATTCAAATTGTTTAAATCATTATATAGAAATAGCTCCATAAGTTCCCTAAACATTTTGTAAGCATTTATTTTACATAAACTGGCAGTGAAATTGATTCAATGAGTGGCTTCATCTCACCAATAAGAAGTACACGACAACAAAATTCCTAAAATATGTGCTTCCAGCATAATCAAAAGAAAAAAAAAACAATGGCATTCTTGTTCAAATTTGTGTTCTCCTCAGAAAGATCGGCTGCTCTCTTGGTGAATTGAAGATATGTGGCCTGATGCAAAATGTAATGCACATGGGATAAATCTTAAACACTATAACTGGAAGTATGGAACTACAGAACCTGAAGTTCAAGTTCTGGAACATAGTATAACTAACAAACATAAGCAATAGTGCGTGCAGAACTCATCAAATCCAATTCTATTGTACGTAAGAACTGATAGTCAAATTAAACTGAATGCTCGAAGCACAAAAAGATGGGGTTATTTAAAAAAGATAAGGAGAAAAAATAAATTGATAGCCAAAGAAGGACTGGGAAAATAAAGAATACTTGTCTGCGACGAATTGTTTGCCGGGCAGATTCTCTATTTGCTAAGACGCGATGAGTCCTTCGTTGTTCTCTCTCAGCCTGTAGGGAAGAGCATTATGACACAGGAAAATCTGGCTACTCAATAAAGAAAGACAAAATTAATTTAAGCAACCCGAAATGATCGCATTCCATATTAAACCTCCGAAAAGAATCATATTCAATATGTGAACTGAGCCTGAATACATCCAATGGCTAACACATATCAAAATCCAAATGAAGAGATCACACCAGACAGTCGAGCTAAAATCACAAAAACACACCAGGAGCACGCTAGAACTCGAATCAAAGCTCATAAACATGTAAGCACACGGAGGGCTGAGATTCCGGCAAAATATGAATATGAGTGGTCACTACTCCAATTTAAGGGAAAGGTATACCTGTAGGGGTGAAGCGCAGGCAGGTGACCGATTGGAGTGTTGGGGATGCGGACGGCGGCTCGAAGCACAGGCACTGTTCCTGGTGCAACGCAACCCGACGGCCGTGTGGAGCTAGGCGTCGCTCCGCGTGGAGCAATTTCTTAGGTGGCTGTGTGGAAAGCGACACGGGTAGGCGGACAGCGGACCTACGATTGGGCACCCGGCGGCTGCATCGCAGCGCTTCAACCGGAAACAATGCGACAAGGAGGGGCGGAAGCTCAAAATGCCACGAGGACGGGAGGATTCGCACGTGGGAGCTGCTCCACACACAGCGGCGACGGCGACCACGCGGTGAATCTGGCACTGGCGGGACGAGGAATTGAAAGAAACGGGGAAATAGGGTTCGCAGATTTGGGGAAATAGGGTCCGAAGAATTTGGTGGAAGAAGCGGGACGAGGCACAAAAGACAGATTTGGGAAATAGATCCGAAGAAATTACTGTTACACTGTAGCAATCGGAGTACTGTAGCATTTGGAGCCCTGTAGCAATTGGTAAGGCATTTATATATATTAGATATATATAGTAGGATATAGAATTTAGCTGTTGTTATTCTCCATCACGTTGGCAATTCGCCAAAAATCCAGACGTCCTTATCACGCTACAGACCATCTGATTCATCAAGTTACGCCTTCAAGAAAGCTACTTTCAATTTGTTGCAAGATAACTGGTACGATCTCTATTGTTCTATATTAATGCTTAAGCTTTATAAATTACTTTATGTGCATTCTGAATTGTTTTATGTATAGGTTGTCTAGCAAAAAAAATATAAGTGCATTGGAAAATGTCGACCCACTAAGCTAACTTATTCTTGAAGATTAATCTAGGTTAAAAGACCCACTAAATCTCAAAGCTCATCCAAATGAGAAAAAAAAATAATTAATCGTTAACTCTAATATGTCTCCATCTCAAAGTTGATTGCTAAGCTTCCGAGCTCCATACTTAAATGCACTCTTTATGCGGTAGAAATTGCCTAATGTAGTATACAACAACAAGGATAGAGAAATTAGCACTCCTCATTAATACTGAGAACACCATAGAATCCAATAAAAGCATGCACAGAGCCAAACAACAATGCAACAGTTATTCTCAAGAACAGAGGTGTATAGTAAAGGTTTTGATAGTGTTAACATCTGCAAGACAAAGGAGATTGTGGCAGAGAATTAAAACTAAGCGTCTTATACCATGGCATTTTGTATTTCGTCTTCAATAAGTACAGATTGTGCATTTTAAGTGCATATCAATTATGCAAAATTAAATATGAGTTGTTGGTAGGAGTTAGTTCAGAATATTGCAATTAATATTTTATGTATAGCATCAAGTTTGATGGGCTACCCTATATTTTCGGCCATTGTTTTTTTTTTGGTGAACAATGCCTCGCAAGGCTGCTAAAAAAAAGAGAAAACAACAAAAACAAACCAAAGGGAAATAAACGAAAACAAAAAGGACGAAACTCGCGAGCCTCTATCGCGCTTTCACTGGCCGCATGACACCATTCCCACTGCAATCTTCTTGCATGAGCTGTAGAACCGTATCCGGAGGAAACGCCCACGTAGTATAAAACAACTCATCTTGGCAAGCCAATCTAGCGAGTCCATCCGCCACCCTATTACCTTCTCTGAAAACATGTCGGATCGTACAAACTTCGAACACGGAACTAGCCTCCCGCACAGCTTTCACCAACGGCCACACTCTATGATAGTTCGACCGAAGCTCAACCACTAGCTTGTGAGCTTCCAGTGAATCCGTAAAGAGAGTCACTTTCCTATCCCCCAATCCATATGCCAACCGGAGACCCTGTAGCATACCGAAAAGCTCCACCTCCAGTATACCCTTAGCCCCTAGCTGACCACCCACCGCCGCCCGCCATTCCCCCTCCTTCGATCGAACAACGGCGGCATAACCACTCCTCCTATTTCCTCCATCCACGCTGCCATCAGCATGTATCACACTACCCTCCTCAACTCCATCATTCCACCTCACCAGGACACCCGCAGCCACCTCCGACCGCCCTCCTACCTGACCCCGCTGCAAGGCCATCTCCAGACCACCTACACGCCGCACCATGACCCTGACCGACGTCTCCACCCCCCTAAATATCCGCTGATTCCTCTCCATCCATACATTCCACATGGCTGCTATAAACCGATTCCCGCGCACCTTAAACATATAGTGCAACCAATGCCGCACCGCATCAGGCCCGAGCTCCGGAACATCTACCACCTCCATCACCCCCAACAACTGCCATAGGTGTTTGGCCCAGCAGCACTTGAAAAACAAATGCACCCAATCTTCCTCTTCCTCGCCACATATGGTACATAGCGGCGAATTTGCCACCTTCCTATGAAATCGAACCGCATTAGTGGGCAACGAACCATGCGCAAGGAGCCATAATATATGTCCAATTTTCTCTGGGATGTGCTTACTCCATATCCAGTCCCAGCCCTGACCGTCTCCCCTATCCTCTCGCATAAATTCGTAAGCTGACTTGACGCTATAAAGGCCCGGAGGCTCCAAACGCCATACAAGAACGTCTGCTGCGCCATCCATCAACAAAGGACAAGGAGAACCTTTAATGTCTGCTTTAATGTCCTCAGGAACCCAAGTATACAACTTCTCCAACACCCACTTCCCCTCCTCAATAACATCTCGAATCGACATCCCCACATCGTTATAGTGTACAAATGGCATGAGTGGCCCTAAACACTTCCCTTTCCACCAAGGAGAGTACCATAAAGAGCTATCACCCCGGCCTAGTCGAACTCCGAAACCTTCCTTGAATGAATCCCCCAACTTCACTATCGTCCGCCAAATTCTCGTTGCATTTACATGAGGCTGCGGAAACTCCTCCATTCCACGTACATACTTAGTTTTCAACCATCTAACCCACAACTTATCACTATCCATCATGAAGTCTCCGAGTTGTTTCCCCAATAATGCCAAGTTCATCCTCCGAGCCGATCGCAACCCCAGCCCACCCTCCTTCTTAGGCCTAGTGATTTTATTCCAAGCAACCAAATGTAATCCCTTCCCCGCTGCACCCTTCCATATCCATCTCCTGACCTTTCGATCAATCTTATCACAAACAGTGACCGGCACTTGATGCACTTGCATGGCATAGGTAGGTAAGGACGCAAGGACTGATCGTGCCATCGTGACCCTGACTGCCCTATTTAATAAGGAAGTCGCCCATCCGGCCAACTTAGCATCCAATCTTTGCAAGAGGCCATCGAAATGAGCAATCTTCATCCTCCCATGCACCATGGGAAAGCCCAGATATTTACCCATCGCATCGGCCACCTTAATACCCAAATGTCGCTCCATCCAGTCCCTTTCCACGTTCGTCGCGCTAGCTGACACCACAGCCAGGGACTTATCCGGATTTATGACCAGGCCAGACGCCTCCCCAAATCTCCGCATAACCTCTCCCATGCACACCACACTTTCTTCTATTAGCTCAGAGCACATGATGAGATCGTCAGCAAACATGACATGAGAAACTTCAACACCAGCCGGACAGCTACGAATTGGTGTCCACCGACCATTCGCCACTTCCGCCAAGAGACATCTCGAAAGCTTTTCCATAACTATAACAAATAAATATGGGGATAAGGGATCACCCTGCCGTAAGCCCCTCCCGGACTGAATCTTTTCCAAAGGGGAGCCATTCCATAGGATGGAAAACGATGAAGTGCGCACACATACCATGATAAGCTCCGTTAGGGCAATAGGAAGGTCCATCTCACGCAGGCAACCTTCCAAGAAACCCCAATTCACGGAGTCATACGCCTTGGCCAAATCGATTTTCAGTAACACTCTTTTATTAGCATTATGTCTTCTAGACAGTTCATAAACCAATTCTTGGACCAAGATCCCATTATCCCTCGTCCCCCGGCCCAGAAGGAAAGCTGACTGATAAGGCCCTATATATTCACATAGCAGCGGCCTCAACCTGTTCGTGACTACCTTGGTAATAAACTTGAAGACGACGTTGCATAAGGTGAGGGGCCGAAATTGAGAGATTGTCTGGGGCACCTCCACCTTCGGCAATAGTACCAAAAAGGCATGCGCAATGCCTGACGGTAACGTCCTTGTCCGAAACGCCTCCTCCACCATTCTATGAACTTTACCCCCCAGATCCTCCCAATACAACCTGAAGAATTCGCCTGGAAATCCATCAGGTCCCGGGGCCGCAAACGGACGCATCTGGTGCTTTACAAGGTCAACCTCCTCTTTCAGGACCGGCCGTGCTAACACCCCGTTCCACCGATCCTCCACAGCAGCTAGAGGTGGCAGCCGCACTCCCTGAGTAACCTGCCGCTCACGAAACATAGTGGTGAAATACCTCTGAGCTTGCTCCTGAAGACGGCCTTGATCTGTTACCCACTCTCCATCATCGCCTTGTAAACCATAAATTCGATTCCGTTTACGAGTCACCTTCGTGCGGCCATGGAAGTACGCTGTGTTGCGATCCCCTAACATAATCCATTTGTCGCGAGCTTTTTGAAACCACAGTCGTTCTTCTTGTAACAGGACCGCTTCTAATTCCTCCTTTAATTCTTTTTCCAACCTCACCAGCCAAGCCGAGTCCCACACCTCCAGTCTTTTCTCCACGCCCCTAATACGCCTTTCCAAAGCTTTCTTACGATCCAAGATATGGCCGAAAGTCTCCAAGTTGAACTGCATAGACTCCCGACTGATCTCCTCCAACGTGGACGTGATCGGACCATCTTGTTGTGAGGCGCAGCTCTTGCGTACCACCTCAGCATAGTCGCCATGACACGCCCACGCGGCTTCCCATCTAAACGGTCGCGGCCTTCGGACATCCAACGGATTACTGAATACTAACATAATCGGACAATGATCCGAGCCGAGTCTCGGTAAATGCTGAATACGAGCTTCACCAAATAATTCCTGCCAAGCAAGATTCACTACGCCCCTATCCAACCGTTTCTGAATGCAACTATCCTCCCCCACTCGCCTTGACTATGTGAACCGAGTACCCATCGTAGGAATAGCCAAAAGCTGACAATCATTCAGTAGCTCGCGGAATTCCGCAGCTCGATCCGCGAGAAACACCCCCCCACTAACCTCGGTCTCGAACATAATCTCATTCCAGTCACCCATCATCAACCAAGCCCCCCGGATCAAGTCCGCAAGCTGTTTGACATTTAGCCAATCCATTCTCCTCCTATAGTAGTTAGGGTTCCCATAAACAAATGTAACCGTCCATGCAATCGCCCTCACTTTAAGCTCCAAACTCACCATGCGGGACCGAACATCTATAATGGTACATGCACAGTTGCATCGACGAGCCTTGAACACCCATACGCCTCCCGCTCGTCCAACTGTTTCTTGTATGTGAATAGCCTCGTAGCCCAACCTCCAGAACGTCATCCTTACTCGCTCAAACTTTCCATGCGTCTCCATTATACACAAGATATCCGGATTGTTCGAACGTAAATAATTCGACAACCAGCACTGAGAATCCCTCCCCATCAAGCCTTGAACGTTCCACGACATTATCTTAAGGTTGTTAAAATCCATTAAGCAATGCAGCAGAAAGGCGAGCCCTACCTCTTACTGTACCTCATCTAAGGCATCGGCCCAACTCTCCGCTCGAGAGTCCGTATCACTCTTATAATCCACTGGTCCAAACGAATCCCGCCATCCAATAGCCAAGACCTGTCCAGTTCCTCCCCCTTCTCTATATCCTTTTCCCGAGCCATCATCGTCAACCCGGGTCCGCTTAGTGCCTTTAGCAGGAGGCAGGATGCTAAGATAACCCGGCTCCTTAACCTCACCTGTCTCAGAGACTGTAGTAACCTTACCCTTCCCCTCTTTGACTGCCGCCTTTAGCTTCCTTTCAATACCCTCATCCCTTACTAAAGGCTTATCCGGTGGAGCACTCGCTTCAGGTAGTACCTCCATCCTTACATTACTATTATCCGATCTGGCATCCCCGTCATTCCCCGGGACCTTCTCTTTTCTACCCGTCTCTCCAGTCGCCCCTGCCATCCGAACCTTTGTTGGCTCCTCCTGTCTATCTTTTGTAGGCGCAGTAAGGCGCCTCCGTCGACGCTCCACCGTAATCCAATCCCCATACATCACACCCACCCTAGACTCCTCCTGCGCCTGCTCATCGACAATCAACTCACGTGCCTCTGCCTTGCTACCCTCAGGCTGCTCCTCGGACACCTCCCCCTCTTTGGCCTTCCCCTTCCGGGCCCTCTCCCGCTTCTCCCTCTCATGCATCCTCTCCTCCTCCGTCGGGCCACTCCCCTTGGTCTATGTGCAGGCCCTAGCAAAGTGGCCGTATCTCCCGCACGATTTACATATAAGGTGCAAACCCTCATATGCAACATGTATCCACCGACTATTCACCATGAATTTCCCGATCACAGGCTCGTTCAAATCCAGTTCGACGCAGACCCTAGCAAACCGCCCGCGTTCATGTTCCATCGTGCACTTGTCAAACTTAATAACCTTGCCTAGATCCGACGCAAAGGAATGCAAAAAATCTTCCTGAAAGTGATGCACCGAGATACCTATCATCCGAGCCCACACCATCGTCTTTTGCACAACTTCCGTTGCCGGATCAAATTCCTTATGCCACTTCATGATCGGAAGGTAGTGATCAAATAGCATCCAAGGCCCCCCATTGATAACACGCTCCCTGGCTTCCAAAGAATTGAACTTGACCACATAGTAACTGTGCCCGACATCAATCAACTCAAAGGCCCCGACGCACTTCCATAGCCTGCCTAACCGATCCTTGAGAACCTAGTAGTTCACCCGTAGTCCCATGGTCTTTACCACAAGCGCTTCTGTCCACTCCCGACTAACTTCTTCCTCAAGTTCCGCCGAAACCATGAAACTGGGAATACGCTTGTCGCCCTCCACATACATTTTCTTGATCAAATTCTCCGCAAGAAGGTCCCTTTTCATCCGCACGTCATCTGTCGCACTCCTGTTGCTGTTCAAGGCTTCCTTGAACGAGGAAAAATTGGAACTTGCCCTACCATCCGCCGCGTCCGCCGTCGAGGGTTTGTCTCTTTCGGGAGAAACCCTAGCCATCTCTCGATTGATAATTGTACTTAAGTGTATGTTACTAAACTATTTTTCGGCCATTGTTCATGTAATTATTTTTGCAATATTTTGAATTGAACTAATAGTAATTATTTTTTTGACTTATATGAACCACATTGTATATTTTTTAAAAAATAGCCAAGAGAGAATAAAAAAAAATAGTATTGTATTTTATTTATTTCATAGGTAAACTAACACATATTCAAGATGAGATCAATACATGTTGTCAAATGCAAGAAGATGCAAGATTGTGCATGGAATATGAAAACTATTTAATAATATAGTTGAGATGTCATTACATTTTTTTGACTTAAATGAAACGATTGCCCCCAGAATTTCAAAATTTACAGCCTTTTGTTTGCAATATGAGTAATTTAAGTTCGCCCTTGTGATTTTGGATCCTTTTATAACTTATTTATTCCTTAAGTTACTGTAGTTTTTAACAAATATAAAGCACCATAACAAGTCTCTGTCTGCTTGTGACAATTGTGGAACCTATATCTACTACAATTATTTGTTTCTCGGTTTTTTGTTTTTTTTTTCTTTTTTTTTCGGATGATTAAACTTTTTCATACTCTTCCCAATTCTAATTATATTAAAGTAGTTAATTATTAATAACATATTTTGTACTTCTATATAGATTCTGAGAAATGACGAAAGTGATGAAGTATGATAGTTTGGCTTCACTCAATAATAGCATGTTTGACTGGAGAATACATGTGAGAGTGATCCGTATTTGGGACAGTTATAGAAACTCAGGAACAGAATTCTGTGGACGTAACTTGCTGTTATTGGATGACAAGGTGATTATATACTAATTTCCTACATAATCATCTCTACAGAATTAGCTCCTAAATTATAATATTGATATAGTGATTAGCATAATACATTTTAACTGCCAAATTATGTCCTAACAGAATGATAGGATGCAAGCCTTTATGTGGCGGGATATTAAGCATGCCGCAGAGAACACTTTTAAAGAAGGAGAAATCTACTATCCAAAATTTTATCGTCAAAGACTGTGGCAAGGATCCCCTCAGATGCACGAACTTGGACAACCAAATTAGGTTCTCAAACTATACTACAGTAGTTCCAATTCTTGATGACTCAATGACAATACGGAAAATGCAGTTCGATTTCTTTGACCATGGCGATGTAGAAAAATTGATTAAGCCTGAGGCCAGTAGACTGATCGGTATATGGAAAAAAATAATAATTGTATGTTATATTACTATTGCATTATAGTTATGTCAACTAACATGATTAACTAGAGATATTATAGGTATGCTCAATGATAGAGATGATCTCCTGCGCAAATTTATGATTTGTGTGGATTGGGCTCCCACTCACTTTTGTCGACACATCAGTGTCACAGTTTACCAAAAAACTTAAAACTAGTGGATAGAGTCGATTTGGATGTGCTTATTTTTTTATGTTCTTTCTCTCAATACATATAGTATTTTTTTAGTGTACTTTTTCTTATTTTAGTATGATTTTTCATAAAAACTTATCTTTCATCCTATTTGCGCTCAAACTTCACTTTTTTTCTTTTTTCATTCTTCACCAATTTGATTTTATTTTACCAAATAATAAATCCTAATTTCATTAAATCCTCTTTCAGTCTTTTGGTTAGTTCTTTTCCTAATTTCGGCTTTCCTAAAAAAGAAAAAGAAAAAAGTGCATTAAACTGTTTCCAAAGCTAAAGGAACAAAAGCAAATTGAAGAGTGCAGCGCAAGTTCTTTTTGAGGTGTTGTATCAAGGTTGATATCCTTTCTGAGGTCTCTCGATCTTTACGTTTTCGTGAAAATGACATATTGAGTATGTTTGGATGTTAGCATATTGAGTAGCATATAGCGGATTAGAAGAGCATATCTCCCATAATTCTCTCTTCGAATCTGCTATCTGCTAGTGGATCCGCTGACTCCCAAACATCCCCATTGTCCGCTAAATATATCCCAAATAATTATGAGCTGCATTAGTAAAATATATCCCAACGAACTTTATGCAAATTTAAAATTATTTTTAATTAAATTTTCCATTAAAATATTACTAGAGGTCAATCTATCTAGGGCGTGGTATGCTGTAGCTGCGAATTGCTGGAGTTGCTGAGAATTAAACTATAGATTAAATAGAACTGTATATATTATTATAATTTTTTTTAGTAAATATTGACAAACAAAACACACAAATTATAAAGAGGAATAAATGGAGAGATAGGGGGCTGGGTAAGAATCGAATCTCAACCTATGATTGTAGAGCACGGGAGATGACCACTAGGGTCAAGTTCCATTCCGATCCCTATATTATTGTAATTTTTAATGAAGTTAAAAATATTAATTAAAATAAAAGGTAGTTTTTGAAATCTCTCAAAACTTATTAAGAGTAACTTTATTTATAAAACAACTTCTAAATTGTAATCTTTAAAAATTGATGGAAAAAAAAAGAACTTTTATTTTAATGTAGAATTTAAAGCTACAAGAAAAATATATATGCATGTAAAGAAAAAGTGGTAGACTGAATTAGTACTTTGTATGTGTTAAATGAATACTTTGTATGTGCAGAGTGTTTTTATATTATAAATACCATTAAATACCCAGCAAACACACTATATCAGGTCGGCACGCCAACACTCGCTGAATATCACTGATCAGGACCCTATTCAAATCCGAACGTACTCTTTTGGACTTAATGTACTACCGTTTTTAATTAATTAACAAATTCAATCTTTAAGAAAAAATACTAAATATTAAATTATTAATGCTTAATATAATTAATAGATACAATAACTGTTTTTGAAAGTTTTTATGGACCCACATATCACGCAGTTCAATGTACATTTTAAACCACAAATAACTCAAGTTTGGTACAAGTAAAAATTCTAAAAGTTTGATATTTAAAAACTACACGACGAGACGAATCTAACAAGATCTCACTTGACTATATTTTAACTAGTATAAGTATGATAAAACTTTAAGTGAATGTTTGTGTGAATAATGATACATAACCAAATGTAAACAATTTTAAAAAACGGAGGTATTAGTACATTAAAAAATATGAATAAAATGTACAGTATATGAATCCGAATTCCCAGGCTCGTGTAGTGTGTGACACATCAAACTTGAATCAAAGTAATTACATAAATGTGGGATATGTATGGTTATAATAATAATATACACTATACAGTACAGTATAGCCAATCTCTACTAAGATGTCTGCAGTATATCCATTATTTTTTTGTCTCTGCATCTTTAAATCATTCTCTCGGTCATCCCATACTAGCTTATCCACAACTGCAGGGAAGAGGAAATCCAAATGCTAAAAAGAATAACTAATTAAGAAAATTTTCCCTTTCAAACAATTCGTGCTGATAATCGATATCATTTTAAATGATTCATGGTTCATATTGAGATTGTGTTGTCCGTACAGTAGAAAAACTCAGTAGGAGCTCAAATGAATAAGTTATAAATAAAGGGGCTGCTGATGAAACAAACTTCTTATAAGCAAAAAAAATGAACATACAAGCTAACTCAGACATACGTACACATACATACATATGTAGTAAAAGAAGGTGAAATCAAGAAAACAAGAGTAGTAAACTGGCATCAAATAAGGAGGTAGGAAGCTAGCTGGCTAGCTAGTAATGGGAGCAAGAAGTTGTTTTTGGATGAACTCTGTTGAAGTTGAAGATAGAGGAGAAGCAAGCAATGGTGGTTCCTTTTTCCCCATCATCCTTCTTATTATTGTTATTACAAGCCGTCATAACGACGTCATGAGCAGACACTTTTGCCATTTTGTGATCATGTTCATAGGAGGTGTTGTTTTGAGTAGTGTTGTTGTTGAGCTTCTTGTCTTTGTGGAGCTTCCTCATCACATAAGCCTCAGCATAGCCAGCACCTGTTCCTGCTGCTGTTATCATGGCTACTACCAAAGCAAACCAAAGGGGAAATTATCTTTCTGTTAGAAAAGTGGCAACAAAAGCAAAGTGGGGGAGTAGTAGTGATTTTGAGTTAATGAGAGAGGAAATATGGAAAGGTGAGGAAGGGGGTTGTGGTGTTTATATACTACTCCTAGTAGTAGTAAATGGTTGACTTGGATTGTTGACTGTGCATATTGGGGAGGAAGCTGCTGCCTGCAAATTTGTACTACTATGATAGTATAAGGGGCCAGTCAGGTTTGTGGGGGTAAGTAATTGAGATTCGAGAATATCTAACCTAGGGGTGTAAACGAGCGGAGCCGAGCTCGGCTCGGTTATGTATAGGTTCGGCTCGGCTCGAGCTCGAAGTTCGACGAGCTTTAAAAATTGAGCTCGGCTCGAGCTCGACCCAATATATTGAAGCTCGAGCTCGGCTCGAAGGGCCAAAAAAGCTCGACATAAATTTTAGTTTTTTTTTTTTTTTTACCGGGTATCCCTAGACCACATTGAACTCAAGACTAAAAAATTTTAAATTATTCAATAATGAGCTTAAAAACTTGAAAGACGGAGTTCTATAGAAATATATTAAACTATTCATAATTCTTTATAATAGTCTCAATTTGGAAGGAGAGGATTTAGTTTTTTTGATTTAGTGTTAACCATAATAAAATATAATGTACTATATTATTAAATAAAAGGAGGAGTGAATTTACTGTTGGACTTCCTCTTCCTCACATTTGTTAAGAAAGAAAACATACAATATTTTTAAGAAAGAAATAATATATATATATATATATAATATATTCGAGCCTATTATCGAGCTTTCGAGCCGAGTATTAGTTAGCTCGGCTTGAGCTCATTAATATTCGAGCCGATCTCGAATTCGAGCCGAGCCTTTTCGAGTCGAGTTTTGGCCGAGCTTTGATCGAGTCGAGCCCGAATATTTTTCGAGCCTATCAGTCTCATTTACACCCCTAATCTAACCCTTTATTTTTGGGTGGAAACTTGGAATATACTCCCTCCGTCCCATTTCAAACGTGTTGTTACTATTGAGCATGTGAATTAAAGTAAAATTAATTTGTGAATATATGATGGAGTCCACATAATTGTTGGAGGAGAAAATTATTTTTATTTATAGAGTGAAGCCATTTATAATAGAACATACAAAAATAATAAATAAAATATTTGTAATGGGATGTGTAGTAGTATAATACTATAAAGGCTAAATTAAGTAGTAATAGTCAAATCTCAATTAATTGCATTGATCGTTTTTTTCTGATATGCAATTACCTTTTTTTTTTTTTTTTTCTTTACAAATCGACACTTATAAATTATAAGTACTGTATAAAATAAAGATAATAAACGAAAGATCACAAAATTAAGCCTTATCTTGGATGAGGACTCCCCCATTCATTGGGAGTGGGATTCTCCAATTAATTTCCTATGCTTGCCTTTTGTCCCTTTAAAGTTTGTGACTTTGTGAGGTATGGTTGTATGAATTCTCTCTATCAATTTCCTATTCCATTTCATATGTATAGATTGTTACAAATTAAATATATAAAATAAAATAAAATTAATTAAGCCTTATCTTTAATATTTCGCTTTTAAGAAAAAATATAATAAAAAAAAATCATATTATGTATAGATTGTTAAAAATTAAATATATAAAATAAAATTAAATTAATTAAGCCTTATCTTTAATATTTCGCTTTTAAGAAAAAAAATATAAGAAAAAATAAAAAATAAGTGAATGATGCCATTGTTGACCAGACACGTGTCCATAGCTACCGGTCCAGTTACCCCAAAATAAGCACGTGGCCGTCCCATGAGAAGCTGTATGACATTCACTATACGGAAAAAAGGTCAAATACATCAATTTTTTTTTAAAAAAGCTAAATCGATCATTTTTTAATTTTATTGCCGATTTAGTCCGCTACCTATGCTAATTATATCTAGGGGTGGGTGGGTACGGTATACCGTACAAATTTCGTCGTACCGTATACCGTACCGAACTTTACGGTATGAAAAATTTCGTACCGTTGCCGTACCGAACGTTTCGGTATACCGATCTTCGGTATACCGAAAGTTTCGGTATGAAATCTTTTCATACCGTTGCCATACCGACATTTCGGTAAGTTCGGTATATACCGCTATACCGAACATTCGGTACATACCGACATACCGGTATCGCGGTATATACCGACATACCGAACATTTGCTACATACCGACATACCGGTATTGCGGTATATACCGACATACCGAACTTTCGCTACATACCAGCATACCGGTATTACGGTATATAACGGTATCGCGGTATATACCGACATACCGAACAATCGGTATATACCAATATACCGATACCGCGGTATATACCGAAGTTCGGTACGGTAACGGTATACCGCGGTATCAAAAAATTTATACCGTTACCGTACCGAAATCTTACGGTACGGTATGATACCGTACCGAAAATTTCGGTATTCTCGGTATTTTTCCGGTACGGTATGTGCGGTATGCGGTATATTCGGTATTTTTCCCCAGCCCTAATTATATCTACTTTAGTCCAAAAATTACTAATCCTTCCTAGGATGCTGACGTGGCAATGATTTATTCTAAACCATACACGCTGGATCTGTTTTGAATTGCTGTCATTCCAACGTGTTTGCCAAATAAGTGTGCAACCCGACCCAACTCTAATTTCAATCACCTCTCATATCGCAGCACCCCCAATTCGAAGCACTTCTTTTCAATCACCCACAATTCGAAGCCCTTCATTTCAATCACCTCCCATATCGCAGCTGTAAACACGTGAAATTTATTAAAAGTGCAACACGTGCAAATTTAAATATTAATTTAATTATTTTTAGGCATTTTAAATAAATTAAATGCTTGAAATAATTATTAATATTTATTGGGCCATTTGGATCCATCAAGCCAAATGGATTTAATTATATTGGGCCAATGTGGACAAGTCCAGATGAAAGACCCACAGGCCTATGATCCAATGGACACTTAAAGCAGGCCAGTCCATGGAAATCAGTCAATGTGAACAAGCCCAGATGAAAGACCCACATGCTCACTGACCCGATAGAAATGTGGATTGGACCAGCCCATTGATTGGTCCATCATCCACAAACCCTAGGGTTTTTCCCTCTATAAATAGAGGCACCCTGTCACATATTGGGGTCACTACTTCACGACGACTTCACTTCCAAACATACATTTTCATACCCTAATCACTCTCAAGACTCAAACACTTGAGATCTACAGTAACAAAACGCTGCAGAAATTCCAAGAAGCCAAAGAAGAAGCACAAAAGCATCTCGACGTCTTCAAGGTTGGAGGAATCAAAGGAGTAACAGAAGTCGAACACTCATATCGTTTGATCTTCACGTATTTCTTTTAAATTCATCGAAATTCTCTGTAATTGTAGACATTTATTGTGAAATTAATAAAATTATTTTGCAGTTTCTGTCTACGCATTTTTTGCACCTACAGATTTTGGCACGCCCAGTGGGACATTTCTGCCTTTCATCTCCTCCAGACGTCGTCAACGAAATCCAATGGCTTCAAAGAACACCTCCAAGAGCAACTCTTCAACATCCGGTGCTGCTATGCCCAATGTCACCACAAGGAACATGAAGAAAGCAATGGAGGCCGCCGATGCTGCGCGGGGAAAAGAAGTTGATGCGGATATGCCGCTGCTGGAAGAAGGAAACGACCATAGATCGGGATCTTCCACGCCGTTGTCAAGCCCGCGGGGAGATCAAGAAGAAACATCCGCCCTGCGTCATGCTGCTGCAATGACAACCCAAGCCAGCACTCTTGAAGAGCAAATGACCAACCTGACAAAGATCGTGGAAATGCTTGTGAAGAGATCCGAGTTGCAAGATGCACGCATGGAGCAAATGATGAACAGACTGGATGGCTCTAACGGCGGCCAAGCGGTGAACAAGCCCGTAGAGATCCGCGACGATGGAGAGACTTCCCGGCAAGGCGCTTCGGCAAAAGGAAAAGCAACCGCTGACGTCCAAGTCACTCCTGACGGCTTCATCTCGGCTGATCAACTGAAAGAGTTCATCACGGAAACGCTGAAGGAAGAGGTCTCGGCAGGATCAAAATCCTCCTTGACGTATCTCAAGCCATATAGCACCCGCATCGACTCACTAAGGATGCCGGCAGGCTATCAACCGCCCAAGTTCCAGCAGTTCGACGGCAAAGGGAATCCCAAGCAACATATCGCCCATTTCGTAGAGACATACAACGAAGCGGGTACGTTTGGAGATCACCTCGTCAAACAGTTCATTCGTTCACTAAAGGGGAATGCGTTCGAATGGTATACCGACTTGGAACACGGCAGCATCGACAGTTGGGATCAACTTGAGCAAGAGTTTCTGAACCGTTTTTACAGCACACGGCGTACCGTCAGCATGATAGAATTGACGAACACGGAACAATCAAAGGGCGAGCCGGTGATCGACTACATCAACAGCTGGAGAAGCCTGAGCCTCAACTGCAAGGATCGCTTGTCTGAGACGTCGGCGATTGAGATGTGCATCCAAGGCATGCAATGGGGCCTACGATACATCCTGCAAGGCATTCGTCCCCGGACATTCGAGGAGCTTGCAACTCGTGCTCACGACATGGAGCTAAGTTTGGCGTCAAGTGGAGCCTATGGTCCGCCCGTTCAACAAACTCGTACAAACAACCGAGTCGAATGGAAGAAGGGAGGCAAGCCACAGTCGAAGCCACCCACAAAGGATGCGACGGCAACAAGCACCGCTCTCGTAAAGGTACGCGGGAAGGAGCCGGTGACAAACGACAAGCCAAAGCCACCACAACCTCAACGTCAAAAGTCGTCATTGGAAGATAGACGGGCTAAGACGTACCCATTCCTTGACTCCGACTTACCAGGCATCTTCGATGACTTGATGAAAGAAAAACTCATCGAGCTACCAAGGATGAAACGTCCCGAGCAAGCTGGGATGACCAACGACCCGCTATACTGCAAGTACCACCGTTTGGTGAGCCACACGATCCAAGATTGCTTCGTTTTCAAAGACAAAGTCATGGATCTCGTCAAACAAGGCAAAATCACCTTGGCAGACGAAGCAGAGACGGCCAACACCGTTTCCATCCAAGTTGGATCGATCGAGATCAAAGTTCCTCACAATTCCACCACCTGCAACACCGTCTTCGAAGTTGGGAGCACGTCGAAGCAAGACCACACCAAACAAGTTGTGGATCATTCGCATCTCAACGAATGCATGATGTCCATCACGTTCAATGACGACGACATGCCGATGGAGCTGGAAAATTCGAAGGCTCATAACCGACCATTGTTCGTCGTTGGATACGTGGACAACAAGCGAGTAAACCGCGTCCTGATAGACGGGGGTTCTGCCGTCAACATCATGCCACTTCACACCCTGAAGGAATTGGGCATCTCCGAGGAAGAACTATCCAATAGCAAAATGTTGATCCAAGGCTTCAACCAAGGGGGGCAAAAATCCCTTGGTGCAATCCGAGTCCGGCTGCAAATTGATGACATGGCTGCAAGCACGTACTTCCACGTCATTGACGCAAGAACATCATACAACATGCTTCTTGGCCGGACATGGATCCATGAAAACGGCGTTGTTCCCTCAACATGGCACCAGTGCTTCAAGTACGTGCACAACGGCGTCGTCAAAAGGGTTATCGCCGATGACAAACCATTCGCGGTGGCCGAGTCTTATTACGGGGACGCTAAATACTACCTTGATTCGTCCAATGCTAAGGCACCTTCGTGCGGGGAAGAAGAACGTAAAGATGATCAACCAGTCCGTGATTATAAGGGAAAATCGATCCTGGAAGAGGCATTCGAGGGGCTTACACTCCCACTAACACCCATTGATCCTGGCATGTCGCAGAAAACGGTGAAAATTCAACTCAAAGGTAGTGAGGCACGCCGACTAAAGAACGATAAGGAATTCGGTCCAAAGGCATTCAAGCTGCTCACCAAGTCTGGATTCAACCCAAATGAGCCATCGCCGTTGGGAAAGCTCTCGGACAACAATCGAAGAAAAGGCGACCGGAGTGGACTTGGGTATGTTGCGGAATTTGACACGGCGCCCCAAGCTTCGAAAGCGCCCATATTCGTCAAAGCGGAACAAACCGTGAAGGCACCGGTTCGTATCGTCATAAAACGAGCTACGGCCAATTACATCACCGAAGAAGCAAATCAAGAGGATCATGCTCCAAAGGACCAACCTGCACGAAAGTCAGCATTTGATCGCATAGGTAGTCCGTCAAAAGGAGAGCAAAAACGAAGTGTCCATGATAGACTTGGCTCAACGGAGACAATCAAGCACAAAGAATCCGTCTTTCGCCGGCTTGGAGCAAACAAAGAAGTGAAGCCAACTGTTTTCGATAGGCTCGGGGCTGTTGCCAAAGAAGACTCTGCAAAATCCGTCTTCAAAAGGCTAGGTTCTACAAAACGCCAATCACAAATCAAAACATCGACTAGCAAAGAGCGGTCTCCGGCAAAACAAGGGATATTGGACGACCCTAACTACGGCAACGATGTCAGAAGCACCGTACCTTCCCGCATAAAGCGTCAAGTTGAGTGGACTGTCTCATCCGACGAATGGCTAAAGCTCAAGAAACGAACCATCATCTTCACAAAGCATGACGAAGATGATCAAGCTGACAAAGTTGACATTCTTCACATCACCATTAACTGCGGTGAGCCAAGTGAAAAAGACGCCAACGCAGCGCCGATGCAATTTGAGGAAGAAATCAAGGTCACGGTGGATGAGCTGCGTGAGGTGAACTTAGGCGATGAAAAAGATCCTCGCCCAACATTTATCAGTGCCCAACTGACCGTAGATGAAGCGGAGAAGTACGTAGCACTGCTCCAAGAATTCAGAGACGTCTTTGCATGGTCCTACAAGGAAATGCCCGGTCTGGACCCCAAGATAGCCGTCCACCGCCTTGCAGTGAAGAAGGATGCACGACCCGTGAAGCAAACACAACGTCGGTTCCGGCCTGAACTTCTACCGCAAATTGAAGCTGAGGTGAATAAGTTGATCGACGTTGGCTTCATTCGTGAAGTGCAATACCCCACTTGGATCTCAAGCATCGTCCCGGTGAGGAAGAAGAATGGACAAATTCGAGTCTGTGTGGACTTTCGCGATCTGAATGAGGCTTGCCCGAAAGATGAGTTCCCGTTGCCGATCACCGAGCTGATGATTGATGCCACCACGGGACATGAAGCATTATCGTTTATGGATGGGTCTTCCGGCTACAATTAAATAAAGATGGCGCCCGAAGACGAAGAGATGACTGCGTTCCGGACTCCAAAAGGCATATACTGTTATAAAGTTATGCCCTTCGGCCTGAAGAATGCGGGGGCAACGTATCAACGTGTCATGCAAAAGATCTTCGATGACATGTTGCACAACTTGGTCGAATGCTACGTCGACGATCTCGTGGTAAAGACAAAGGAACGAGTCAATCACCTGCAAGACTTGAGGACCGTGTTCGAACGCCTTCGCGAGCATCAACTGAAGATGAATCCGTTGAAGTGCGCGTTTGGCGTGTCCTCTGGAAAGTTCCTCGGCTTTGTCGTACGGAATCACGGAATTGAAATCGAGCAAGCCAAAATTGACGCAATCTTGAGAATGCCGGAACCACGGGATATCCACGAGTTGAAGAGCCTTCAAGGTAAGCTCGCATACATCCGGAGGTTCATTTCCAACCTTGCTGGAAGATGCCAACCGTTCAGCAAGCTCATGAAAAAGGGTATTCCGTTCGAGTGGGATGAGTCCTGCAAGAAAGCGTTCGACAACATCAAAGCATATCTGATGAAGCCACCAGTGCTAGCTGCTCCAGTGATCGGACGACCATTAATCCTGTATGTAGCTGCCCAAGAAAACTCTGTCGGCGCCTTGCTAGCTCAAGAAAATGACGGGGGCAAGGAGAACGCGCTCTACTATCTAAGTCGGATGATGACGCCGAACGAGCTCAAGTTCCGTCCAATCGAAAAGCTTTGTTTAGCATTGGTCTTCGCCATCCGCAAACTGAAGCATTACTTCCAAGCTCACACGTTCGAGATCATTTACGTACCACAAAAGGCTATCAAAGGACAAGCCCTGGCCGACTTTTTAGCTGATCATCCTATACCTGCTGAATGGGATCTTTCTGACGACCTTCCGGACGAAGATGTGATGTTAACTGAAGCTGGACAACCATGGAAAATGTACTTCGATGGAGCTGCCCACAAGGAAGGAGCTAGAGTAGGAATCGTCTTTGTCACTCCAACGGGTGAGATCTTACCTTATTCAATTACCCTCACTAGCAATTGCTCCAATAACGTCGCTGAATATCAAGCCCTGATCTTGGGACTCGAAATGGCAGTCGACGCCAAGCAACTACATCTTCAAGTCTACGGCGACTCCAAGTTGATAGTCAACCAGCTACTTGGCGAATATGAAGTCAAGAAACCGGACCTGGTGCCATATTACAAGTACGCACGTAGGTTGATGGCATATCTCCATGTTATGTCGATTGAACATGTCCCAAGAAGCCAAAATCGGCAAGCTGACTCCCTCGCAAAGCTGGCGTCAACACTTACCTCGCCAGAAGACAAGATGACCATCACGCTGACTAAGGGATGGGTGATGCCTCCAGTTTTTGAGGACGATAATGAGTTTGAAGAAAATATGGCCGTTGAAGTATTTGAAATCGACGAAGAAGAAGATTGGAGGCAACCTTTGGTAAACTACTTGCAGCATCAGAAGTTACCCGAGGATCCGAGAAAAAAGGTTGATATCCGAAGACGTGCTGGCCGATTCTTCTACTTTAATGGCACCTTGTATAGAAGGTCGTTCGAAGGGGTTCTACTCCGTTGTTTGGGCTCCACTGAAGCTGTTCAGGCATTAGAAGAAGTACATGCGGGGATCTGCGGTGCACATCAATCGGGGCCGAAGCTACATTTTCGCATCAAGAGAATGGGATACTATTGGCCGACGATGGTTAGAGACTGCATGGAGTTTGCTCGAAAGTGCCAAGCCTGCCAATTTCACGCCAACTTCATCCACCAACCTCCTGAGCCGTTGCATCCAACTGTGGCATCATGGTCGTTTGACGCATGGGGCATGGACATCGTTGGACCGCTGCCAAAGTCTTCCGGAGGGCATGGCTATATCCTTTCTGCTACGGATTACTTCTCCAAGTGGGCTGAAGCTGCACCCTTTAGAGAAGTCAAAGGGGAGCATGTTGCAAGCTTCATCCGAATCAACATCATCTACCGTTATGGCGTCCCGCGTTACATCATGACAGACAACGGACGATCATTTGTCAACAGCACCATCACCAAGTTGTGTGAGAAGTTTGGATTTACTCAACGAAAGAGCTCTGCATATTACCCGCCAGCAAATGGACTAGCGGAGGCCTTCAACAAAACCTTATGCGAATTGTTGAAGAAAATTGTCTCCAAGTCAAAACGAGACTGGCATGAGAGAATCAACGAAGCTTTATGGGCATATCGAACAATTTTCCGCACACCCACCAAGGCAACGCCATACTCGTTGGTCTATGGAGTGGAAGCCGTGTTGCCGCTGGAAACGCAAATCCCGTCGTTAAGAGTCGCCATCCAAGAAGGACTCACTGAAGAAGACAACGCCCGACTGCGTTTGGAAGAATTGGAAGCCCTTGATGAAAGAAGGCTCGAAGCACAACAAAGGTTGGAATGCTACCAAGCCCGCCTCTCGAAGTTCTACAACAAGAAAGTCAAGGCACGCTCGTTCCAAGTTGGAGATCTCGTCCTCACCATCCGGAGACCCATTGTCATCAACTACCGCAGTGGGAACAAGTTCACCTCCAAATGGGATGGACCATACGTCATCACAGAAGTCTTCACAAACGGAGCTTACATGATAATTGATAACGATGGAGTGAGCATCGGACCGATAAATGGGCGGTTCTTGAAGAAGTTCTACGCTTGAAGAATGGACAAGGAAAATGCTCCTTGACGCACGAGCCTAAACTGCACGTCACAAAAAAAAATGCAAAAAAAAATGTAATACTCCTGGCCCGCAAGAGTATAAACTGTGTACGGCTCAAAATAAACAAATTCAATTTGTTTTGAACTACGTAATGGCTTGATCCCTTCACAGGGTACGTAGGCAACTTGGAAATCATTTTTCTAAGTTCAGTCATAAACAAAAAAAAAAAAATCAATCAAGTAATTGGATTAATTATGTTGGTTCATTACTTGATGAAAAAAATGTAGTTGGGTTAAGTTAATCCATTACAAAAAAAAAATTTAAGTAAATGGGTTGATTAAATTTAATCCATTACTTGCAAGCAAAAAAAAATGGGTTGATTAAATTTAATCCATTACTTGATAGAATAAATTTGAGCATATGAGTTAAAATTCAACACATTGCTTAAAAAAAATGTTGAATGGATTTATTAAATTAATCCATCACTTGGTTTGGAGAAGTTATGGCTACATGCACTAAAGCACTTAATTTTAATTAAAGTGTCTTAGTATTCAAATTTGAAGGATGGTGTAAAGTTTTGCATCAGGGCTTGCAAGTGCATTCATGATGTAAATAATGAAGAAATGAGAGCTTTATTTCACCAGGGGATCAAGATACAAATTCCATGGGAACTAAGCAATGAAGAATGCGAAAAACAAAGAATAAAGAACAAAAGAATGAAGAAGCTAGTAAGGTTGTAGATGTAGCAACTCCTTTCGGGACCTCTTGAAAGCCGTTTCCATCATCTTCAAGTTGGCGGAATCTTCGGCGGATGGGCCTGGGGAATTCTTGATCTTCAAAACAACCGCCTCTTGAGATGCGCGAGCCTCGCTAAGAACTTGCTCCTCTCCTGTAGCTCGCTGAAGAGATGACTCCATTTCAACCATTTGTTTCTTCAACTCTTCTAATTTGGCGCCCAACACTTTAACTTCTTCCGTCTTGGCTTGCAACTCACTATCTCTCTTGGCCAGCTCCGCTTCGGCTAGTTGCAACGACTCTTGCGACTCCACCCTCGTACGCAAATCCTGAAGCATCGCGGCCCCATCGAAGAAACGGTGCAATGATAACTCCAGCCGAGATGTGTCCTGCTTGCAATTCCTCATGGAGCCAAGAAACTCATCCGCTGCAGCTCGACCCCTCGCAAGCTTCTCCAAAGGCGCCTCCTTAATTATGTCTCTCACTATCTCCCAAAAATAGTCCATTACCTTCCAGCTTGCTCGCCTCTTCATTTCATCAGGGGTAATAATAGTTGTTGCAGGAGTAGCCTTCTCCAAGGGACGCACTGCCGGAGATGCTGAGTGGGCAATAGGATCGACCATTGCTAAAGGAAGGGCGGGTGATGGCACTACATCTGCTCGGGGGACGCGCGGGGCACGTGTCAAGGGTATAGGAACACTGGCACTGCTTCCTGCATCATCATCACCATCATCGGGCGCCGATGTACTGCCCAAGCCCACAACCTGAAAGGAAACAAGGAAAGCATAAATACAAGCGAAGAAACCAAAGAAAGACAAAAATCAAGGAATAGAACAAAGACATCAAAACTTTCATTTAAAAGTCCTGTTAAAGGTGCTTCTTCCTCAAAAATGCATGAAGGGATACTAAGATGGTCTAAGTTAAAAAACTCATCCCTCCCTTCATCAGAAAAAGATAAAGCGGAAATTACTTTCTTTGTTTTTCAACAGAGGTTGTGCCGGCGAACGCACTACGTTTAGGGCAAAGTTGGGCGATAGTGCTTCATCATTGCTAACACGGACGGCGGAGTTCGAATTGTTGCTAGGCGGATCATGACAGCGGGACCACCACTTGGCATAATCACGGGTTGTCGAAAGAATGGAACCCGATACACCAGGATATGTAAGAGACGCCTTCGTGAGAAATTGGGTGCTCACCAACCATAACCGGTATAACTCGCTCGGATCTCCAGAAAGGATCTCTTCCTTCAATGGCCCCGGGATGTGCTGACAAAACCCGAATCTCCGGCTAAAACGATGTAGACTGTATGCCTCAACAATGCAAGAAGACCCGCATCTAAACGTCAAGTAAGCCGAACGTACACAAATGAGAAGATCCCTTCTAGAGGAATTGATAAGGAAATCATTGTCATGAAAGGTGAAAGGAGCCGTCACAGTGGTGAATCGAAAGCACAGTAAAGAAGAAGGTGAGATGTTGGTAAACAATCTCTGGGCGGCAGTATAACTGATACGTCTAAAGGCATCTACACCCGAAAACCCCACCATGGGCGGGTTCCCCGCAACCTCCAGCCAATCATGGGTCGGAAAGTGTCCCGCGAGCCATGGATAAACAAAGTGAAGAGGAAAAACCGCATTGCACTGCTTCAAGTCAGTGGACGTGCATATCATCCTCAAGCCTCGGTATATGCTCGCCAACACGGGGATAGCCAAGGAAAAATGTGTGCCACGCGCCATACGACTGGCAACTCGAAAGACAGATGGTCGAACCATGCCTACACGGCCATGGGGAAGCGCAAATCCACAAATCCAAGCAGAAATGAATGCTGCTAGATAGAGCTCTTCACGGTAAGCAACTTCCACGCCTAGAAAATCCATATTGCCACTAACAGGCTCTTGCAGTTGCGTTCTGATTATAGTCCCACTTGGGATGGACGGCTCCTTAGGTGCCCTCGCCCTCTTCTTTTGAGGCTGAAGTGTCGGGCTAGAATATTTCCTGCCTTTCCCGAACCAAAACTCCACCCATGCCGCAATGGAGACCGCCTTATCCTTCTTGCAGATCGAGTGGTATGCCAAAAACATATATCTGCAAGCAAAGGAAAATTAGTCAAAAAAGGAAGACGGAAACAAAATAAAAACAAAGAAGAGAGACCGAAATGATAATTGGACCGTACTTGCAGCTAGCTGGGGTTTGGTCGTTCCCATAGCTCAAAGTCTTGTCACTCGGTACGGCTTCGTCATAAAACTCACCCTGTAGGGGAAGCCTAACCAGCTCATGGATATCCCACAACGAAAGTGAAAGCTCACCAATGGGAGTACATAAGGTGTTCGTGCTCGGACGCCACCGTTCAAGAAATGCACGAAGTACTCCTTTGCTGCAGTAATACGTGAAGAGTGAAGCCTGTACACCGTCATAGATATGTGCACGCCTCAAATGCTGCTTGTGGTGCCAAAGCACATGCTCAGTCCACTCCCAATAGCCTGGGCAGAAACAAAACATGCCGAACATAGAGTCTGGGAAATTGGCATCAGCGCTAAGATCCGGGACCGCGTTCGGGTGAAATGGCTCGAGCTCACGGCTACCCAATCTGTGAAGAGTAGATCGAAGTGAGAGGGCAGTCTCCTTGCCTTCTGATCCATCCGCTCGCACAATTTTCCATACAGACCTGCGAGTCCAATGCTCCGGGTGTTCAACATTAACCCTTGAACGAGGTGGTATTACTGGAGTGTCGATAAGGATACGAGTCTGGGCATCCTTATCACGACCAACTATAAGATGATTCCCGTCACTCCGGATAAATTGTTTAGCTATGACGCCACTGCAAAACAAAAAAAATCAGGAAAATCGGTTATCTTCCAAGAAAATGGGGTTATTTCCATGAAAAAGAAAAGGTGAAGAAAAAAAAGGAAAAAAGAAAGAAAGAAAGAAAAGAAAAAAAAAACATTTGCAAGATAAATGCGATGTTATTTTTTGAATGACATGGAAAAAAAATATTGCAAGATGAAGGCAATTAAAAAAAATACATGTCAAATTTGGAAAAATTAATTTTAAGTTCATTTTAAATTTTTGGACTTAGAGTTAAATTTCTATGAAATCAAATTTTGGGCACTACAAAAAAAAGGTAAATATTTACATGTATATAAAAAAAATACATGTTAAATATTGTTTGAAATTAATTTTAAGTTCATTACTAAATTTTAGACTTAAAATTAAATATTTTGGGACCTAGCCTCAAATACCAAATATGTTGGGGTTAAATTTTGGTCTTCTAAAATCAAGGGGTTCAATCGTGGAATTACCTAAACACTAAGGGCTCAAATCCTAAGGTTAAGAGTACCTAGGGGCCAAAATCTAATTATCAAAATATGGGGGATTAGAAGTCTAGGGTTTGAAAACTTGGGGTCAAATTGCATAATAAAGGAAATTGGATCTTCTTCCTCAAACCAAAAAAAAAAAAGGCGCGGGCTCCCTCTTCCTCATCCTCCTCCTCCGGCGACGATGGACGACGGCGGTGGGGCAGCACAGCAAGCAGCGGCGGCCTTCCCCTCGCGCGAGCTCCGAACGGCGGCGGCCTGGCGTCCAGACCCAAGCAGCGGCGGCGGCCTCCTCCTTCGCGCGATCAACGACGAGCGGCGGTCCGAGCACGGCAACAGCCATGGCGAGCAGCGGCAACAGTCCCCGGCGGCGTGAGCGCAGCGACGGCAGCGGCGGGCGCGAAGCTCCGGCCATGTCGCCCGGGCGGCTGCGCGCGAGCCCTAGCAGCGGTGGGCCCCTCCGTCGATCCTCTCCCTCCGGCCATGGATCTCTGTCTCCCTCCGGCGACGGCCTCCCTCGCGATTCCGATGGCAGCAGACTGAAGGGGAGAAATCCATTGCGCAACGCTGACGACGGCAATAGATAGCCTCCCAGTTGCGCGCGAGATCCGACGAACGGCGACCCTCCGACAGGGCAGAATATAGTGGCAGAACTCCGGCGACGGCATTGGGCCTTTTGAACAAATAAAGGTTGAGGCAAACGGCAGCACCGTCACCAACCCCGCCATTGTCAAAGGCTTCTTGATGGCGGGTAGGTTAAGGATAGAGGCCAACGGCAGCGCCGTGTGACCAACCTCCCGTCTACCATGACGACTTGATGGCGGGTAGGTTAAGGATGGAGGCCAACGGCAGCGCCGTGTGACCAAACATCCCGTCTACCATGACGACGACCAGGTACCCTCTCTCGCTTTGAATTGTGATCCGGTTGGAGACGAACTTTATTTTGATGTTGATGAGTTGGTCGATCGGGGTTGAAGCATTGTTGATGAATACAGTGGCTAAGAAACTTACAAACAGAAAACAAAGCAGGCGAAAAAAAAAAAGAAACAAGCAAAAAAAAACGAAGAAAAAACAAGGAAAACAAAGAAAAAGAATGCAAGGAAAAAAACAAGCAGCAGCAACAAAAAATAATAGTGCAAAGAAAAGCAAGAAACGACAGAACTAGAAAGGAAAAGGAGAAAAAAACAAAGAAAAGAAAAGAAAATGAGAAAGAAACGAACTGAATGCATAATGGTGATGTTGCTTACCAAAATTTCTGATCTCTTTCGTCTGCTTTGAAGCTGGCCGCCCAGGGTAGGCCTCGGGCAATATAGATGTTTGTTGGATTAGAACGATTGATGGAAAAAAAAAAAAAAAAAAAACCCTCCTATCTTGTTTCTTGTTGTTTGGAGTGTGAAAATTAGACCGATTGCTTGTTAATGTGGGTCTAATTTATAGAAGCCAATGTGAGTCCCAGCAGATTTGTGGAGATTTTAATCAATATACAATCCTTGTTAGATTTGGCTTGAGACGGATTTGAAGATTTGAAGCAAGAATATTTGATAATTTAATTTTGAATCAAGTTTTAAATCCAAATGTGAAGCTTGTTGGATATGACAAATATTTGATGATTATTTGCTCTAAGTTTAAAATTGATATAAGATCTCGATGCGGATACAGAGTTTGAAGTGTAAGTTTGATTGAACAAATCCGCATCACGGTTCATGCGCATCAAATCAATTTTCAATGAAGAGAAGATTCTACCAAGTAAAATGGAGTTAGTTCGAATCTTGCCACATGAAATATTTGGCAAATTTGAAAACCAAAAGAGCAAAGAGCAAATCCGGAAGAAATAAAAAAATGGGCAACAAAAATCGTGAGCCCAACAAAGTAGGCGGAAAGGTGAAAGAAATGACAACAATCAAATTACAAAGCATGGAAAAAAATCATTGCAGGTTGGGCTATTCAAATTTAATTTGATGCAATCAAAAGAAATGGCAAAAGAGAGAAAATGCCGACACAGCCCAAAAAAAAAGAAAAAATGGGCAAGCACCAAAATAAATATTTCGAGACTCGTTCACGTCTCAAATATTTTATTTCGCCCTAAACAAGTCTCGAGGGGGCATCTGTAAACACGTGAAATTTATTAAAAGTGCAACACGTGCAAATTTAAATATTAATTTAATTATTTTTAGGCATTTTAAATAAATTAAATGCTTGAAATAATTATTAATATTTATTGGGCCATTTGGATCCATCAAGCCAAATGGATTTAATTATATTGGGCCAATGTGGACAAGTCCAGATGAAAGACCCACAGGCCTATGATCCAATGGACACTTAAAGCAGGTCAGTCCATGGAAATCAGTCAATGTGAACAAGCCCAGATGAAAGGCCCACATGCTCACTGACCCGATAGAAATGTGGATTGGACCAGCCCATTGATTGGTCCATCATCCACAAACCCTAGGGTTTTTCCCTCTATAAATAGAGGCACCCTGTCACATATTGGGGTCACTACTTCACGACGACTTCACTTCCAGACATACATTTTCATACCCTAATCACTCTCAAGACTCAAACACTTGAGATCTACAGCAACAAAACGCTGCAGAAATTCCAAGAAGCCAAAGAAGAAGCACAAAAGCATCTCGACGTCTTCAAGGTTGGAGGAATCAAAGGAGTAACAGAAGTCGAACACTCATATCGTTTGATCTTCACATATTTCTTTTAAATTCATTGAAATTCTCTGTAATTGTAGAGACATTTCTTGTGAAATTAATAAAATTATTTTGCAGTTTCTGTCTACGCATTTTTTGCACCTACAGCAGCACCCCTAATTCGAACCTTAATCCCGCGGCGCATATTCAAATTCCGGCAACAAAGAAACGATAATGGGGACGTTTGGCTCAAAACTGACGGTCGAAGAATGAAAAGGACAATCACATGCCTTTTGTCTCCTTGTGTTTAATCTTGAATCGCCTTTAAGAATGAAAATGACCAAAATAAATCAATGCCACGTCAGCATCCTAGGAGGGATTAGTGATTTTTGGACTAAAATGGATATAATTAGCATAGATAGCGGACTAAATCGGCAGTAAAATTAAAAAAGAATCAATTTAATTTTTTGAAAAGAAAATGGATGTATTTGGTCTTTTTTCCTTCACTACGCCAACGGCCATATATATGTCATTTAAAGTTCGAAGACTTTAAAGTATTTTTTTTTAAAGCAATACGAAAATAAGGTGAGATTTTTTAATTATTTTTGTTTTATTCTTTTCATTTTCACTTCTATTTTTACGGATATCTTAGTTGACTTTTTTGACATTGTTTAGAGCTGACTTAATTTTATTCAAGTGTATATTTGGAAAAGAATAGTCGGGTTAGGTCTTACTAGAATTGTATAATCAAATAATTTTAAAATATATATTTTATATAATTTTATATTGTACATATTTTATTATATTAACGATTGGAAAAATATATTAAATTATTTATAAAAGTCAAATAATACAAGTTAAATGTAACGGAAAGAGTAATTTTTTTTGGGTACACTCTCTACTACTACATGTGTCTTTTTCCTTTTATGTCTTTTTTGCCGAGCGCAATTTAAAAAGTTCTGGAAATCTTGAAAGAGGCTAAAAAGTTTAACTAAACACCTTCTACATCCTTTTAACCACATTCGGTTTATTTCCAACTAATTTAGCTAGGCACAAATTTTATAATCTTTCTTAGGGCATCCACAACGCTGACGAAATCAATTAATTGCTGACACAATTAGAGATGAATTGGAAATGCTCGGTTGGGGGAGTTCAATTAACATAGGCCCACCATTTCAGTTCAAACTTTTGAACCGAGTTAAAATGAGTTGGGGCCACCATTTGTATAGCCTTTTCAATAGATAGTACTTTTTTTATTTAAATTTAAGTGTATTAAATTGTTGTGGGTCCCACAAAATATGAGTTATTAATTGGTGGAGGGATGTGAGAGTTAATTGAAATGAATTAAAAAAAATGTTGGGGATAGTGGAAAGTTGATGGAACAGTGAGAGAATGGTAAAAATGAGTTATTAATTGATAAGGGATGTAGATGCTCTTATGGGTGTGGAAGTTAAATTCAACGTCAATCATCATCGCTTTTTGAAGGATTTATGTACTATCATCATTCATTCAAATCAAATATTATAAATAATATATAATTTGGGATAATAAAGCTGAATATAAGATCGGGTATGGGGATGAGAATTTGGAATCAAGTCCCTGACTCCCTACCTTTAGGTTGGGGATTCGATTCCTCACATGACCATCTATTCCTCCCCTTAGTCGTTTTATAATTTGGGTGACATGAGTTCCAACCATCTATTTTCTAGTCCATATAAGTTATTCAGAAATATATATATATATATACACACTAGTCCGCGTAAGGAGCGGGTTACACCCTTCGGTCATAAGATTTGATATTTAGATATTCAACAATAATATCATAACGGTATAATTTCTTCAATTGTCTCATATAGAATTAACTACATCTGATAGCCTTAACAATACTGAAATCAAAGGGGAAAAAATGGCATTTGTATTTTCAAATATTAATTTAATGTAAGGATAAAATTTGAAGTAAAAAAAAACTTTATGGCTCTTTTGATGCAAATCTTAGAATTGTCAAATGCAAAAATTAAAGATATTTGGAATAAATAAAAAAAGAAACGGGATCCACTAATGACATTTGAAGTAAATATAAAAATAACTTAAGATAATAATAACTTGTACTTGTAATAAAAGAACACAACATTAAGAGTAAAATGGTGATTTTACGTAGTAAAGTAAAAAACATTAATACTTTCAAGGGTAAAAGTAAAATGGTCATTTCATGTAGCCAATTAAAAATCCTTAATACTTTAAGGGCAAAAGGGTCACTTCACGTGCTCAATGGTAAAATGGTCCTTTCATATAATCAATTAAAAACCCTTAATAATTTGAAGAGCAAAAAAGTAATTTCATGTGTAATTTGGCTCCTATTCATTTATATAGATATAGATATGGATATAACCGGGTATCTAGTTGAGAGGGAAAAATATACTATTTGGTTCTTTTTCATTTGAAATTGATTGAAATAGTCATTTTTCTATTTTTCGCCCCAATTAGTCCTCTACGTTTGATAATAAAATCCAATTTGATCCTTTTCCCCTAATAATCCTCTACTAGCAGATAATATTTATTTAAGTTTCTTAATTACATAAACCATTTAATATCGGGTTGACCCGGCCCAATACTAAACTGAGCCCGACCCATGCCCTAAATCTATTCTTCCTCTTCGAGCCTGTTTGGATTGGCTTTTTTCCAAGTGCTTTTGGCTTTTGCTTCTGCCAAAAGCACTTTTGAAGGAAAAAGAGTGTTTGTTTTGGCTTTTTAGAAAAAGCAAAGGGCCCGTTTGGATTGGCTTTTGAAAAAAGCAGAAGCCAAAAGTAGAAGCAGAAGCAGAAGTTAAAAGCAAAAGCATGTAACTTTTATGTTTTGATGGAATGTTTGAAAAGCGGCTTTTTCTAAAAAATATGTTTGGATGAATAAAAATTAAAAGTGCTTTTAGAGTGTGGTAATTACCAAAAAGGACATGTTATTTAATATGATAATAATATATATTTATAGTGTAATTTATATTAAGTAGTGGGGGTATTTAAGTCCTTGCACATTTTACGAGGTGCTTTTGGCTTCTGCTTTTGGGAGAAGCACCCCCTAGGCTGCTTCTCCCAGAAACACTTTTTTCGCTTTTCGAGGTGCTTTTGCTTTTTCTTAAAAGCCAAAACAAACACCTAATTTCTACTAGAAGTGCTTTTGGCAGAAGTAAAAGCCAAAAGCACCTCCCTAGAAGCCAATCCAAACGGGCTCAAGCAAAAGCACCTCGAAAAGCTGCAAAAGTGCTTCTGGGAGAAGCAGCCCAGGTGGTGCTTCTCCGAAAAGCAGAAGCCAAAAGCACCTAGTAATGTGTGCAGAGTCATAAATGCCCCTATTAATTTATTTAAATTACAGTATAAATATATACTATCATATATAAATAGCATATCCTTTTTGGTAATTTACACATTTCAAAAGCACTTTTCACTTTTATACATCAAAACACACTATTGAAAAAAAGCTGCTTTTTAAACATTCCATCCAAACACAAAAGTTAAGTTAGATGCTTCTGCTTTTGGCTTTCACTTCTGCTTTTGCTTTTGGTTTCTGCTTTTTTTGAAAACCAATCCAAACGGCCCTTCTACCCAGAACGCAAACCCACGTTTTCTTTCTTATCTACGCAGAATGCACATCGCAAATTTACACTGCCCTTCCCCTAACTCACTGATTTCACCCGACGCTTCAATGATTTTGCCCAACGCCTCCGATTCATTCATCAATTTCGCCATTCCCAGGAAAGGAAAGCACAGGTTGACGAAGCTTGACCGGAGAAACTGCATTCCCTCCCGTAATGCCCTTCCCTGTTCAGATATAGCTTTTATTTGCAACTTGAAAATCCAGGTTTTATTTAATTCCCAGAGTTTCTCAAATGGATGTTAACTCGGCTCTCCTTCATTTTCTTTTTTAATCATTTCAATTTTATTAATCTTTGTGGATGTCTTGAACGATTTAGAATGTCTTGAAATGTTTGGATGATTACTGTTGGACAATTGCTTTGGTTATTATTCTATTTGACTACTATTTGGCAAAGTAGTTCAATTATTCATTAGACTCCACAATGTGAATTATTTTTTAGTTTTACTGATGGGTGTTGTGCAAACTCTGAAACTCTGGTCTTTCTCTGATATATATTGACAGAAATTAGAGATGAATATTGGTCTCTCTGATGAGTTTTAGTCCTAACTGTTTTGGTTGAATAAATCTACTTTTTGGGAGATTTCTGCAAGGGAAGGGCGTCGGGCCAGTGAATTAGGGGAGTGCAAGTCTACGATGTTGAGTTCTGTATAGAAGAGAAGTGAGAGAACAGATTTAGATTTAGGGCATGGGTATGAATTTTTCGTAGAAGAGGAAGAACAGAGGGCATGGGTCAGTTTAATTTGTTATTGGGTCGGGTCAACCCGATTTTAAATATAGTTCATGTAATTAAGGAATTTAATTACTACATTATTTGTTAAATATAGGATTATTGAGAAAAATGACTAAATTGGATTTTATTAATCAACATATAGGACCAATTGGGGTGAAAAAAAAAATGACTATTTCGGCTCATTTGAAAAGAAAAAGGACCAAATAACATATTTTTCCCTTAGTTGAGAGTAGAGAAGTAGTAGTGAACTACCACACTAGGTGGTGGAAGTGAACAACATCAACTGAAGCCTAATATTTTGACTTGAGTTCCCAAATGGAATATTGTTCCAAGATTGCAGGCAGGGCATGCATGATATTGCTTGGAAATTTCTGTGTAATAAATCCTCTCACTTGTCCCTTTCCAAAACTATTTTAGTTTTCAACACCTAATATCGTATTTTACAAAATTCTCTATTCAAATAGGAGAATTAATTCTCCTATATATTATGAATAATAAAAAAATTTAGGTAATATTCCATTATTGACCACCCGATACAAAAGAGAACTAGAAAATCCAAAAGATATTAATGAGAAAGTAAGCGGAAAATTCACTTTTGCTCCTATGATATTTACTCTCATTCATTTTTTGTCCCAAGTGTTAAGGAATTATTCCTATCGTTGTGAATATGCTCGTTGTCCATTCGATGTTGAAACAACCTATCAACAACAAGTACCTGAAAAAATACAAAAGGACAGTGGCGTGGCTACTACCTCCCAGCAGGCTTTTAGGGCTTTTTTATGGGCCTACAAAGCGCATAAAAGGCAGTTTTCTGAAACACATTTTAGTCGCCGCAAATAGAGAAAAAAATAGAGCATTGAGAGTTCCTCATTCTGCTATGGAGATTGGAGGAAGATGAAGGCCACAGATCCCCCATTTTGATGTCTGCATAAAGCTCAAACAACCAGTTTGTTCTGGGTATTATTTTTGTTGTTTGATTCCTTATTTTATTTAGGGATTTAGTCTTGTGTTTATGATTCTATCTCTTTTGGCCCAAGCCCATGGGATTTTGATCATTTGATGGAACTGAGGAAGCTGATTCTGGAAAGACTGAATGATCTGACCAATCAAGGGGGAGTACACTGGAAAAGTTTAAGTTATCTTAACAACTCTTGAACAACACTGATATACATGAAGCTATCGAATGATGAAGCTATTAATTAGGCTTTTCCTTAGTCAGAGGAAGTAATAAGGAAGCTCATTAGTGAATAGGGTATTGGGGAAATGGGTTGAAGAATCGTGCAATATGTTGGTGGTGTTTTAGTTAAATCATGGCTTGGAGACCCCAGATATAGATTTGTTAATCAAACAGGGTGACCAAATCTTTGGTGTTCATTGTTTATTTCCGCACTATGTTTTGTGTTGTCTTGATTGTTGATTGCAGGTTGTTGAGACAACGTCTAAACAACGTATTCAAGGTATTGCAATATTTTGGGCATATCACCAAGTTTATAAAATTTCTACTTTTGAGCCCATTAGATAATTATTTTTTCCAATTTTGGCCCATTGGTCTATTTTTTAAGGAAAAATATTTATGGAGGGTAAATGTGCAATTTTTAAAATTTATCTATTTACAAAATACCCAAAATCCAATTAAAATCCATAACTCATTTAACTAAATCCAAATTTATTCATTTGTACCAAATAAAATTATTTATAAATTTACAATAAGATAATATTTATTAAATAATAATATTAATTAAAATTTTATTATAAATATTTACTACTCCCTCCATTTTTTATATCTTCTCTACTTCTGCATTTCACGTATTTCAATTATTTTTAACGTTTAATATCTCAAATTCTATACAAGAAAAAATTATAAAAATTAAATATTCTAAAACTATATGATTGGACGAATCTAACATCTCATTTGACTATGTTTTATCTTATATAATTATATTTAAACTCGAACCAAACTTACTCAATAAATAATATTCACTATGCAAAGGGTGAACATATAAAAAAAAATGGAGAGAATATATACTATGTTGAATAAATAAATCTATACATATATAAAATTCTACATATAAAATAAAAATAAAATATTTTCATTAATAATTATTCCATAATAATATTTTAATTTTTTTTTATAAATATAGAATATTTTGTTTCATGTGTTTATCACATTGACTATATTATGATATTTTTTAGTGTAATTTTAAAAATATTAATTAAAAATTAAAATTTGATTATTTATTTAATAAATATAATTACTCCATCCGCCCCATTTTAAATGTCCCACTTTCTATTTTGGTCCATCCCACTACAATTGTCACATTTCTTTATTTAGAAAATTTTTACTCCTTCAAATAAACATCACATCAACTATTTACTCCACTTTAACACAATAACTCATTCTACCTAAAATACCATGCCCAACAGAAATGGGACTTCTCAAATGGGACGGAGGGAGTATTATTTTAATAAATTTAAAAATAATTTAATTTGGTATATATGAATAAATTTAAGTTTAATTAATTTTTTTTTAAAAAAATCTGGATTCGGGAATTTTACAAATAATTGAAATTTGAAAAATTGCACATTGAGCCCATTTGATTCTTTTTCTTAAAAAATAGACTTAAGGACCAAAAATGAAAATTTTATAAACTTTGGACCAAAATTGGGTGAAAGAAAATCTTATAAGACAAAAAGTGAATTTTTCCCAAAAAGTAAGAATATCATCATCCAGCCTCTTATCCCTCCATTATATTCGTTTGTATTTTGTATAGTATACACTTCCAACTACCTATTTCAATTCTCTTGCTAATGGCTTTGCAAGAGAATAAATCAGAGAGTGGAACGATGACTTGGTGTAGTGGTCAAGTCTCTGACTTTCAACTTTATGATTGGGGATTCAATTCTCCCTTTTATCCTCTTTATAATTTATGTGATTTGAATTCCAATACATCTTTGTCGATACCCGGATATCAATGTTTATAAAAAATAAATAAATAAACAGGAGAGGCTCCGTAATGATAGCAAGGGGCCCAGTAGAAGTGACCTATGTGATGGTAGTACTTGGTGAAGGATGCCCAAAATAAACATTTTTGGGCCGGTTGAACCGTGTTGGATGAATATTTAACCATTGGACCTAAAATTTGAAGTTTGGGCCTAAGTTTTGCCCAATTGGGGCCGACAAGATCAAGCCAGAGGTTGCAACTTAAATGACTTACATATTTTTTTTTTGGGTGAGCAAATGACTTACATATTGATTTACATATTGATTTACAAGATATATACTAAATTCATATGTATGGGGTTGCGCGCAGTCACTCAATCTTTTTTGTTAATTGAGGAAAGATTTGCTAATCCAATTAGGTTGTCAACTCTCTCAATATTCAATCACACATCTCTTATGGAGTGTATATATATATATATATATATATATATATATATATACTAGTCCTCTTCTCGCGCGCTACGCCGCGCAGGATTCGATGAATGTAATATTTCGACATGTTAGTACGTTGTAGATGCAAAATGATTGTTATGATAGGTATGAATGCGCTTGGTTTGATCATATAGGAAATAAATCTTGGAATAAAAGTGAACGTTCAGTAATCGCTTCGGAAGTTGATGGTGGAGAAGTTGGGTATATTTGTTTTATTGGCGAATACACATATCGACTTGTACGTGATTCTGATGAGATGCCTTCATCGGAGTGAGATGAATGTTTTGTACGGAAAAAAATTGCAATCAATATGCAAAGTTTGTATTGATTTTAATGTTGAGGAAATTGGAAAGGTCCTAAAGTTGGTGATGCGGTGGTTTTCGAGTCGGGTGCATCAAATCCAACCAAAAAATAATAAACATCACCTAATGAAAACAAAGTAGAAATTGGTGCTTCAATTGCACAACACAAGTTGAAAATCACATTCGTCACCCTCTTGGAACCAACTGGATTGCGTTGCCTGAGGATTTGTTAAACTCTACATTACAAAAAGGTAATGTCAATGCAAGTAAATAAATACACGATGAAGCCCAGAACGAGGTGTAAAGGGAAAGAGGTCACGTAATCACATTAAGTAGGATGTAGGAACTTGGCATGGATGATCTCAAGTGTGACTTAAACCATGCAATTTGCTTATAGTCACAACTACCTTGGCAGGGAGCAGCACCATAATCCATTGCTGAGGTTTTTTCGTATCCCTGGAATGAGTAGTTATTCCTGTTCGAGAGTAAAATATACAAAATGAATGAGCAAGAGGGTCTAGCAATTACATAACTAAATAAGGAGGTAAGTGCTACCTCAATAAGGTCACCCTGAACATTGACATTCCTTAATTCAGCATGCCTGGTCAACAGCAATAAAGCCAGAGCAATAGTTAGTACTTAAATTTGGTAAGCTCCCTGAACTTCACCTGGATTCAGTAAGAACATGGCCCTGCCCTAATCTTGAAGGAATACTGATACGGAAACACTTTTAACTCCAGAACATTAAGTAAAACACATAGCAGCAAGAAAGGGAATAGTTAGTTTAATTGACAGATGAAAAATTGGGCAATCGAAAAATATCAGGGAAACAACCTTTGGGCAACAAATTAGACCTAAAGCTGTGCATCAGTCAAGGAATTCTAGTTTCATTGACATTAGCATACATCAGACAGCACATGAAAAGTGATAATTGGCCATCAAACATAAGGCAACCAATCAAACCAGGTGAACTATTAAGCAGCTTAGAATCCATCAAAATAAAATTTGAGAAGCGAAGTAAACAACTTTTGTTCCGAACATTATAGTATAATAATATTTGTAAATTTGTAAATAAGGTTTCAATAGAAATCAATCAAATGTAATAAATATAAATAAAAATACATATTTGTTTACGTCACATGAAAACAATCATTGTATATCATAGAAAGGATGCCACCTATCCACTGAAAGCAAACAGAGATGCCAAAACATTATCTGCATCAGGCCTTAAGGGTTTTTTTTTTGGAAAAAAAAGGAAAAATATAGTATTTTTTATGTCATCATGCTATTACTTTATTGGATTAGATCACACTTAGAATATGTTTGTAGAAAGTGTTTCACAACCAAAAGCAGAGATGATTAAATGAAAATAGTTTTTAAGAATCATGAAAACAGAACCAATAAGCACATACTAAAAGATTCAAAAAGAATTTGCTTACAGACAACTCATTACAAGAATATAAAAAATTAAGAACATAAATAAGATGAAAGATCATGTAGACTCACCAGGGGAGCTTGAACTGTAACACCCCTTTGAGCCTTTGAAGACCTCTCCACTGTCTGCTCCATAAATATCTAAAAACAAAACACCCTTGAATAAAGCCCAACTCTTGAATCTGAAAAACAAAATAATTGATTACAAAAGAAGCATGAATCCTTCACGAACAAAACATAAAAAAGGAAACCCCGAATCCCCCAATGTTGGATTGGAAACCTCTAGTAAATGTTTTCAGAATATTCAATCATGGACTCCATATACTATTTCTCCCCAGGGTTTCTCTTAAAAAATCTCTATTTTGCTTATTTGTCCTTTATATAGTATAAATGCAAGATTAATTTAACGGGATTGCTTCGAAAACAAGATTGGTTGCTGATGTGGCCATGTGTTCACCTTGAGTTTCTTTTAGGAGGCGTAGTGGCCCTTCTTGAACTGTGCAGTGCTATTAAATCTCAGGGTTAAATTGTCCAACAACCGAAACAAGAAACTGCTAATCAAATGTAAAAGTTTGTTGTTTCTTTTCCCCCCTTCTATAACACACCATATGCATATAACACGAAGCCAGTTAAATAAGACAACCAAAAAAGACCAACCTCAATCAATTGTTTGTCCAAATTGATGACGGCATAACTAAATGAAAAATAAAATCAACATGTTAGCAATCCCAATACTCATCTGTTTCATCAATGATCAACAATGATTCAATTGATGGATTCTAAAACATGAAGGCGACACCAACTTAAGGATACGGGATCCCTAATCAATAACAATGTGAATTCCAATGTGAAACAACCATCTGTAGAATTCGGACAATGTAACAACAGCATCTGATTAGCCATGGCAGAAAATTGCGAATTCACCTTAGGAATCTAATCCCGATTGGACTCCAAGAAATCCAATAATAAACAGCTTCCAAAGATGATCTCTCCATAGATATCATCCAGAAGAAATCACATAGTCCCCCAAATTCAAAAATCTAAATCCCCAAACCCCTCAATATAGAAAATCAAGGAATTATCGAAGGCATGATTGAACACCCATTAACACCTACAACTTAAGTCTAAAAATTCTTACGCATAGATGAAGCTGCTGAAAGAGAGCTGGACAGAAAGCTCTCGCTGGCAGAAGCAGCGGCAGCGCGTAGGGAGCGGCAGGGCGGCGGCGTTCGGGTTGGGACCGTCGACGGCGGTTGCAGTGGAGGCGCACAGAGGCGCTCAGGGAGACACAACGGTGGCGGCGCGGTGGTTCTCACATGCACGAGCGACGGCGGAGAGGAGGAGGTCGGAGGCGAGAGAATTAGGATAGTTCGTGAGAGTAGGATTTAGGTTAAGATTGGAGATTAAGGATATGGAGAAGGGTCGACCCGGAAGAATGCCCCCGTGATGGGGTAGATGATGCGTAAAATTAAAACATTATTGAGGGCAGTGGCGTCAAATTAGGTGCCGAAGCACAGTGATAAGGCATATATATATTTAGATATATATATATATATATATATATATTTTGAAATCCAATAAAATACATGTAAATTACTCAACTCAATAGTGTCAGGTGTACATGGTTATGAGGTTACCCAATTATTTTACTTAGATGTGGAGCGAATGGCTAATTAATTTGTAGGATTTTCAACCCTCTCGAAATACAACCGTGCACCTTATCTTATAGATATAGACACATTTATAAAAAAATAATAGTAGTATACTAAACCCCTACCCCTAAATTACGCAGCACAATAAAAAAAAAAAAACTTTTCTTAAAATAATCTTGTACAATTAGTTATATGAGGAATAATTATATAATTTGTTAACTATATAAATATAAATTAGTGTAATATAGAGGATAAGAACTTGGCTAATTAAGTGGTCATATCTCCGAATTCCAACTTTAAGGTTGGAAGAAATTCGATTCCCCACTCGGCCCTTATCCCTCCCATTTGTTCCCTTTGTAATTTGTGTGGCATAGGCTCTCACAACCTTTTTCATAGGATTTATAAGCTGTCCGGCAAAAATAACAGTGTAATATAATAATAATTTCATTGAAAGAGGAAAAAACACATTGGCCACAAAATAGACGAAACCAAAATCATCACATCCATAAAAACTAAATAAAACAGTGCAACCATGTAATATTAAAAAAAATTAAAAAATTAAAGTTCACCAAAAAAAATTGTTGAAATCACATATGAAAAGAGATGTTAATTACTATCATGAACATATCATTAAAAATTGCATCAATGTTTAATGTTCTGTTGAAGCATATATACACCTTCACTTCTAGGCACCTTGCCCTTAAACAGAAAGCCCTTCCCCAGCAAAGCAAAGCAATGTCAGATGGAAACTGATTTCCCTATACCAAAATTATCAAATATCATCAGTACACAATAAAATAGAAAATCAACGATTTTATAAATACTACAACATTTAACATAGCATGATTATCAACGTACCTCACCTGATGAAGATGGCACATCAATTGCAAGTTTACTTATAACTTGACGACACTCTTTATCCCAGAGGATAAAAGGGACATGCTCGAAGAATCGTCGGCAATGTGAATAGTTATACCTCTTATCATTATTGTCAGAGAAGATAGAACATTTCTCTCACAGTAGAAACACTTGAAATTTTTTGAGTAACTTTCTTGAAGCATTTCTTACATGCAATATAAAACCATATTTTTATAAAGAGAATTTGGCATATACTACCACTATTGTTTGGATATTATAGAAGAGACTTTGGCAGGAAACCAAACACAATAGTTTTAGATTACAATAGTTTTAGATTATAGTAATGATGATACCTACAAATTAATTCCTTTTATTATTATTAAAATAAAAAAAAAAATGACGGCCAAGTTTGGAAAAATCTAAAAATTAGCATCCATAGCTACAGCCTACATGTGTGTGTATATATATAGATAGAGAGATATTGGGGTGCTTAATTCTTAGCCGCTCTAATTATAATTCCTTGTCCAAAAACAAGGAATCTCAATCCATAAACAATAAGAAACCCAATTCCTTGTTTGTCCAAAAATGGTGGCCGCCTTGGCGAAGCTGGTCTCCTCCTCCGACAAGGTCGTCCACAGTTTCTGTCTCCATGTCCTGCCCCAACTCGTCAAGCTCACCATACTTTCCCTTTTCATCATCTGCAAGCAATACAGACTCATCCGATCCAGGTACAAGTTCTGGTCCGCCATCCGCAGAAACAGTACTACTGCCTATTTCGTCACTCACAATAATCATCGCTCCGGCGGCGGCGGCGGCGGCGAGTGGTGTTGCAGCATATGTTTATCCGACGAGTTGGCGGAAGGCGAGCAGGGCATGGAGCTCCTCCACTGCCGCCACTCCTTCCACAGGCATTGCCTCGAGAAATGGCTGCACCAATACGCCGGCGCCACCTGCCCCCTCTGCAAGAGCGTGGTCGTCCCGCCGGAAGTCCTGTCGGAGTACAAGAGGTTGCTGTTGGAGCAAGAAGATGACGCCATTGAGAAGGAGTTTGCTCTCGTTTTGTTGAATACCTTCGATTCCCGAACTTGTAATAACATATTCCCCTTTTAGTTTATGAATCAGAAGATTTTTTTTTTTTTTTTTTTTTCGGAGAGAGTTAGTACCACACAAATTAGAAATTATAAAGGGACAAAGGGTGTCCGGAGGGGTATTGAACCCCGACCTGAAGAATGAAGATCCTTACTTGAAGGTTCGAAGTGTAGCTTCATAAGATATTTTTTTAGCGTATACCTAGACCACAGAGCCCAAAACTAATCTTTTGAAGATTTGGAACCGTTTGCCTCTCCTAAAGCAGATTCCGCATACACAAAACTTAAAATCCAGACATTTGATTTGCTAGGTCAAAAGATATTTGGAAACATGAATTAATTCCATAATAATAATATTAGAATTATTTTTGGAGTTTAATCATTTGTCAATCTCCAAATAGTACACAAATAGAAAATACTAGTAAAACTACCTTTTTGGGCAGTGATTAGTTAAATAACGGCTTCGAAAATCACCTTCCATATTCAACTATACGTTTATGTGTGAAGCAAAAAAAACTAAACGTTTATTTATTTTTTCTAAGAGAATTTTTATTTATTTACTCTATTATTCTTTAATTTCCATATGCATTAATTGTCTCATGAGTGAAATTTTGTTTTTTTAAAAAAAACATTAACACTCATGAAAAAAAAAATATTGCAATTGAACGTTGAGAAAAATATCCGGCGCCAGCGATTCGGAATGAAATTGTCAGTATTCAGCACAGGACGCAGACGCCACCAAGGTTGGTCAAAATGAAATAAATACTAGTCCAGTCAGCAGTGCTTAAAATAATGTCGACCATACAGCCAAAGGAACAGCTAGTGATAAAAATACATTATAAGAGTTAAAAGACCCCAATATTGACTTGCTTAACTATAATAACAAAACTCGAAAATTCTCTCTTGTTGTTTATCCTTATTAGCTTCTGGCCTGTGGGCTGTGGCTGCTTACTACAGCACAAGACAAGTAGTCAAATAAAGAATTTTATTACACGACATGACATACCCCTAAACATAGTACTAGTAGTAATAGTATTAGATCAACCAAGAAAAAGTAATCTGGTTACGATGCAACTACTTGAATAGTATGCATACAAATTCACATATGATATCTCTCATCACATAAAACATCACTCAAATTACATATTCATACATCACAAAAAAGAAGGAAAAAAAAAAAAAACTCTCTCCAACCACACACCCACAAAATATTCTTCCATCATATAAGACATCTCTCACATCACCTGAAATATTCCTCTCATCACATACATGAAGTATACATGTGCATGTATATGTACCAAAGCCACATGAAAAAGTGTGTGGCTGCTACATAGGTTGATAAATGTCACATGATTTTTGTTAATTTGTTGCTTGGAAATATGCATGATTGACAGATGCAGCTGCAACATGCTTAATTTCTGGTTTATAAATTTCCACATGCATGAACATGACATGAGCCACAACCATGTTGTGATGGGTCAATTTCAAGAAGACGCCATTGGGAAACGTTTTTCTTTCATGTGCACATGTTTCCCATATTTTAATTTTCTCTTCTTTTTTTTCTTTTCAAGAAATTTTTGGGAGCATTTCACATTAAATATAATTCATCTAAAAGAACATTGTGCGGATTGTGGAGCTTGTAAGGTTCTTTTCATTTCAGACACGTTTTTGTTTTTCTTTTATACATGGATAAACTATATACATTAAACATCCAATTTTGAACACAAACATGTTAATCCCTGGTGGACATTATATTCTTGAACTTGGACAATATAATACTAATGTATCATCAAGATTTCAACTGTTAAACTGAAGCTAGCCCTCATCGTCTCTTTATATAAACACCTAATCACAACAATCCCAAGTGCCTTCTCGGCGGATCAAGGTTTTTTTTTTTGTTTTTTTTTTTTTTTAAAAAAAAGGGTACACAATGGGTGTTCTTACGGCCCTCTATATATGCATAGACTAGAAAATTGAACCTACGCTCTCCACGATGCTTCAAGCCATAAGGTTCGTTGCACTTGTCATATGTATTGTTGGCAACTTCTATTGGCGCACGATTTGCCAAAGAAAGCGCACTGCAGTCATCGATGAAGTAAGCTCCAAATTTTTTGTGGGCAGTAAAAATTTTTTTTTGGCAAACAATATTTGTTGCAAGAATGTGCCATATGCTTGTCAGAGATTGTTGGTGGCGAGGAGGGGCGGGAGCTTAAGTGCAAGCATAGCTTCCACAGGAAATGTGTGGACCCGTGGTTGATGGATGGTCGGGAGGCTTGTGGCACTTGCCCCATTTATCGGAGGGAAGTCGTGCCTAAGGATAGGATCATGGAATATGAATGCGTTAGAAGTATGGAAGAAGTTTGCGAGTTTGAGATGGAATTGGCTCTTATCCTATTGTCTAGTTTGCATCATAGAACATGTATGTAGTGAGGTTTTATGATTGTATAGCGCTTAGTTATCTAAATTTATGGAATAGAACTTGTATATGTATTTGTGGATAGTGTCACTAGAAAATCATTGTGAATAGAAATAATGCTGCTAAAGCATCGCTAACTGCAATATGCTTTCCAAGAAAATATGCAATGCCCTATGTATAACAATGAAGGAAACTCAAATCAAATTAATTTTCCAAATTTACGGAGTCCTGATGTTTTATTCCAGGTCCTGATTATATACACGCAAAATATGTTAGGGACACACAAATTCTAAGTAAAATATCTCAAATACCCTTACTTAATGTACTTAATGGAGGACTGAGGATTAGGGCACGCACAATTTTTTTCTTTCCCTCTTTCTCTTCGTCGTTCAAACCAAAACCACAAAACCCTACTTCTCCGCTACGTTTTATCCTTACGCATTTTTCATATTCATATCCGATGGATAATGATGATGAATACCGAGATGAACATCAAGTGGTGGAAGAACATGAACACCAGTACCAACATCAAATAGAACTCGTAGAACTCGTAAGTTTGTAATTTTTTTATATTCTGGATTTTATAATTTTACTTCTGCGTGATGTATTGGATGGTCACGGTTGGCCGATAGGTGGACAATGGAACGGCCATGGATGTCGATTAGTGTTTGAACGTAACGTCTATGCATGGCCGTGAAGAATGTTTTGGGGTGGACGACCAGCTCTGTCGTTTGGCTATAGCCAGGATCGGCCAGCACTGGCCGATCTTTCTATTGCCAAACGGTCAGAGCTGGTCGTTCTCTGTTTTTTTTTTCTTTTCTTTTCTCATTCTGTTTAATTGTTTTGTTTATTGTAGCATAATCGCATACCATCAAGCGAGGAGGGTGTTGCTCACGGAAATAAGGATTTGAGCTTGTATGTTATAAGTGACTACTCCCACCTATTTTCCACATACAAGGATTTTGATAGTAGGGCCAGTTTGGTTCAACGTGTTAAGGAAATCGTAATCGTCCATCAAATGATAGTTGTTGTTCAGAGGTCGAATATTGCAATGGCAACAAAAAAGAGTCAAGTTTTCATAGGACGCGAACGAGGTGGCGGGTATAGGAAGCATAAAGCTAAAAAGAATAGATACGATCATTCGGTTCATGAAGTGAAGAGTGGCGAGGAAAAATCCCTTTAAAAAGGGATGCGGGCACCCGAAAATGTGGATGCCCATTTTTAATAATGGGCCAACAAAAAGAGATTATGGGACATTAGGATCTGACTGTTGTTAGTGGTGTGCACAATCATCCTCTTGCCAACTATCTCGAGGGGCATCCATATGTGGGGAGGTTGACGAAGGAGGAGGAAGAGTTTGTGGTGCGTTTGTCGAGAATGAAAGTGCAAGTGAAAAACATCCATGAGCAACTCCAAGAGAATTTTTCGAGGAACGTCTCAACCATGAGGACATTATACAATACGAGGGCAAAACATAGAGTGATTAATCGGGCCGGTAGATCTGAAATGCAATACTTGTTGGGCAAGTTAAAGGAGCATGGGTACTACTTTGTTTTTAGGAGACGTGAGTTGAGCGAGGAGGTCACAGACCTATTCTTTGCACACCGAAGGAGCATTGAAATATTGAAAGTCTTCGCGGAAGTGTTGGCTATGGATTGTACATACAAGACGAACAAGTATCCGATACCCCTCCTTGAAATTGTAGGAGTGACTTCCACCGACAAGACATTCTGTGTTGCATGTGCCTACTTTCAGGCAGAGAAGGTAGACAATTACACGTGGGCGTTGGGTAGTCTGAGGGCTTTAATGGATGACGATTATTTTCCTTCGATTATTGTAACAGACAAAGAGAAGGCATTGATCAATGCAATTGAAAGAATTTTTCCTACCACCATTCACATGCTATGTAAGTGGCACATTGATAGGAATGTGATGGCAAACTGCAAGAAATTATTTGCAAGAACGAACAGAGGGATTTATTTATATCATCTTGGAATGAATTGGTGGCGGCTGAAATGGAACACTCATTCAAACATGAATGGATCCGGTTTCAGGCGCAGTTTTGTGATTGGCCGGCGGCGCTGCAGTACATTGAGAAACAATGGTTGGAGCCATATGGTCCAAAGTTTCTGGCATGCTACACCAAAAAAATTATGCATTATGGGAACCCAACCACGAGCAGGTAATATAGATTTGTTTGTAAATTTTAAATAGTTGGATTTTGATATTTGGAACTTACAACATGAGCTCTTTTATTAATCCTTTTAAAATTAACAGGGCAGAGGGGCAACACTCAGCATTGAAACGTCAATTGCGATCCAGTTTGGGAAATTTTGAAACTTGTTGGGCACATTTTCATACACTGATGGAGACATGTCATGTAGCACTAAAGGATTCTTTTGAGAAGAGTCATGGTGCTCTGGCAGCGTAGTTTCATATTATTACTTTCAAACTGCTTCGAGGTCTTGTGTCGGATGCAGCCTTGACACAAATACATGCCCAACTGACGAAATTGAAAGATGGTGTTATTGATATAGATTATTGCGGATGTGTACTTTGCATCACATGTGGACCGTCCTGTGCCCACGAGTTATCAGAATATGAAACAAAGGGCATGCCAGTTCCATTGGAGTTGATTGATGATTTCTGGCGGAAATTGGATATAAACCCTCGTGTACGTGATGCAGAACCCCGGATTCAAATTCAGAACAAATTTGGGGAGTTCATTTCCAAAACACAACAGTTGTTCCGGGAATCAAACCCGACGGAGCAAGAGATGTTTCTGAGCAGGCTAATGAAGGCAGACAATCCTAATGTTACGTCGCTCACAGCCCCCAGCACCACCGTCCGCGACTCGGGAAGTGCATGGCCTCTCAACCATCAAAGAAATCAGCGTGAGTGGACAAAGAAGCCCATGTCCGAAGTGTGGGGCCCGCACTCCGACCAACTCGATACGTGTAAGTGATATGGGGGATGGTCTGAACATATCCAAACTGGTGTAGGACCCTGTCCGGCAAATATGGCTCGAATACATCCCTGGCGGATATCAATCCCTTAAAGAATGCAATCTCGGGATGGGGAGAGTACTGTCTCATGGTGGTGTACGGATCCCATATAACCTGAATAAATAATATCATTTATAATTAAGGTACATGCAAAATGAAATAATAAATTGAATTGATAAAAATGTCATACCTCGCCTGCAGTGAGCCCATTAATGTGTGCACGTATAGCCTATATACGTTCCATGGTTGGTCCCTCATGTCCCATCCGTCCCACTGAGTGGCCAATTCATATCGAGCCTTGAATGTGAGGATTGAGTGAAGGGTGTGGGAGCTTCGGAAAATGCTCGTAAATCCATGCCTGCAACAACACAGTCAAATGATTTAGTGTTAAACAAGTTACTATTAGAGCTTTAGTTATTACTATGTAATTCAAATTGGTACCTCGAGCAGAGTGGTGAATCCACAAAACTGTCTAGTGGATGCAAGACATGATGCACCCAGCTGATGATAGAGATACACAAGAACCGCTGAACCCCAAGCGTATGTTCTGAATCGCACCGTATCGCGTAAATAGTCCATCCAATACAGCTGCACCGAATCCCCACTTTTGTCAGGGAATAGTGTGGTGCCAAAAATGTACATAATATAAGCTCTGGCACAACCCAGCTACCTATCAGGATCTTGCGATGTCATGTGGCCCATGAAGTAATCATTCCACCATTTCATGCTCACAGACACCCTATAGTAGTTGCGACCCATCTCTTCCACAGCAACCTGCAGTGGAATCCGAAAAAAGTCAGCAACATCAGCAGCTGATATCCTCTCCGACCTCGCCGTCAATGTCACGGCATCGCCATTAACCACTAGTCCTGTAAGGTAATACACGTCATCCAGGGTGATAGTTATCTCCCCAAATGGCATATGGAAGTTGTTAGTCTCTACATGCTACCGCTCAATGAATGCTTGAATGAGTAACTTGTTCGGGTGCAAGTAGAAGGCCCGCCTCATATTTAGGAGGCTGGTACCCATCAGATAGCGTCTCCATCCCCTTGTGGATTCATTGGGTGTGAATGTCCAAGACTTAAATTTAGGCACGTGGTTATGTATCTTCATTGACTATCTCTCATCACCCCAGACTTATTTCCTAAGTGGGAGTCGCACATCACATTTGCAATACTCCGGGGCGAGAAGAGAGAGCAATGAAGATACATAACCACGTGTCTAAATTTAAGTCTTGGACCTTCACACCCAATGAATCCACAAGGGGATGGAGGCGCTATCTGATGGGTACCGTCCTCCTAAATATGAGGCGGGCCTCCTACTTGCACCCGAACAAGATACTCATTCAAGCATTCACTGAGCGGTGGCATGTAGAGACTAACAACTTCCATATGCCATTTGGGGAGATGACTATCACCCAGGATGACGTGCATTACCTTACAGGACTAGCGGTTAATGGCGATGCCGTGGCACTGACGGTGAGGTTAGAGAGAATATCAGCTGCTGATGTTGCTGACTCTTTTTGGATTCCACTGCAGGTTGCTGTGGAAGAGATGGGTCGCAACTATGGGGTGTCGGTGAGCATGAAATGGTGGAAGGATTACTTCATGGGCCACATGACATCGCATGATCCTGATAGGCAGCTGGATTGTGCCAGAACTTATATTATGTACATTTTTGGCATCATACTATTCCCTGACAAGAGTGGGGATTTGGTGCAACTGTATTGGATGGACTATTTACACGATATGGTGCGATTCAGGACATACGCTTGAGGTGCAGCGGTTCTTGCGAATCTCTATCATCAGTTGGGTGCAGCATGTCTTACATCCACTAGAAAGTTTTGTGGATTCACCACTCTGCTCGAGGTCCCAATTTGAGTTACATAGTAATAACTAAAGCTCTAACCATAACTTGTTTAACACTAAATCATTTTATTGTTGTTGTTGCAGGCATGGATTTACGAGCATTTTTCGACCCTCCAACGCCCTACACTCAATCCCACATTCGAGGCTCGATATGAATTGGCCACTAGGTGGGACGGATGGGACAGGAGGGACCAACCATGGAACTATACAAGCTATACGTGCACACATTGATGGGCTCACTGCAGGCGAGGTATGACATTTTTATCAATTCAATTTATTATTTCATTTTGCATGTACCTTAATTATAAATGATATTCTTTATTCAGGTTATATGGGATTCGTACACCACCGTGAGACAGTACTCTCCCCGTCTCGAGATTGCATTATTTAAGGGATTGATATCCGCCGGGGATGTACTTGAGCCATATTTGCCGGACAGGGTCCTAAGCCAGTTCGGATATGTTCACACCATCCCCTGTATCCCTTACACGCATTGAGTTGATCGGAGTGAGGGCCCCACACTTCGGACACGGGCTTCTTTGTCCACTCACGCTGATTTCTTTGATGGTTGGGAGGCCCATGTACTTCTCGAGTCGTGGACGGTGGTGCTTGGGGCTTTGAGGGACGTAACATTAGGATTGACTGCCTCCATTAGCCTGCTCCAAACCATCTCTTGCTCCGTCGGGTTTGATTCCCGTAACAACTGTCGTGTTTTGGAAATGAACTCCTCAAATTTGTTCTGAATCTGAATTCGGGGTTCTACATCACGTACGCGATGGATTATATCCAATTTCCGCCAGAAATCATCAATAAACTCCAATAGAACTGGCATGCCCTTTGTTACATATTCTGATAATTCGTGGGCACAGGGCAGTCCACATGTGGTGCGCAGTACACATCCGCAATAATCTATATCAATAACACCATCTTTCAATTTCGTCAGTTGGGCATGTATTTGTGTCAAGGCTGCATCCGACACAAGACCTCGAAGCAGCTTGAAAGTAATAATATGAAACTACGCTGCCAGAGCACCATGACTCTTCTCAAAAGAATCCTTTAGTGCTACATGACATGTCTCCATCAGTGTATGAAAATGTGCCCCACAAGTTTCAAAATTTCCCAAACTGGATCGCAACTGACGTTTCAATGCTGAGTGTTGCTCCTCTGCCCTGTTAATTTTAAAAGGATTAATAAAAGAGCTCATGTTGTAATTCAATATATCAAAAGAAAATGATTTAAAATTTACAAACAACACTATAATACCTGTTTGTGATTGTGTTCCCATAATGCATAATTTTGTTGGTGTAGCATGTCAGAAACTTTGGACCATATGGCTGGAGCCATTGTTTCTCAATGTACTGCAGTGTCGCCGGCCAATCAGAAAACTGTGCCTGAAACCGGATCCATTCCTGTTTGAATGAGTGTTCCATTTCAGCCGCCACCAATTCATTCCAAGATGATATAAATAAATCCCACTGTTCCTTCTTGGCAAACAATTTCTTGCAGTTTGCCATGACATTCCAATCAATGCGCCACTTACATAGCATGTTAACGGTGGTAGGAAAATTCTTTCAATTGCATTGATCAATGCATTCTCTCTGTCTGTTATAATAACCGAAGGCAAACAATCATCATCCATTAAAGCCCACAAAATACCCAATGCCCATGTGTAATTGTCTATCTTCTCTGCCTGAAAGTAGGCACATGAAACACAGAATGTCTTGTCGGTGGAAGTCACTCCTACAATCTCAAAGAGGGGCATCCGATACTTGTTCGTCTTTGTATGTACAATCCATAACCAACACTTTCGGGAAGGCTTTCAATATTTCAATGCTCCTTGGGTGTGCAAAGAATAGGTATGTGACCTCCCCGCTCGACTCACATCTCTTAAAAACAAAGTAGTACCCACGCTCCTTTAACTTGCCCAACAAGTATTGCATTTCAGATCTACCAGCCTGATGAATAACTCTATGTTTTGCCCTCGCATTGTAAAATGTTCTCATGGTTGAGACATTCCTCGGGAAATTCTCTCGGAGTTGCTCATTGATGTTTTTCACTGGAACTTTCATTCTCGAAAAACACACCACAAACTCTTCCTCCTCCTTCGTTAACCTCCCCACATATGGATGCCCCTCGAGATAGTTGGCAAAAGGATGATTGTGCACACCATTCACAACAGTTAGATCCCAATTTCCCATAATCTCTTTTGGTTGGCTTTTTATTATAAATGGGCATCCACATTTTTTGGTGCCCACATCCCTTTTTTTAAGGGATTTTTCCTTGCCACTCTTCACTTCATCAATCGAATGATCGAATTTATTCTTTTTAGCTTTATGCTTCCTATACTCGCCACCTCGTTTGCATCCTATGAAAACCCGACCCGTTTTTATTGTCGTTGAAATATTCGACCTCTGAACAACAACTATCATTTGATTGACGATTGTGATTTCCTTAGCACGTTAAACCAAATTGTCCCTACTATCAAACTCTCTTCTGTGGAAAATAGGTGGGAGTAGTCACTTATAACATCCAAGCTCAATTCCTTGTTTCCATGGGCAACACCCTCCTCGCTTGATGCTATGCGATTATGCTACAATAAACAAAACAATTAACAGAATGAGAAAAGAAAAAGAAAAAGAAAAACAGAGCTGGTCGTTCACTCGAAAACATTCCTCGCGGCCATCCATGGACGTCACGTTCAAACACTAATTAGTCATCCATTGCTGTTCCATTGTCCACCAATCGGCCAACCGTGACCGTCCAAAACTATACATCGCACAGAACTAACATTGTAAAATACAGAATATAAAAAATTACAAACTTAAGAGTTCTATGAGTTCTATCTAATGTTGGTACTGGTATTCATGTTTTTCCACCACTTGATGTTCATCTTGGTATTCATCATCATTATCCATCGAATATGAATATGAAAAATGTGTAAGGATAAAACGTAACGGATGAGGTTATGTAGTTTTGGTTTGAACGACGAAGAGAAAGAGGGAAATAAAAAAATTGTGCGTGCCCTAATCCTCAGTCATCCATTAAGTACATTAAGTAGGGGTATTTGAAATATTTTACTTAGAATTTGTGTGCCCATAACATATTTTGTGTGTATATAACCGGGACCATTTTTTTTTCAGAAGAGCCAAAGCCAACAACTCCAGATTTGGTAGTATAATTAATTGAAAAAAGAAATATACAATCCAATTTCCCGATGCTTGCTCATGGTGTTCTTCCACTCTTTTGCCTAAAACTGCTCCTACACTTGTGTCGCTAGCATCGTATATGAGCTCAAATGGCAAGTCCCAATTTGGTAGCTGAATTATAGGAGGTGATGTGAGTAATGCCTCGATCTGCTCAAATGCCTTTTTGCACTCCTCATTGAATTCAAATGTGACATCCTTCTGCAATAATTAGAAAAGAGGGGCAACTACTTTTGTAAAATCCTTGATAAATCGGCGATAAAACCCTGCATGACCTAGAAAAGAGCGCGTATCCCTCACCGAAGTGGGGTAGGGTATGGCAGAGATAATATCAATCATGGCCCTATCAACTTCTATTTCTTTTAATGACACTAATGCCCAAGAACTATCCCACTTCTACCATAAACTCATACTTCTCCAAATTTAACACTAACTTAATTTCTTTACATTTTTTTAAAAATAAGTTCCAAATTCTCTAAACAAGTGTTAAAATCAACACCATAGACACTAAAATTATCCATGAAAACCTCTATTTCCTTCCAACATAGTTAGAAAAAAAATACTTACCATGCACCGTTGGAATGCAGCCAGAGTGTTACACAATCTAAATGGCATCCTTCTGTACGCAAAGGTGCCAAAAGGACATGTGAAAGCCGTCTTTTCTTGATCCTCCGGTGCAATATCAATCTGAAAATATCCTAAAAAAACAATCTAGGAAGCAATGGTGAGATTTTCCCGCTAAGCATTCAACCATTTGATCTATGAAAAACAAGGGGAAACGGTCTCTTTTAATTACAACATTCAATCTACGGTAATCTATACATTGGCGCCACCCTATTTGTTTTCTTACTGGAATTAAATTACCATCATGATCAGCTTCACCAGTCACTACTGCCTTCTTTGGGACCACATGTATGGGACATGTAAAATTCGTCTTTTCTTGGTACTCCGGTGCAATAACAATCTGAAAATATCCTGAAAAAACCATCTAGGAAGCAGTATCTACTAAGCGTCCAACTATTTGATCTATGAAAAACAAGGGGAAATGGTCTTTTTCAGTTACAACATTCAATCTACGATAATCTATACATTGGCGCCACCGTGTTTGTTTTCTTACTGAAATTAAATTACCATCATGATCAGCTGCAACTGTCACTCCTGCTTTCTTCGGGAATGATAGAGTAAAACTTTTTGGCCTACTTTAAAATACTTTCTTCGAATATTTTGATCATGTACATTTTTACTCATATCCTTGTAAATCACGGCATACTCACAAGCATCATTCCTAATTTCTTCTAGCTCTTGCAATTGTAATTTTATGATTTCCAGCTTCATTCAAGTTCATATTACATTTCTTCACAGCCCAATACACACGATGTTCAATTTCAACGGGTAAATGGCAAGGCTTACGGAAAACTAAACGGAAGGGAGACATACCAATTGGGGTTCTGTAAGCAGTTCTATATGCCCATAAGGTATCTTCTAACAACTCCAATCCTTTCGGTCAGGCCTTACCATCTTTCCAAAATTCCCTTGATTTCCCTGTTTGACACCTCAGCTTGCCCATTTGATTGGGGATGGTAGGATGTTGAAACTTTGTGTAGAACTCCATACCTACGAAAAATACCCAGACTCACACAAAGATTTCCTCCGACTCTTGCACTTCAATTTCCTCTCCCCTTTCACCGAACGCTCAAAAAGTTCATCCTCTTCCATCACCAAGGATCATCGATCAACAATAGCAAATTGGAGGGCACCACAGCAACATTTTTTGGGGAGGGCAGTAGCAGCGAAATTTGGAGCAAAGAAGGGCGTTTGTGCCTCCAGATTCCTTTGTGAATCAATTGCAGCAAATTGGGGTCATATATTGGGTGAATCTCTCTATCTGATTTCTGGAATTAAAACATGTTGAATCATTTGTCGTTTCTTGTGGGTTTCATGAATTGTGAATAGATTATTTTGTCTAGCTTCAGGTTGAATGAATTTTGAGATATGAATTTGTGAAACTATGGTATTGTTTTGAATTGATTGTTCATTGGTTATCTGTATTTCTAATTTCTCTAATTTGCGAGTTTAGAATATTTGAATGGATATTATGGTCATATATTAATTTGGGGATTTGTTGCTATATTGAAATTCGTCATCTGTAATCGTGTTAAGTTTTAATTGGAGTAGCAAACTAGAGCAGACACTCTAGCGGGAGATGCGAATCGGATTGACGTTCAATTGTATTGGGCTTTTCTAGTTCTTAATGTTGTCGAATCAGTAAATCCTATGATCATACCTATGGTTCTTATTCGATTAGGGAATTAGTTAACAGTCGTACCTTGGCTAACGAATAATTAAAGGAAAGTTGGTTGTGAACACGTGTAATCAACTATAACTACTTTATTCATTTAAACCACTGAATGCTAATTACAGTTGATGAACAAAATCCATATCCTAGATGAAGATTCATTCTAAAGCTAGATCTCTTGAATAGATGAAGTTTGGAAGTTTGACTGCAATTTATAATTTTGTTTTATTGACTTTTTATTTCTTTTGTTAGAATTAGGTGAATCCAAAATCCGCCCTCTATATATATTTATACATATAATTTATATATAATCACATTGTTGAATCCTTATTTGCATCCCTCTAGACCCTACTCACCACATGTTATATTTTATTTGTATTTTGTGGCATAGGACTAATATTAATTTTGCAGCTTTGCGACGAGCTAGCAAAGAACATGTGTACTAAAATACTAAAAACATGGAGTAAAACATAAACCCAAAACCTTCATGATATTCTACCTCAAATCCTCAGAAGCTCTTCTAAGGCTTTTGGTTAAATTATCGACTTTCTTGAGCAAGTTTCTATCATTAACTTGAGTAGTAAAGGTTCTACATCATCGGGTATGGCTGTAATTCTAAATATACTTATCCTCATCATTACATTCAGAACTATTTAATTAATATAGCTAAGATGAAAATGTCTGAAAAAGAGATTTTGCACAGCCCTCTCTCATTAATAAAATACTTCAAAAGAGATTTAATTCTGAATGATTGCAGAAGACACAGAAGTATGAAGAACAATAGGATCATCCAACTAAAACCAGTCACAGAAAACAAGAAATAATCCAAGCTATAATAATAAGCAGAGCAAGCATATTGAGCCAATTCTAAAAATTACTATGAATCAGCAAACATAGAAAAGTAGTAGCACCAATTTAAAATGCACTAGATGATTGCTGACAAATGCCTTCTTTCCTACCAAGGACGCACAGACCACAACTGCAATTATGCATAGCATTCAAACTAGTCTTAAGAGTTCAGATGGTACCAACTTCCGAGGGTACAGAGAAAACAATGAATTTGATGCTGGTAGCGCGACTGAATCGAGAAGGTGGCCGGAGTACGTGGTTTGGAGGCGGAAGGTTGAGATTGGGTTGCGGAGAGGGGCATCCGCCGGCCGTCGACGGTAGGGTTTTAGATTTGCTGTGGAAACGTAAGCAACATATTTATAGAGAAAACACAGGCAGGTACAAAATTACCCTCAGTTATTTTTCAGATTTACATTTGATTACCACTCTTAAAGTCTTAAACCCTCTCAGTAGGGGTGGGAATAGGCCAGGCTACCCGACAGGGGTGGCCTAGCCTATCGAAGGCCAGGCCAGACTTTTTTTATAAACAGGCTAGGCTTAAGCTAATTTTAAAGCCTATTAAGCTAAATAGGTATAGGCCAGGCTTAATTTAAAGCCTTTTAAGCCTACCATGCCGACCTATTTATTATTTTATTAGTCTATTTTTATTTATTACATAGGAATATGTCATATTATTAGTATAATATTATGTAAAAATTATTATTAATTTGATCATATATAGATTTTTAAAATATTTATAAGTTTTTCTCTTATATAATTAACCCCGTATATAAATAGTTTTGGATGAAAACTTGTCCATGTGAACAAATTATGTCTTCCAACCTTATGATTACATCCGGATATATATATAAAATTTAAACTTATTTCTAAAATAGGCTTAATCAGGCTTTTAAAAGACTTAAAAGCTGGCCTATTTAAATAAATAGGTCAGGCTTAGGTCGAGAACATAGGCCTATCAAAAATAACAGGTCAGGCTCAGGCTTATGAAACTCGATGTAGGCCCAAGCCGTATAAGCCTAAGCCTAGCCTAGCCCGCCTAGCCTATTTCCACCCCTACCTCTCAGCCTGAGCCTCAGACCATCTCCAACGCACACGTTAAAGTGGCGTTGGACGTCAGATTTGACGGAGCGGCCGCTCCAACGCCGCCACGAAAATCCCGTCCGCCATCGCCATTATTCCGTCCTTCTACAGTGCACTGCAATTTTCCGCGGTGCACTGTTCACACCGCTACATATTTATTCTTTTTTTTTTTTCATTTTCTTTGTTTTTTTTGTTATTTCTTATATATTATTTTATGTAAATGCATTATTTTTATACTGATTTTGTATTTTCAGATTTGTATTAATTAAAAAATTAATTCTTATTGCTTTTTTAATTTGTTTGGTGAATGGTATTTAAATTTTCTTCAACAGATATAATTTGTATTTTTAACTAAATAATTTAAAATATAATATTATATAATATATATCAAAAATAGTAATTAAAATTAATTAATAAATAAAATATAATATGAATAGTAATGGAATCAAAAATGGAATATTTTATTGTAGAGGGATATATAGAGTTGTGGGTTGGAGAGAAATAGTGGAAAACTGTAAATTTAACTGAAGAATAAAGGTACTGTAACTGTAAAATAAAGTTTTGGGTTGGAGATGGCCTCAGCCTCTCAAAAATATTGCAGATATACGGGATTTTCATTCCTCTAACCCAACCCAGTTCTTCGCCGTCCAAATTTTCCGCGGTGGTTGTCCATCGCCAACGACACGTTCGGCTGCGTCTGTCTGTTCGTTCGCGAAGGTATATTTGTCCTCGTCTGTGAGTGTGCGTCGTCTGTTCGTCACGCTTTGGGCTGTCGCCAATTCCGGGCGTATGTCATCTTCCGTCTGAGTCGATCAATCGTTTGTCTTCGTCATCGTCTCCATCTCCACAGGTAGTCTTGTAAATTTCATTTTTACTGTGTGTGTGACTATGCGTTTGTGTCTTTCTGTTATTCTGATCAATTTATCTGGAATGGTATACTACAGCATACAAAGTCCATTCTCTGAAGCGCGAATGGAGTTGGCTTCTCCTATACTTGGTCACTGCTTCACCGTTCTGTCTGTACGGTCTCTCTCCACCTCTTCTACAAGCTTCTCTGCTTCTGTTCCCATTAGGCGGCCAACAGTTCCAACAATTTCATTACTTTCTTCGGCTCCTAAATCCACAGGTACACGCTTTTTCAGTCCTTTAAATTCCCACGAATTAATTGCCCAAAACCGATATATGTGTAAATCTCAACCATACATTTCTATTTTGTGGCATCTTAGTGGGGGTTTGTAGCAATTTTTTAGCGGTTAAAATGATAACCTATTGTGTTTTGAAAAAATAATCAGATAATCTGTTTTGAAAACGCAATAATCAGATAATCTGATTTATGTAGTTTATCCAAACACCCTCTTAGAATTATGTGCTTCAATTGAAACAGGGGCATTTGATGACTTGAGGTGTGTTTAATTACATTTATTAAATTATTATTATGGAATAGTTGGATAGTCATGCTCAAAGTTCATCTTTATGTTCCCATATAATACCGGGATTGGTTCAAAGGCAGACTGGAAAAAGAAAATGAGAGTGGCAGGCTGTGTTTAGTCGTTAGCTAGTCCAGGAAATTTTCCTTTGTGAAATGGATAATGTGATATGGGAAGAGTTGTGATTCGTAACATAAGTGTAATGATAATGCTCTGATGCATTACTTTCTAAAGATTATATTTATTTTGACTTCAATATATGTGTGTGTGATGGAGAAAGAATTATACTATTAATTATGCTATAGATATATGGTGAAAGAAAATTTATGAATACTAGTAAAGCTTTGTTGGATGTAATTTTGCATGCATTTTTCAAAAGAATTTCAATGAGATATACCCATTCAATGCATACAATTGTTAGAATTTTTTTTATCTTATACTCCCTCAATTTTGTAATAAGCGATCATTTTTTTGCATGTTTTTAATAAAATCACTAAACGAATTCTCTGTCATCTGACTTTCCCACTGTCCACTGTCCCTTCCACTTTCTCACCCATCTTATTTCACCAAATATAGAAATGTGACACTTATTTTAAAACATCCAAGAAAGCAAAAACGGTCACTTATTGAAAACCGGAGGGATTATAAAAATAGAGAATAAATTTAGTTTAATAATAACTCAACTTTTGCACATTTAAATATAAGTTTTTAATTTCACCTTCTACAATTGTATCATAAAAGTTACTATATAATTTATTATTGAACATGCAAATGAGACCTTGCTTTGTTTGCTAGCATAATGTGTGTATCTTTTTTGGTTTGAATTTAATGGAGAGCGGAGAGAAGAAAGATGAGAGATGAGAGTGAATTATGTAATTGGAAGGGATTTGAATTGGATAAGAGAGAATGAAAACGTGGTTTGGATGATTTGATGGAGAAATGAGAGAAAGGATGAATTTTTTGGGGGAAGAGAGTATTTCTGAAAATTGCACTTGGAATCACAAATATATGCTTGCAGATTATATTTTGGCCCATAAATGGAAATTTCCTGGAATAACATTAAAAACACAGCTGAAATGTTCATGTTCATCATAGGTGAAAAGTGTTTCTTTTACCTAGAAATCGAATAATTAAAGTTTTTGGTTGATTGAAGACATGAAACAAGATGTAAACTTTCATTGGAGTCCTTTTTATTTTTTATCTTTGTAATCCGGTTGGACTGACTAATTAGGGAGGGATATCAAATATGTTTGCTACTTGTTGTATTATGTAGCTGAAAAGATGTTTTATGACTGAGTAGCTATTTTGTATTCTTTTTATATGGAAACACCATTCCTTTATATGTATATAAAGAGTAATCTGATCTTTGTACATAATTCATGCTCATGGATTTTATGCAAATAGTGGTGATATATTTTGATGGGGTGCAGTAAAGGTGGTAAAACAACCATAATTTAATTTTGGCTGCAGGCTGTCATTTGCCTTTCAAAGATGTTTGGCCTCGCAGGTTAAATTTTGTTGCAGGTGTTGGTAATACAACAGCAGCAACAAATGAATCTGCTCAAGAACTTGTATCATCTGGGATGAAGCCCAACACAAAATCTATGGATGAATCTGTTTTGGAAAATAGTGAAAACGTTGAAGGGAAGGAGCCGGAAAGTGAACAACCGAATGATCATAAGATGATTCGGGTTTGCGACAAACTAATTCAGGTTTTTATGATTGACAAGCCCACACCAACTGATTGGAGAAGGCTATTAATATTTAGCAAGGAGTGGGAAAATATCCGTCCCCATTTCTACAAGCGATGTGAGACTCAAGCAGATAAAGAGAATGATCCTGGGAAGAAGCATGGGCTCCTTCGGCTTGCTAGAAAGCTGAAAGAGGTGGCTTTCTTTCTTTTCATTTTCCCATTGGCAAAACAAGTGACAAAGATTGCTAGTAGTGTGGTGACCTTGAAATTTGACTTCTCAATGCTAAAAATACTGAGTATAGATCAAGAGGTTCTTACGTAGTGATTTATTTTTTTTTTGCTCTTTTGTGATTTTAGCTTACAATGATTTGATCGGACTTATTAGAAGGATGTCATATCTATAAAGAATTACAAATGTCATTCAGAAATTAGTTTTGTTCTCTATTGTAGTTTAATCATGTCAACTATCTATGTTCATGTCCCTTGTCCGCATGTGACTTGGTATCTTCTGAGATAGGGTCAATAAGATTTATCTGACATTCAACTGGGACACTAAGGTAATGTTATGCTTCAGATTGATGAAGATATCCAGAGGCACAACGAGCTCCTTGATATGCTCAGAGATTCACCATCCAAGGTGGATGAAATTGTTGCCAGGCGACGGAAAGATTTTACTAAAGAATTTTTTGTCCATGTTCACACTGTAGCAGCATCATTCTATGACAATACAGCAGAGCAAAATGGTGAGACTTATTTCCAAATCTCTTAATATTGACTTTGTATTCTAAATTCCTGATAATTTTGTTTTCTTAGTACCTTGAATCATATTTCATATTCCATGGGAGACGAATTGGAATCACAATTAGTAAAGGAATAGCATAAGTATATCATATTTTTGGCATTCTACTTGTTTAGTGATTCCAGTTCTTTGCAGAAATCTTTGAGCTTGTTATTAAGGTGTTAGATTGTTTGTCATAATTTACATACTAAGGTTGTTTCATTACATCACTTGTTACATAATTGATTAAGTGGAACTGAATGTTATGAGTAAAATAGAGTCTAGAATTAAGTGATTTGATCTTAATTTATTGATAAGATCTTAAAAAAATAAGTTGAAATACTTTTTAGAATATTAAAACCCTTAATGACTCTGATTTTAGTTAAACAATTGGCTTTAAATTAAGAACCATTCAGTTTTTATCAATGGGCACTAAGTTCATCTTTCTATTTAAGTATTTGGAAGTTGGTTCACTCTCTCAATCTCTCCTAAAATAGATTTGGTACATTTCTCCTTAACTTTACATATTTGAATGCGAGCCTTTATAATGATTAATGAGTACTTTTATACCTGAACAAATATTTTGATGAGCTTGTCCGTTTTCCTCATGATAGTAACATAAACAATGCTGGTTACTTCTAATTTAAAATAATTTTGAGAATGCAAGCAATTAATATGTTTTAACTGGACATGCTAAATTTAGCAAGCTAAAATTGAGAGTGAGATTTTACAATTTCTCCAAGTATCGGTCTCAATCAACATTGTTGTGTTACAGGCCTACAGTAGTAGCACTACAATAGTCCATGTAAGGTGGTTTCAGGAATATAATAATGCTAAACTTCTGAAGGTTTCTACAAGCCCTTCAAATTTATTTTGCTTCGCCAATATGTGTCTTGCAAATCAATCTGGTGAATGTTAGACTTGAATACACTTAATCGCAGGCTAGTTTGATGAATGGAATAAACAAAGTTTATATACTTCTATGATTCTTAATATAAGTTTCTGATATTTTTCTTCTAAAATGTCTAGCTGTGGCGAAACTTGGGAATGCTTGCTTAGCTGCTATAGAAGCACATGATAATGCAACTGAAAGTTTAGAAGCGCTGAATGCTGCAGAGTTGAAATTTCAAGAGATAATTAACTCTCCTACTGTAGAAGCTGCCTGCCGGAAAATTGATGATCTGGCACAGAAAAATCAACTTGATTCAGCGCTTGTCCTCATGATCACAAAAGCTTGGTCAGCTGCCAAAGAGTCAAACATGATGAAAGATGAGGTAAAAATTAAGTTCCCATCGTTCAGTTCAATTCATTTTTCTTCAATCATATTCAGAGTTCAATATCAGGATAGCTGCAAAAGAGAAGTGCTTGGTGACTTATATGGGAGTAGCACATGGTTGGCAACCATTTGATTTTTATCCAATTCATTTGTCTTGAGTTTTAAATGGCATGCATTTCACTCAATGTATGAGGATAGGAACTTAGTACTGAGAATGACACCCTAGTTACAGACTTACAGTGTGTGTGATGTGCTCATTTTTTTTTTCCTGCTGACAGGCAAAAGATGTACTGTATCATTTATATAAAACATCAGCAGGAAATCTTCAGAGGCTCATGCCCAAAGAAATTAGAATAGTGAAGTATCTGCTAACAATTGAAGACCCTGAGGAGTGTTTGAGTGCTTTGAATGATGCTTTTACACCAGGAGAAGAAATTGAAGGGACTGATGTTGACTGCCTTTATACGTATGTATTTCAATCCAAACTATGCTTGTTTATATGTTTCTCTTTTGGTCTTTTTCATAAACTTTAATGCATTTACATGATACATGGTCAGAAAATTTAATGGGTTCATATCAATTGCCTGCTGGAGAAAATTTTATGATGTGTATCAACTGTCCCTTTTCGTGTCCTGTTCACTACTTAATGTGATAATGTATTTGGGCATCTAACAGGACGCCAGAACGGCTATATAACTGGATTGGCATTGTGGTGGACGCATATCATTCCAGCAGAGAGGGAACTCTCATAAAACAGGCCAGGGATCTAATGAATCCCAAAATTATCCACAAAATGGAACTGCTAAAAAAGACGATCCGAGATAAATTCATGTGAGCTCCGTGTACATTGTAAGGTTTATTGTATATCGAGCTCCATTAATTTCCAAGGACCATATAAGCCCATGAGAAGGAATGCTTATGTGGATTTGAGTACGACATTTACTAGGTAGGATTGTGAGGTGATTTGGCATATTATGGCAGAGACTCACAGAAGCACTTAGCATTGTTGGAAAAGCGAGTCTTCCATTTGAAATGCTTCCGGAGTTTCACTTGTAATGATGTATTTTCAGAGTACTGCACGAGATGGTAGCAGAGACAACACTGCGACATTGGTACTGTTGGTTGTTCATATTTATTGCATAGAAAGAGATGCAGCATAATTTTGCTCAGGACGGTCATATAGCACTTGAGACAATCCATTCAATTGAATGTTGATTATCATACGACATTGCTGCAATGCAAAATCTACTGTATTTTTCTCTCAAATTATATGATTACAGAAGCGTGTCCTGATGGGAGCTAAGATGAAATTTTGTGTTTTGAAATTTTGTGTCACTATGTGTATATATAATCTCTATTTTATCTTCGGAAGAAAAGGGAGTTTTAGGTTCAGTTTATTATACATTCTATCAACAGGGGGAATTCATTTTGTTTGTTTTGATTTGTCACGTCATACAAATTCTTATGAGGTTGTAAAATTACAGGTCATGAAAATATAGTACTCGAGTTATTAACGAGTAATGGTAGGTATCTAGTTTATTGTTATGTTTATTGGTACTCTTTAAATTGCGTATTGAGCTGAGCTGCCATCTTAGAGGGTGTTTGTTTGTGCGTTTTGGGACAGATTAACTGATTATTTGCGTTTTGCAAACGCAAATAATCAGTTAATTTTGTTTGTGTACTAACTTTCAATAATCTATTGTTTGCGTTTTGAGGGAATGAAAACGCTATTTTCTTGCAGCTACATTTTGGTGCTGCAAGAAAATTGCGAAGCCAAAAGCAAAAGCAAAAGTGGAAGCCAAAAGCAGAAGCAGCTAACTTTTATGTTTGGATGGAATGTTTGAAAAGCAGCTTTTTTTCAAATGTGTGTTTGGATGTGTAAAAGTGAAAAGTGCTTTTGAAATGTGTAAATTACCAAAAAGGATATGCTATTTATATATGATAGTATATATTTATAGTGTAATTTAAAATAAATTAATAGGAGCATTTATGACTCTGCACACATTACTAGGTGCTTTTGGCTTCTGCTTTTCGGAGAAGCACCCCCTGGGCTGCTTCTCCCAGAAGCACTTTTGCAACTTTTCGAGGCGCTTTTGCTTTTCCTAAAAAGCCAAAACAAACACTCTTTTTCCTTCAGAAGTGCTTTTGGCAGAAGCAAAAGCCAAAAGCACTTGGAAAAAAGCTATTCCAAACAGGCTCTTAATTTTCTACCGCACGTTTTATTACAACAATTATCTAATTATCCATTTTCTAAATGCTGCAGCACTTTTTAAAACGAACATCTAAACACCCTCTTAAACTCTTGGTCAGCTTGCGACCTTGTTTTGGTGGAAAGCTCAGTGAATAATAATAAATGTAATTTTTTAAATTGCATAAGGATTCTTTTAAGGGGAACCAAAAATCCATAAATTGGGGTGATGATATGCACACTCTATTTTTAGTGTCCAATGACCTTGAAAACCTTAAAAAGGGTTTCTTCCTGGGCTTAAGGCTTGAGCTTCAGTGTGGAAGTGGTTTATTTTATTTTATTTTCATTTGTGTAATACGTATTTGAAACCATGTCATTGTCATTCTATACCTGCCCTAAGCCAAGGAAATTATCATGTTGACCTTGCTCAATGAATACAAGTTCCAATTTGTCTCGAGAAAAGGGCGACCATATAGTTAGTTCCAGACAAGGGTTGTTCCCTGTTATGGTCAATAGGGACCAGAAATATGCCTGTTGAAGCTCAGACCCTTTCCACACTGATAAATTTCAACTTTATATATTCATGGTGCAAAATCCTAATTATTTGACTTCAAAATTCTTTTCATAGTTTCTATTATGTGTAACAAAATAGTATGGATGAGAAACCAAACTCTCCAAAAGTTTCCAAGGCAGAATCTCTTTGGAGAGGTGGGAATCTTTTAAAAACAAATACTACTCCATGTGTTCCACTTTTACAGACACACAATCAATAGTATAGTACAGTAATAGTATATTGAAAAAGGCTTAAAATCAGCATTTTAACTAGGTGATATAAGGCCATAAAACCAAAAGTGGACAAGAATCTATCCAGAACAAGCACAGGGGATCATCATCAGCAAGACAACAATAAACACTGTGTTGAAAGGTAAAATCCAAGAAGACAACTGACCACCTATATTAAATGCCATACTTTTTCTTCATCACCACCACAAACTCATGGACCTTCTTAGGATCAGCCAGGGACTTTGACACAGTCTCTCTTCCCATGCACCTCTTCACCCATGAGATCAGTTTGGGGCAATGTTCCTCAATCCTGAAATTGCCAAAAGTCTCATAGGTGTCGAACCAAGTGGAGTAAGTAATCAAGGCCACATCAAGAAACCCAAAGTTGTCTCCACCAAAATACAGCTTATCCCCCAATTCTCCTTCCAATAGCTTGAGGGCATCAAGTAACTCTTTCTTGGCTGCTTCCTGCTCTTCCCCTTTTCTTGTCCAGACTCTTCTCCCAGCATCAAATATCTAAAATTTTCTCAAATTTAAATAAGATGAAATGAATACACTTCCAGGGGTCTATGTAAGTAAAAGTAAAACAGTAAGTGTAATGTAATCATCCATGAGGTAGAAGGCGGTCCTAATTGGTTAAGCCAAAGAAGCCCTAATTTATTTAGCAGTACTGAATATGTTTGTTGCTGGCTCACCTTTTTGTCGATTAAATCGGCCCAAAACCTAGCTTGAGCTCTCTGATAAGGGTCCGAAGGCAGCAACTGGGAATCGCCCTTCCAGACCTCGTCAATGTACTGAACAATTTGGAGCGATTCACAAACAGGATTGCCATTGTGGATCAAAACAGGGATCTTCTTATGAACGGGATTCATCTGAAGCAGGAGGGGGCTTTTGTTGGCCAAATTCTCCTCGACGTACTGATAATCGACCCCCTTCTCAGCGAGCGCGAGTCGAACCCTCATCCCAAACATGCTCACATAAACATCCAGTAGAATCACCTCCATCCTCCTCGACCGATAAACCGCTGCTACTGATTTCTAACGCAATACGCTGGCTGAATGTAGATTGATTTGATATTTTGATTGTAGGAGCAATAATAATATCTCAGTGATTACAGAATTTGAATGGAGGAGGATTGAATGGGTATGGGGGGGGGACCTTCCTCAGGCCCGGGCCTCGCCGCCTCGGGTGGGTGTTGTCCTACGTGAGCCGGGTGACACGTGGCAGCCGGAGGGAGTTGGAAAGGGTACCCCCTACTGGGCCACTGGCCACTTCTACCACTGTGTATAGCCGGAGGGACTTTGCAAATTGCAATTGTTCGTGCACCGTAAAAACTAGTACTACTACTACCTCAATCCAACTTACTAACTCAAGTTTATACAACAAAAAATATTATGAAAAATTAATATTCTATATTTATGAGATTAAACAAATTCAATAAAATCTCATTTAACAATATTTTATCATATATAATTATATTAAAAATCGAATCAAAATATTATTTAAATAATGATAAAAAAACCCCTCTATGTCAATTATCCTTTATCGAAACCTGAGCTCATCCAAAAAAATTATCCTTTAGAACACTTACTTATCTTTAAACAATAAAGACAACTGCAACAATATCGTTATTTTTGTATATTTCAATAATTTATTTTTTCTAAACAGTCTATACAGTGTTGTTATTAACGTGCTCTTGTGCAGATTTAGTAGTTCCATGGTTGTTGAAACCACGATAGAACGACCGCAGCAGTTACTGTCAGTTCTGCGCGACAGTTATTGAGCCTGTTCGCGCATTCTAATCGACTCAGACTGATCTAATTCGCGTCTCTGAGTATATATATGTGTTTAGACTTTCTGTAAATAAGTTTGGAGTTTATTGAGTTGTAATTTTACACATTCTACACATTTTACACACACTAGTCGGTTATTTCTCTCCAAGATTCACTAGTTCTATTCTTTGATAGAGAGTTAGAAATTCCTTGTGTTCGTTCTACTTTTTAGAAGATCATTCTGTATACACAAGGTCTGAATTACTGTGATTCAACATGTGTTCTTGTTGGAGAAATCTTCTCTACACCCGATTGAAGAGGCTTTTGGAAGAAGCGCTCAAAGATTGAAGGAGATGGATTCAGGAAGACTGCTATGCCAAGAAGCCATGGTTCTTGAAGCCTTAAACCAGAGGATTCAAATTGGACAGGATCGTCCGAAGACGTAGTTGTGGGGGAGTCACGACTGCGGTCTGTCTGCAAACAGGGAAGTGTTGGTTTAGAGTTTGAATTGGTTGTTTGTGAGTCTTCTAGGTCTAGGATTTCTTGAGTATTTAGTATACGTCGCCTGGATTGGAATCCCCCAGACGTAGATCCGTTGGATCGAACTGGGTCAACAAATACTTGTGTTTTTACTTTCCGCTGAACACTCTGTGCACACACATATCACTTGTTATTTGGTAGTTTAGACCACGGCTCGACGACGATAGTTTTATTCAAGATTTTCACGTAATATCTGGGACCAACACTTGGTATCAGAGCGGCAGACTCTGATATAGTAGAGGCGATCTGAAAAATCTTGACAAGATGAACAGAGAAGGCGCTTCGTTGTCAAGACCACCATTGTTCGATGGCACGAATTACAGATATTGGAGAACTCGGATGAAGATCCACCTTATGGCACTTGGAGATGAAGTTTGGGACGCAGTCGAGACAGCCAGGCAACCACCCACTCGACCACGAGCTACAGCTGAAGGTTCTACAGATCCACCTGGTAGTCGACCGGCAACCAAGGCTGAATACACTCAAGCTGAAAAAGACGCCAAGAAAGGGAATTATACGGCCTTAAATGCGATTTTTAGCGCCATGGACGAAACGCAGTTCCAGCTAGTCACAAACCACACACTGGCTCATGACGCATGGAGGACTCTAGAGGTTATGTATGAGGTTTCTGAGGATGTTCGAGCTACCAAGCTACAGCGAGTTGAAACCATGTTCGAGAATTTGAAGATGAACAAGGATGAATCGATCTCAACCTATTACGGAAGATTCAAAGATATTGTAAATCAAGCCTATTCCTTGGGATTGATTTATGATAATCAAAAATTGGTTCGGAAGATGTTGAGGACTCTCACCAAGAAGTATGCTCCTAAGGTTGCAACATTGGAAGAATTGGATAAGTTGAACACCATTACCTTGGATGGCTTAGTGGGAATTCTTCAAACATACGAGATGAACCATCTTGAAGAAGAATCATCAAGGAGTATTGCTCTCAATGTGGAAGAAGAAGATTCTGGAAACTCCTCTAAAGACGATGTATCTTATATTTCCAGAAAAGTGGCAAAGATGTTGCAAGACAGACGTACAAAGAAATTCTACAAACAGCAAGGTCGTAGTTCCAACGATGTTCCGACGACGGACAGACCACCTCGCAGAGACTTCAAAAGAAAGGATAGCAGCAAAGTTGATCGTTTCAACAACAAGAAGAAGGACTATGACAAGCCGGACAAGTTTGCCTCGGTGATTTGCTATGAATGTTGAGGCCAAGGACATGTTCGATCTGAATGTGCCACAACCAAAAGAAAGGAAATGCGAGAAAAGAAGGCACTGCAGGCTACTCTAGGTGATCAAGACGATGACAGAACCACTGAAGCACAGAATTCAGATTCTGATGAAGTCGTTGCATTCACTCTAAGATAAACAAGTCCTACTATAAAAGGTATTGTCAAGTCAATATGTTTTTCACCTAACAATTGTGATTCTGATTCAGGTGAAAGCGATGATGAGTACGACCAATTACTTGCTGATTACAATGAACTCAAAGAGGATTTTGAAGTTGCTGTTCGGGAAAATAAGAAGTTGTTAGGACAACTGGCAGACGTCGGAATTGCTTATGATCGTGAGGTTGAAAAGAATGAAGACTTGCAAAAGGCGAACAACACTCTTAAAAGCAGAATTCATGTTATGGAGAAAGAGTTTGATGATCTCAAAGCAAAGAACAATGAACTTCAAAAGGTATCTAAAGGTAAAAATCAACTTGATGAAGTTTTATCTTTGGAAAAACGTGTTGGTGATCAAACAGGCTTAGGCTATAAGAAGCAAAACACTCCTAGCAAAACAAAGTTTACAAGTGGAGGTTTCCTCACTTCAACTACTGATTTACCACCTGAGCTGATAGTCGGAGAATCGTCCAGACGACAGAAGGACTGCCTGTATTGCAATCTGCCTGGACACACAGCTGAAACATGCATGCGGATTCTAAGAGATCTTATGAATGGAAGACCAGTCGTATGGCCTGATCAAGAGCTTCGAAAGAAATTCAGAATGCAGAAGGCATGGATACCTAAAGGTAAAACTAATAATAATAAAGATTCTGCTTGTTTTGTAGTTCTTTCGGTGCAGGAACAACATCGAAACGAAAAATGGTATTTTGATTCGGGATGTTCAAGGCATATGACGGGAAGAAAAGATGTCTTAGACAACTTTACTGAGAAAGATTGTGGAGCCGTTATGTATGGTGATGGTACAAGAAGCAAAATTGCGGGTTATGGTAAATCTAAGGATGTTACTCTTTCTAAACTCTCTAGAATATTCTATGTAAATGGTCTTACTACTAACCTTATCTCTATTAGTCAACTTTGTGATGAAGATCTGGAGGTTAGGTTTTACTAAACATAGATGTATAGTATATAATGATCAAAATGAGATTGTTATGATGGGAGGCCGTAGCAAGAATAATTGCTACATCTTGAAGGATGACATTCCACGGATTCTACTGACCAAAGATGACCAGACTACTCTATGGCATAAAAGGCTTGGCCACCTTAACTTTCAGTCATTACACAAGTTGAGTAACTCGAATGCTGTTCGCGGGTTGCCGCAACTACAGAAGAACGATGAAACCATCTGCAGAGATTGCGCCAAAGGAAAGCAAACCAGATCGAGACCTAAGAAGACTGTTGATATTAAAACAAAAGAATGCCTCGACCTGATACATATGGATCTTATGGGTCCAACCGAAGTGGAGAGCTTAAATGGTAAAAGGTACATTTTAGTATGTGTTGATGATTTCTCTAGATATTGTTGGGTTTTCTTTCTTAGGTCAAAAGATGAGACTTTTGAGTACTTTGAGGCTCTGAGTAAAAGACTCATGAATGAGAAGCAAAGGAAGATTGCACGAATCCGAACCGATCATGGCAAGGAATTCGAGAACCAGTCGTTCGATCGTTATTGCGACGACAATGGAATTACACATGAGTACTCAGCCCCCAAAACACCACAGCAAAATGGTGTTGCTGAAAGGAAGAACCGAACATTGCAAGAGATGGCCAGATCAATGATTCACACCAGTTCATTGAGCAAAAGATTTTGGGCGGAAGCTATTAACACTGCCTGTCACATCATCAACCGAGTGTTGTTGAGACCACACTCCAACTGCACACCTTACCAACTTTGGAACGGTAAAACTCCCACGGTAAAATACTTTCATGTTTGTGGATGCAAATGTCATGTTTTAAATGATAGAAATCAATTGCATAAGTTTGATTATAAATCCTTGGATGGATATTTCATTGGTTATTCTAATAATTCTAAAGCATATCGTGTTTATCTTACTAGTGATAAGAAGGTTATAGAATCTACTAATGTTCTCTTTGAGGATCTTGATCTATTAGAAAACAGGGTAGATGATGATGAGTTACCTCTTACTCAAAATCATGAGAATGCTAATGGTGTTGAGCAATCTGTCACTGAAGAAGAACATGCTAGTCCTAATGTTCCAGATAAAGGCCCTGATAAAGATTCTGAACCAGAAAAGGATGCTGATACAGACAATGTTGTCGAGACAATAGCAGAACCACCCTCTGAAGTTCAGAACAACAGAAAAGGTTCTAGAGTGCATAAACATCATTCAACTCAGGATATTATTGGAGATCCACAAGGTCAGAGACAGACTAGGCATAAAGAGATTAATTTCAAAGATCTAGCAAGCTACAATTGTTTTGTTTCTATGGTTGAACCGAAGAATACATCTGAGGCGTTGAAAGATGAGTACTGGATTGCTGCAATGCAAGACGAGCTACTGCAATTTGAGAGGAATGCTGTCTGGGAGTTGACAGAACCACCGCAGAACGCCAACATTATTGGAACCAAATGGGTTTACAGGAATAAGACGGATGAGAAAGGTAATATCATAAGGAATAAAGCAAGGCTAGTAGCACAAGGCTACACCCAAATTGAAGGTTTGGATTATGGCGAAACATTTGCTCCCGTGGCAAGGATGGAAGCCGTAAGGATACTACTTGCAATTGCATGCTCTTTGAATTTGAAGCTGTACCAAATGGATATCAAAACAGCCTTCCTTAATGGTAAAATCAAGGAAGAGATTTATGTTGCACAAGCGATTGGAGTTGAAGACCCGAAGTATCCAAATCATGTTTATCGAGTCAAAGGCGCTTTATATGGATTGAAACAGGCACCCAGAGCCTGGTATGAGAGATTGTCAAAGTATTTGGTAGACAATGGATTTAAGAGAGGAAATGCAGACAAGACGTTGTTCGTAAAGCGTCAGAACGACCACTTAACAGTTGCCCAAGTATATGTTGACGACATTATTTTTGGATCGACTTCAGTCAAACTCAGAAAGGAATATATTGAAGCTATGAAATCAGAGTTTGAGATGTCCATGATGGGTGAATTACACTACTTTTTGGGATTACAGGTTAAACAAGAGGATGATGGTATTTTTCTATGTCAGGAGAAGTATGCTAGAAACATGTTGAAAAAGTTTGACATGGATGATTCTAAGGTAGTCAGAACACCGCTAGGACAACAGGAGAAGCTGAGCAAGGACGAAACTGGAAAGTCAGTGGAACAAAAGACTTATAGGAGTATGATTGAAAGTCTACTGTACCTCACTGCTACAAGACCAGATATTTCATTTAGTGTAGGGGTATGTGCAAGGTTCCAATCCGATCCTAAGGAGTCTCATATGAAAGCAGTAAAGCGGATCATGAGATATGTGAAGGGAACTTTGAATATGGGAATTTGGTTTTCAAAAAGGTCATCACTTGACCTGATTGGATTTACAGACTCGGATTGGGCTGGTTGTTGCGACGACAGGAGATCTACCACTGACGGCTGCTTCTACTTGGGAAACAATCTAGTAAGCTGGTATTCCAGAAAGCAAAACATCGTAGCTCTATCAACAGCCGAGGCAGAGTATATTGCTGCCACATGTTGCTGCTCACAACTTCTTTGGATGAAGCAACTACTCGAGGACTACGGTATTCATAAGGATGATTTTTTAGTTTTCTGTGATAATACTAGTGCAATAAATATTTCTAAAAATCCTGTTTTACATAGTAGGAGTAAGCATATTGATATTCGTTATCATTTTATTAGAGATCTTGTAGATGATAATGTTTGCAGGATTGAGCATATAGCGTCGTCGGAACAACGGGCGGACATCCTTACAAAAGCTTTAGATGGAGAAAAATTTGAAGGCCTAAGAAGCACCTTGGGTCTTTCTTACTACAATTAAATTACCTATGGACTCAGGCCTGACTACTTTATTTGTTGAGATTTTTTTGTTCAGGCCCAATTCAACTTTGAATGGAGTAAAACTCTATCCGGATGGTCATCATTATGCACGGCAGTCAAGATGATGTTACAATAGCGCCTGTAACCGCTGCACAACATCAATCACATCGCACGTCTTCAAAAAACCGCCGCACAACTCTTCCCCTTCCGGCTATCTCCTCCACTTAAGGTTCAATAATTCTCCATTTCTATTCAAGCTTTCTCTCACATTTTCGAATTTGAGCTTTGCAGAGAATTTGAAAATGGCAACCACCAACGATCCCGACGCTCCTCACTCCGCTACTTCCTCCACGACGAGCTCATCGTCTGGGTCACCACTGGACGCCCAACCTATTTCTGTCCTACCCCCTGTTCTTTATTTTCCTCCTCCTGCTGCTGCAACTTCTGAGCAGCAACCTACTGAAAACGCACCAGAAACCCAAAATCATCCCCTTCCTAACCCTAATGCTGAAATCACTATTGACCCCTCTTTTATTGATCAAGTTGTTCGAGAAATCAATGTTGAGCATCAAACGCCACCACTTTCCCCCCTGCAAAATTAAGGTTTACATGATATGAACCAAGAAGAAATCGATGAAGTCACTGCTTCACAGCAAACTGGAGGTCCTACTGCTGTTGCGACCACACCAGAACCACGGAGGAAGTCAACCAGAAAGCGAAAGGAGCCCACTCCTACGCCCACACCAGCACCAGTAGCCACAACTGTGAAGAAACCACGCAAGAAACCAAGGCCACCCCCTCCTGCTTTGAAAGCCGAAGATGCTTACAGTCCTAAGTTCTACACGCGAGACATGAGGACATTTTCGAAGGAAGTTCTTAAAGGGAAGGAGTTTAAGCCTGAAGAGATCTTTAAGCATAATCATTATGATGTTTTAGGCTTCTCGGATCTTTTGCAAGAGAGGCATTTGACGTTTTGGGCTAAGGGTCTCACACACTACTCACCAAGCCATGTTCGCGAGTTTTATGCGAATTTACATCCTGAGATCCTCACTCCTCATTCTGCTTGGTTCGGTAAAATTTACATTCGCGGTCAATTTCATGAACTAACTCCTGCTGTGATTCTGAAGTTGTTGAAGCTACCACCCAACGATGATATGAGCGACTGTTTGGATCTGATGCCGGAAGATACTCTCACTACTGCACTGGAGATTTCTAACCAGAAAGTTAAAGGCTTTGGACGCAACAAATTCAGTGTTAAGGAGTTAACATTGAAGTTTTATTGCCTGTACTGATTCTGTAGTGCAAACATCCTTCCGACATCTAACCAGTCTCAAGTCAGCACTATGATGGGTAAATTCATACTTTGTGTGGACAAACATATGGGTCTAATCAATTTTGGATATTTTCTTCTTAAGCAAATGCTAGGGTACACCTCCGGGAGAATCAAAAAGACAATCAATCTACCCTATCCAGCTCTCATTACCGAATTCCTTCTATCCATTGGTGTGAAGATCAAGGAAAAGCATTTGGTTGCTTTGAAGGAGTACAAACCACCACCAAACTTGATGGACATGCATAATGACATCAAAAATGGCCCTCCTCTAACTGGTCCTGCACTTGTACACCAACTGAAGCAGCGGATTCTTCGTCAGAATGAAAGGCTGACAACCTGGAGCCAGGAAGCAATGGCTATAAAAAGGGAGAATCTCAAAATTCTTCATATGCTTCCTTTGTCTTTTGATGCTTCTGACTTGCAGGCTGATGATGAGGATGTTGCTCCTGATGATGAAGAGTGATATTCCATCATGGGGGAGATAGATGGTGTTGGATGGTACTGACTGGTAGTTATGACAACTGGGTAACGACATTTCTAAACTTTAACTGTTTTTGGGATGTTTTATTGCTGGACAATATTTGTGGATGTTGGATAACTGTTTGGATGTTTGATGATTGTTTTTTATGACTGTTTTTAACTGGATATTTCTGAACTGGATTTGAACTATTATTGGTCTGTAATAGTTAGGTAATTCTGATAACTGCTGAACTACTTGTTTTTTAATCTGCTCTGATGATTTTATATCTGCACTTTGATTCTACTCTGAATGTTTGATGGATGTTGTTTCTGAATCGTTTTGACTCTTCTGTAACATCCTATTTGTGTATCACATTGTTTTGCTCTGATATGATCTCTTATACTCTTTGGACTTAGATAGTTTCAACACCATTTGGTGATGGAATTATCATCTCCACAAGAGTGGGGGAGATTGTTGTTATTAACGTGCTCTTGTGTAGATTTAGTAGTTCCATGGTTGTTGAAACCACGATAGAACGACCGCAGCAGTTACTGTCAGTTCTGCGCGACAGTTATTGAGTCTGTGCGCGCATTTTAACCGACTCAGACTGATCTAATTCGCGTCTCTGAGTATATATATGTGTTTAGACTTTCTGTAAATAAGTTTGGAGTTTATTGAGTTGTAATTTTACACATTCTACACATTTTACACACACTAGTCGGTTATTTCTCTCCAAGATTCACTAGTTCTATTCTTTGAGAGAGAGTTAGAAATTCCTTGTGTTCGTTCTACTTTTTAGAAGATCATTCTGTATACACAAGGTCTGAATTACTGTGATTCAACAAGTGTTCTTGTTGGAGAAATCTTCTCTACACCCGATTGAAGAGGCTTTTGGAAGAAGCGCTCAAAGATTGAAGGAGATGGATTCAGGAAGACTGCTATGCCAAGAAGCCATGGTTCTTGAAGCCTGAACAACCAGAGGATTCAAATTGGACAGGATCGTCCGGAGACGTAGTTGTGGGGGAGTCACGACTGCGGTCTGTCTGCAAACAGGGAAGTGTTGCTTTAGAGTTTGAATTGGTTGTTTGTGAGTCTTCTAGGTCTAGGATTTCTTGAGTATTTAGTATACGTCGCCTGGATTGGAATCCCCCAGACGTAGATCCGTTGGATCGAATCGGGTCAACAAATACTTGTGTTTTTACTTTCCGCTGAACACTCTGTGCACACACATATCACTTGTTATTTGGTAGTTTAGACCACGGCTCGACGACGATAGTTTTATTCAAGATTTTCACGTAATATCTGGGACCAACATACAGGCTATGGAAGAAGTTGTGAAAGTCTATGCCACACAAATTATAAATAGATAATGAGAAGAGATAAGAGATTAGGTGGAGAATCGAACCCCAACTGCCCAACCTAATAACGAATATTACTATTCAAAATTCAACCTCTAAACTCTAATTTTAACACTAATACCAAATATTATTAATCAACTATTTTTCACAATACTCCCAATTCTTAATAATAAATTTTAATGGGATGAGAATTTCCCCAAGCGACCAAGTCCATATCTTCCAACCCTGGGATTGAGAATTCGATTCCCCACCCCACCCCTATTCCTCATTTTTATCCCTTTGTAATTTGTGTGACATGGGTTCCCACCACCCTTTATTTGGCTTCGGCTCCTCTAAAAAAAATAAAACTATAAACCCAAATATAGCCACCCTAAATTAAGGATGTCAAAACACCCCGAACTCAAAATTTTTTGAAGTGGTGAAATCCAAACCCAAAACTTTGGGTTGCCCCGCTCACTACTTTGAACCTGCGGTCCTGCTTCATCCCGTCTCGAATGCATATGAAGTAGTATTTAATAAAAGGAATAATAATACATATATATAATTAATTCATTTTCTCTTAGTTTTCCTCTCTAATTTTTCTTTCATCGTTTGAATTTTAAGAATTTTTTATGATTGTTTTATTTGGTTTGATGGTTTTACAATAATGTTTAGTTTGAATTATTGAAGTTTTGATTGATGAACGTATTATATGTTTAGTTGAATTTTTGGAAGAATGTTTTATTTGGTTTACTTGTGTGTTTATGTTTTTCTAGCTGGACATGTATGGTTATGCTGAGTTGGAATCATTGAAACTTGATTGATTAATGTTTACATCTACTTGAATTTGGCAATGAATTTATGTTTAATTCTTGTATTATATATATACTCTATATAAGTTTAATATTAAGGCTTGATTTACGGATTAATATAGAAATAAGGTATAGTTTTGGCTCGATAAGGTACCGGTAAACTCCCCATGGAAAATGTGACAATGTTCTACTATAAATTATTGATTTTTTTTTTTTTGGCGATGGCATTATGTTGGGAATATTAAATTATTTAATAAAACATTTTATTACTTTACCTTTTATTCATATACTAGATTTTTTCGCCCGCTACGCACGGGCGTTGAACTAATATGACGATATAAAATGTGAATATAGTTTTTTTTTATTAAACTAGATTTTTTCGCCCGTTGCGCACGGGCGTTGAACTTATATGAAGATTACAAAATTAGAAGATAATTTTTTTGAGTTATTATATAAGATTCAAAGTCTTTTGCTTAAATAGTGGTGGAAATGTATGCAACAAAAATTTGAGGGAAATAAAGGAGATAATAGGAGCATGGAAAGAAATTCACACCCCAAATAGGTGGATACAATATAAAATACTTTTTTCATCATTGAAAAACTAAATATATAGTTTGTTAATAATACTTATTTTGTTTATCAAACTTATATTTGTGAGATCAAGTTTCAAAATTAGACCCGATATAAAAAACTCATGACAAAAATTTGATTAAATTTTTTTATAATTGATTAAAATTTATAAATTTAATTATTTCATATATATTTTAATTTTTTTTGGTAAACAATGCCTCATCACATATATATTTTAATGAAATATTTATATTAAAATATATTATCATTAATTAATAATGTTTGAAATCTATGATGCTAATTGTTAAATTCCTTATATTTATATAAGATTATATTTTAATTAGTTACACATTTTAAAACTATTTAAATTTATTTAATAATATTATAATATGTAAATATTTATTAAATATTATTATATATAAAATCAAATAATTCATATTATATATTTTTATATTTCTTAATATTTGAAATGATAAGTATATTTACTATAATTAAAAAAATACATACTTATATTTTCATTTATATTTTTTTGTTTATCAAAATTGTATTTGTGAGCTTAAATTTTAAAAATTAAGCAGACATGATAATTAAAATTTCATTAAATTTTTATAATTCACTAAATTTTTTTAATTTGATTATTCAATATATATGTAATACCCGAGAATTTTGCAACATAAAATAAATAAATAAATAAATAAATAAACAATAAATAAATAAATAATTAAAAGAAGAAATGAGAAAAGGAATTTAATTCAAGAAGGAATTAAATATCCAAGAACCCGTGAAGTCGAAAATAATTTAATTAAATAAATTATTGCACGGGAACCAAATATAGATGGACTTAATATTTCGAACCCGAAATTAATTTGAGATCCCAAATAAATTTGAAATAGGATTTAAAGTTCAAGAGATAGCCCAAAAAAAATAGAAGGAGAAAAGCCCAAAGAGAAGACAAAGGCCCAAAAGGAAGGAGGAAGAGGAAGGCCCAAAGGGATTGCACGACCCGGCCCAAACCGCGGCCCAGTCTGGGTCCGCGCGGGGTTTGCACAAACCCAGCGCCAACCCCACGCCAGATGCGACAGTCGCGGCGTTGCGCGATTTTCTCGCCCGAATCCGGATTTTCCGACTTCGATTACTTTTCTTTCGGCTCAAGACACCCTAGGGCAGACTTTGGACGTCCCCTAGGGCTTGTCCATCTATAAATAACCCATTAGTTTGATCCCAAGCACTTTTGAAACCCTACGAAATCTCTCTATACGTCGAAACCCTAATCCCGGAGTCATCGGAGGCACGAAGGCAAGAGAGGAGACTGAGTTGGACGAAAATCCAAAGACTCCCGTCATCGTGGTAAGATCTGCTCCCCTCCTTACCATTTGTGATTCGAAAACAAATCCTAATTAAACCTCTTTTCTATTCTAAACCCCGATCCGGACGCGTTGAGGAAAAACGAAGGATCTCGGAAGGAGAACGAAGAACGTGGAAGCCACGCCTCCGAATCAACGATCCCGGACATCCATAGATCTGTAAGTTAACGCTTACACGGTTTTGGGAGTATTTAAAATATTTAAATCTAGAAACTTAATCAAAACTTTCGTAAATCTGTCAACATGTGATTTCTAACGGTGCAACAGTTTTGTCTAATTTTTCCGAACCTTAAAACGACTTCAAACGGAAAAACGTAAAACACAAAAAACGTTTCTAAGACGTAGATCTATCTACTGTAAAATTTTCATAATTTTTCATCGTGTTTTGATATCCGAAAACGACCATGGACAGACCTGCCTTTGGTTTAGATCTTGAAACGGTGACAGAACATTAGTTCGAACTTGTTGGTGATTTCTACCTTAGATCTAGACCGATCTAGGCTTGGCGTTGAACATAAGAGTTGTAGATCTATACGTTAAGAACACCACCGTAAATTTTCAGAATTTTTCGTGAAGATTTGATATATGAAATCCACCCAAAACCGAACTGCTAGGATGTAGATCTTGAAATTCTTGACAGAACTTAGGTCTGATCTTGATCACGTTTTTGACATAGGTTCCAGACCGATTTAGATCTTTTTCCGAACATAAAAGTTGTAGATAAACGTCTTAAGATAGTCTCTGTAAAATTTCATTAAATTTGGAGTGGATTTGCTATGGTAGAATTTGAAATCTTTAAACTGTGGTATATAAAATTCGGACAGATTTGTGTTTCTGCGAAAATTGACGTTTTTGACATGTTTCGGTATCTCGGATCGAAAAAGTTAAAACATGAAAGTTGTTCATCTCGACGTTTCTGAGTCATTAGTGAAATTTCGGAATTTTTGGAATTAAATCTGAATTTAGACGAATTTTAGAGTAAACAGGGGTTTACCGGAAGTCAAATCTTGAAATCTTGTTGAAACATGAAATTAGCCTTTAAGGTTTAAATGATTGGGAATTCCTTTGAAATAAAATACACATGAAATACGATGCTTGCCGAAGGGCAATTGAAATATACTGCTTGCCGAAAGGCAATTGAAATATCCTGCTTGCCGAAAGGCAATTGAAATATCCTGCTTGCCGAAAGGCAATATCCTGCTTGCCGAAAGGCAATTTAAATATCCTGCTTGCCGAAAGGCAATTGAAATATCCTGCTTGCCGAAAGGCAATTGAAATATAGTGCTTGCCGAAAGGCAATTGAAATATAATGTTTGCCGGAAGGCAATTGAGATATAACGCTTGCCGGAAGGAAATTGATAAATAAAACTTGCCGAATGGCGATTGAAATATAAACTTGAAACATGAGACATGAGATATGAAACTAGAAGACTCGAAATTTGTTCATTTTAGATTATGCCTTAAAGTATGTCTTGCAATTGTTTTACTTTGCGAATTATATTTATGATCTTATGAAATCTCGGTCTTTTAAATTATGCCATTATAATTATTGTTAGCTAAATAAAATTAGATTATGTGGTGTTGTGCACATGTGTTCTTTAAATATTAAATAATGGCTTTGAAACCCCATAGTTATGTATGTGTTAACTTACTCAGCACGTAGTGCTGACCAAACCATTTTTATTTCTTTTTCTTGCAGAGTTGAGAATTATGCATCGTCATATGCATACACGGGAAGCTTGGGATGATATATTAGTTTGAATTTTTGTATTAGACTAGATCTTGCATGAACGGGCCTGTTTAACCCGTGATTAGGCCATGTTGGCCCTATATTTAAATTCCGCTGCATTATACATATGTAATTATTATTTTCCGCTGCAACTTTGATGTATTATTTTAAAATTATATATGAATGGGCTGTTTGAATGTTTTAAATTCTGAAAAAAACCATAGCCTTGCATCTCTTTAGTAAGCTCGGAGAAACCGTGTCTTGCTAGAGAGGTGTGGCGGTGACATCCCAACCTGGGTGACCAAAAACCGGGGTGTTACAAGTTGGTATCAGAGCCCAGACTATTTTAAAGATATTTATTTTAAAGAAAATATCTGATACCAAAGTTGGTATCAGAGCCCGGCTATTTTTAAACTATTATTGTAACACTCCCAATTTCAAAACATCAAAATAAAGGGGATGTTACCGCCACATCTCTTGAATAAAATACCATAACACACACATGACCAAGAGATGCTAAGGCTCTACTAAGAAAACATAACCTTTATTCTCAAATCATGCATCATCCACAAATGTTTCAAAAATAATTATGCAGAAGACATTATGAATTTAAAGATAATTTTTATTAGCTAAAAATAAAACTTGAAAATCCCATCCCAATGCGTGCACGTGCCATGCCTACTCACTTGCGAATCCTGAAAAAGAGAAAAGAAAACACACACACAACTCAGTATAAACTGGTAAGTTAACCCACGGTTCCATAAGGACAACACCAAAGAAAAGACATAACCGCAAAAATAATAGTTATGGTGAATTAATATTGACGAGGACACTTTTTACCGCATAATCCGCAAAATTTGTCTAAACCTACAGCACCGGTGCCCTAACCTAGGCCCGCAGGCGAGGTTAGGGGTTTAGACCCACAATACCGCATAGTCAAAGGTTCGTCAACCTGAATTTACTTTAAATTGTGACAGAGGGGGCGAGTTTCGTCGCTGGAGACCCGTCACGGTCCTGCCCCTCAACCGCATAATCCGCAAAATCCGCAAAATAGCATCAACTCGTCAGTAGTAATTTGTCCACGCAAATAAAAACATACTTTCACCAGCAACTCATTTATATGGCCGCACTAACTTCATAATTTGCCAGCAACAAAGAACTGATATACGGCCACAACATTTGACTCCACAAAATTTATAAAGAATCAGTATCAACATGCCACATAACTCCAAAAGATGTCTCTATCCAATTTAAGCAAAGAGTAATAATAATTCAAGATCTATTCCCGCATGCCTGCACTTATACATCCACATATATATATATATATACATATATCTAATGCCCTGTTCCATTAATTATGAGATTACAGAAGAACTGCACGAAGACTCCTATTATTCTGGAACGACACAACTCGAAGGTTGAATATGGACAACAAAGAGACAGAAATTTATATGAATATAGGAAACGGAATCAACTTACAGAAATCAAATCGTGCCCAACAAAAGGGAATGAAGGCACAGGAAGTTTCAGCAAGGTGGACTCCTAATGGTACTCTCCAATCTCCCGATGTGAGTTCTCCATTTCGGGTTAGATAGTGGTTATCTAGAGTGCCATAAGGAATCTAGAATTGGCAGGTTTTGCAAGGACGAAAATTATGGGATTGGTGGGTTTAATGTACAGGAAAATGATCAATTTTTGGACAGACTTTAGGAATTGGGTTTAGTATAGTGGACGGTTATGCAAGGTAAATGACAAGAATTATGATCCACACTAATTGGCTGCTACCCTACCTTATCCATAGTCTAATTTATCCAAACCTTGTCTGCATCCAAACCTTAACACACTTGTAGGAATAAAATAGTGTAAATTATCCAAATAATTAAATGGGTACAATAGTGTAATTATCCCAATTAAAAAAAAATGTATTACTAAGTAATGTCTAAGACCATGAGGATTTTGATTGCCAATAGAGTGTCAAATATATAATGATAATAACAATCACAATAGCAATAATAATAATAATAATAATAATAATAATAATAATAATAATAATAATAATAATAATAATAATAATAATAATAATAATAAGCGAAACGAATTTCTTGGGTGTCACAATCTACCCTCCTTAAAAATTCGACTTCGTCCTCGAAGTCGCTTAACGTCTAAGGATAGAGTATTCCGTGCAAGTGCTCAAGAATTGGGCATGTGAGATACAGATTGAGATAGTGTGTTAGCTCGACTGTAACTTAAGGAGTGCACATGTATGTATATGACCCATCCCGAGTTAAAAAAAACAATTAATACGTTATTTTAAAATATTTTTATATAAGAATTTCTTTAAAAAAAAAATTTAATAATATCCTTATGAACTTAAAAAAATTGTAGTGTTTTGACACACTTAAAAATCTAGCTTTTATAGAAATATAGCAAAAATCATTTATATACTCCTCAAAATATTTGGTCCGAAAGAATCGAACCGCTCTGATACCACTTTGTAACACTCCCAATTTCAAAACATCAAAATAAAGGGGATGTTACCGCCACATCTCTTGAATAAAATACCATAACACACACATGACCAAGAGATGCTAAGGCTCTACTAAGAAAACATAACCTTTATTCTCAAATCATGCATCATCCACAAATGTTTCAAAAATAATTATGCAGAAGACATTATGAATTTAAAGATAATTTTTATTAGCTAAAAATAAAACTTGAAAATCCCATCCCAATGCGTGCACGTGCCATGCCTACTCACTTGCGAATCCTGAAAAAGAGAAAAGAAAACACACACACAACTCAGTATAAACTGGTAAGTTAACCCACGGTTCCATAAGGACAACACCAAAGAAAAGACATAACCGCAAAAATAATAGTTATGGTGAATTAATATTGACGAGGACACTTTTTACCGCATAATCCGCAAAATTTGTCTAAACCTACAGCACCGGTGCCCTAACCTAGGCCCGCAGGCGAGGTTAGGGGTTTAGACCCACAATACCGCATAGTCAAAGGTTCGTCAACCTGAATTTACTTTAAATTGTGACAGAGGGGGCGAGTTTCGTCGCTGGAGACCCGTCACGGTCCTGCCCCTCAACCGCATAATCCGCAAAATCCGCAAAATAGCATCAACTCGTCAGTAGTAATTTGTCCACGCAAATAAAAACATACTTTCACCAGCAACTCATTTATATGGCCGCACTAACTTCATAATTTGCCAGCAACAAAGAACTGATATACGGCCACAACATTTGACTCCACAAAATTTATAAAGAATCAGTATCAACATGCCACATAACTCCAAAAGATGTCTCTATCCAATTTAAGCAAAGAGTAATAATAATTCAAGATCTATTCCCGCATGCCTGCACTTATACATCCACATATATATATATATATATACATATATCTAATGCCCTGTTCCATTAATTATGAGATTACAGAAGAACTGCACGAAGACTCCTATTATTCTGGAACGACACAACTCGAAGGTTGAATATGGACAACAAAGAGACAGAAATTTATATGAATATAGGAAACGGAATCAACTTACAGAAATCAAATCGTGCCCAACAAAAGGGAATGAAGGCACAGGAAGTTTCAGCAAGGTGGACTCCTAATGGTACTCTCCAATCTCCCGATGTGAGTTCTCCATTTCGGGTTAGATAGTGGTTATCTAGAGTGCCATAAGGAATCTAGAATTGGCAGGTTTTGCAAGGACGAAAATTATGGGATTGGTGGGTTTAATGTACAGGAAAATGATCAATTTTTGGACAGACTTTAGGAATTGGGTTTAGTATAGTGGACGGTTATGCAAGGTAAATGACAAGAATTATGATCCACACTAATTGGCTGCTACCCTACCTTATCCATAGTCTAATTTATCCAAACCTTGTCTGCATCCAAACCTTAACACACTTGTAGGAATAAAATAGTGTAAATTATCCAAATAATTAAATGGGTACAATAGTGTAATTATCCCAATTAAAAAAAAAATGTATTACTAAGTAATGTCTAAGACCATGAGGATTTTGATTGCCAATAGAGTGTCAAATATATAATGATAATAACAATCACAATAGCAATAATAATAATAATAATAATAATAATAATAATAATAATAATAATAATAATAATAATAATAATAAGCGAAACGAATTTCTTGGGTGTCACAATTATTTTTAAATCATTATTATTTTTAAACTATTATTAATATTTTGACTATTATTTTAAATTTTGAAGTATTATTTCCATGGAAAAATTTTTATTTTAAAACCCATGGGAAAAATATATATATAGTGCATAAATTATTTTTGGGGGGAAATCATCATTTACATGTGCATACTGCATTGCCTAAACTTAGAGAACTTAGAACCGTGATATATTCTAACTTAGATCTCTCGCTACACCTACATAACTTAGAGGCTTGACATCGAATTAGGAACACTAACTAGAGACTAATCTTGCCTTAGTCCTAGATCTCATTCATCTATGCGCACGATTAAGCATAACAATCATCGGCCCTTGCCATTCCTATCCTCATACGAAACCATTTCCTTATGTTAAAAAAAAAATCAAGTTTTTATTAAAACACTATTTATTCCAAAAATCTTGTTTGGTTTCCCAAACAACAAATCCATTTCAAACGCACGACTCATTTAAACCTTGACCCGAACCTTCTTGAGAATAATGAATAGGCAGCTATGGGGACATAACTGAAGCCCTAAGGGGGAGATGATGTGATACCCCGTAATAATTTATTTTTGGGGTTCAACTCGATAAGATGTATCCTGAATAAAATATATATATATAATAAACAACTTCAAATTGTTTTGAACTACGTTATGGCTTGATCCCTTCACCGGGTACGTAGGCAGCTTAGAAATTTAAATTCTAAGTTCAGTCACAAAATAATAAACCAAACAAAAAGTCCTTAGCACGAGAAAAGCCGAAACACAACTTCGATGACGAAGTTGATTCTTAAGGAGGATAGACTGTAATACCCGAGAATTTTGCAACATAAAATAAATAAATTAAATAAATAAATAAACAATAAATAAATATAATAAATAAATAAATAATTAAAAGAAGAAATGAGAAAAGGAATTTAATTCAATAAGGAATTAAATATCCAAGAACCCGTGAAGTCAAAAATAATTTAATTAAATAAATTATTGCACGGGAACCAAATATAGATGGACTTAATATTTCGAACCCGAAATTAATTTGAGATCCCAAATAAATTTGAAATAGGATTTAAAGTTCAAGAGATAGCCCAAAAAAAAAATAGAAGGAGAGAAGCCCAAAGAGAAGACAAAGGCCCAAAAGGAAGGAGGAAGAGGAAGGCCCGAAGGGATTGCACGACCCGGCCCAAACCGCGGCCCAGTCTGGGTCCGCGCGGGGTTTGCACAAACCCAGCGCCAACCCCACGCCAGATGCGACAGTCGCGGCGTTGCGCGATTTTCTCGCCCGAATCCGGATTTTCCGACTTCGGTTACTTTTCTTTCGGCTCAAGACACCCTAGGGCAGACTTTGGACGTCCCCTAGGGCTTGTCCATCTATAAATAACCCGTTAGTTTGATCCCAAGCACTTTTGAAACCCTACGAAATCTCTCTATACGTCGAAACCCTAATCTCGGAGTCATCGGAGGCACGAAGGCAAGAGAGGAGACTGAGTTGGACGAAAATCCAAAGACTCCCGTCATCGTGGTAAGATCTGCTCCCCTCCTTACCATTTGTGATTCGAAAACAAATCCTAATTAAACCTCTTTTCTATTCTAAACCCCGATCCGGACGCGTTGAGGAAAAACGAAGGATCTGGAAGGAGAACGAAGAACGTGGAAGCCACGCCTCCGAATCAACGATCCCGGACATCCATAGATCTGTAAGTTAACGCTTACACGGTTTTGGGAGTATTTAAAATATTTAAATCTAGAAACTTAATCAAAACTTTCGTAAATCTGTCAACATGTGATTTCTAACGGTGCAACAGTTTTGTCTAATTTTTCCGAACCTTAAAACGACTTCAAACGGAAAAACGTAAAACACGAAAAACGTTCCTAAGACGTAGATCTATCTACTGTAAAATTTTCATAATTTTTCATCGTGTTTTGTTATCCTAAAACGACCATGAACAGACCTGCCTTTGGTTTAGATCTTGAAACGGTGACAGAACATTAGTTCGAACTTGTTGGTGATTTCTACCTTAGATCTAGACCGATCTAGGCTTGGCGTTGAACATAAGAGTTGTAGATCTATACGTTATGAACACCACCGTAAATTTTCAGAATTTTTCGTGAAGATTTGATATATGAAATCCACCCAAAACCGAACTGCTAGGATGTAGATCTTGAAATTCTTGACAGAACTTAGGTCTGATCTTGATCACGTTTTTGACATAGGTTCCAGACCGATTTAGATCTTTTGTTGAACATGAAAGTTGTAGATAAACGTCTTAAGATAGTCTCTGTAAAATTTCATTAAATTTGGAGTGGATTTGCTATGGTAGAATTTGAAATCTTTAAACTGTGGTATATAAAATTCGGACAGATTTGTATTTCTGCGAAAATTGACGTTTTTGACATGTTTCGGTATCTCGGATCGAAAAAGTTAAAACATGAAAGTTGTTCATCTCGAGGTTTCTCAGTCATTAGTGAAATGTCGGAATTTTTGGAATTAAATCTGAATTTAGACGAATTTTAGAGTAAACAGGGGTTTACCGGAAGTCAAATCTTGAAATCTTGTTGAAACATGAAATTAGCCTTTAAGGTTTAAATGATTGGGAATTCCTTTGAAATAAAATACACATGAAATACGATGGTTGCCGAAGGGCAATTGAAATATACTGCTTGCCGAAAGGCAATTGAAATATCCTGCTTGCCGAAAGGCAATTGAAATATCCTGCTTGCCGAAAGGCAATTGAAATATAGTGCTTGCCGAAAGGCAATTGAAATATAATGCTTGCCGGAAGGCAATTGAGATATAACGCTTGCCGGAAGGCAATTGATAAATAAAACTTGCCGAATGGCGATTGAAATATAAACTTGAAACATGAGACATGAGATTTGAAACTAGAAGACTCGAAATTTGTTCATTTTAGATTATGCCTTAAAGTATGTCTTGCAATTGTTTTACTTTGCGAATTATATTTATGATCTTATGAAATCTCGGTCTTTTAAATTATGCCATTATAATTACTGTTAGCTAAATAAAATTAGATTATGTGGTGTTGTGCACATGTATTCTTCAAATATTAAATAATGGCTTTGAAACCCCATAATTATGTATGTGTTAACTTACTCAGCACGTAGTGCTGACCAAACCATTTTTATTTCTTTTTCTTCCAGAGTTGAGAATTATGCATCGTCATATGCATACACGGGAAGCATGGGATGATATATTAGTTTGAATTTTTGTATTAGACTAGATCTTGCATGAACGGGCCTGTTTAACCCGTGATTAGGCCATGTTGGCCCTATATTTAAATTCCGCTGCATTATACATATGTAATTATTATTTTCCGCTGCAACTTTGATGTATTATTTTAAAATTATATATGAATGGGCTGTTTGAATGTTTTAAATTCTGAAAAAAACCATAGCCTTGCATCTCTTTAGTGAGCTCGGAGAAACCTTGTCTTGCTAGAGAGGTGTGGCGGTGACATCCCGACCTGGGTGACCAAAAACCGGGGTGTTACAAGTTGGTATCAGAGCCCAGACTATTTTAAAGCTATTTATTTTAAAGAAAATATCTGATACCAAAGTTGGTATCAGAGCCCGGCTATTTTTAAACTATTATTTTTAAATCATTATTATTTTTAAACTATTATTAATATTTTGACTATTATTTTAAATTTTGAAGTATTATTTCCATGGAGAAATTTTTATTTTAAAACCCATGGGAAAAATATATATATAGTGCATAAATTATTTTTGGGGGGAAATCATCATTTGCATGTGCATACTGCATTGCCTAAACTTAGAAAACTTAGAAGCGTGATATATTCTAACTTAGATCTCTCGCTACACCTACATAACTTAGAGGCTTGACATCGAATTAGGAACACTAACTAGACACTAATTTTGCCTTAGTCCTAGATCAAAAGATTATTAACTATATATATTTGGATAAATTAATTAAAAGATTATTATTATTAATTTTTTTTATTTTATTATTTTTTGATAAATATTGACAAATATGTGTGTCGTCGAAGGTGTGTTCAAACCCAAACTATACAATTTTTATTTTATTATATTGATTAGGTTAATATTTTAAACTTGAATTCTAATATAAATAATATAATATATATTTGGAAAAAAATTATTTATTCAATTAAAGAATTTATAATATATTGGTTTAACTAAATTTATCATAAATATCATATATATTTTAATTTATTTTTAATTTATATATATATATTTAAAATATATGGAAAGATTTTCTCAAGATTTTCTTATCCTAACAAATAGATTTATTATCTAAATATAGAATATTCAAAAGACTGATCACATGGCATGTAGGATGATTCAACGCTGACGTGTAATTATTTTGGATGAATGTACATTTTTGGATGATTAATCAGCATTTATGTGAAAACCTAAGACATAATTACTGTATAACCCTTAAAATTAAGAAAGAATCAATTATATTTAATAAGGGCAATACAGTCTGCACATGCCAAAAAGTATTCATTATTTATTATATAAATACTGGTGGTAATTATCAGGTTATTCCTATTATATAATTGTTCATCATTCTATACAATCAGTTTCATAACGTTAAATTTTCTGTGAGATCACTTTCTCAGGCTAGCAAATTTTCAATAAGTTACTACAATAAAAAAAAGTATCCACTTTTTATACTTACAATTTCAACAAAATTAACAGTTTTCCAATTATCATAGATGATTGTCTTCCTATTTTCCTTAGTAATAATATATAAGCGAATACATTTTTGGCACATCATTAAAAGTATTATGCATATTTTTACATTTATGCACTCTTCGATACACAGAAGGGCTCTGTTCTATAGTTATAAGAAGTATAATTAACACATCAGGTTTTCATCTTTTTATTGGCAATATATCAGCAAATGGCATTGCAAAATCGACTAATAAAAATTTTGACCTTTTTGAGAAACTAAAGAAATGCAAAATTCTGGATTATGTTCATGAGAAAAAAATATTTTTTCAATAATTATTTTTTCTTTATATTATTTTCTTTTATTAAAATTATTGTTATGATAAAAAAATATATTTAAAAATTAAACCTTATACTACCTCTGTCTCAATATTTTTGTTACCAATAATTTTTTGACACTATCATTGTTTTACTTTGATTCAAATTTTTATCATAGTTATGTAAGAAAAAACATAGTCAAGTGAGATCTTGTTAGATTCATCTAATGTTGTAGTTATAAAATCAACTTTTTATAATTGTTCGTTGTACACAATTTAAGTTATTAACCGTTAAAAATGTGTATCGGCATACATGATGGTGGCTCCGTAATAAAAATAATGAGACGGAGGAAGTACAAAAAATCAAAATTGAATTTTGATTAGATTTTTATAACAGATTATAATATCTTATTAACTATATATATTTGGATAAATTACTTAAAAGATTATTTGTATTAATATTTTTATTTTATTATTTTTTGATAAATATTGACACATATGTGTGTAGTTAAAGGTGTGTTCAAACCCAAACTACACATTTTTTGTTTTATTATATTGATTAGGTTAATATTTTAGACTTGAATTCTAATATAAATAATATAATATATATTTGAAAAAAAATTATTTATTCAATTAAAGAATTTATAATATATTGGTTTAACTAAATTTGTCATAAATATCATATATATTTTAATTTATTTTTAATTCATATATATTTAAAATATATGGAAAGATTTTCTCAAGATTTTCTTATCCTAACAAATAGATTTATTATCTAAATATAGAATATTTAAAAGATTGATCACGTGGCATGTAGGATGATTCAGCGCTGACGTGTAATTATTTTGGATGACTGTACGTTTTTGGATGATTAATCAGCATTTATGTGGAAACCTAAGGCATAATTACTGTATAACCCTTAAAATTAAGAAAGAATCAAGTATATTTAAAGGGCAATACAGTCTGCACATGCCAAAAAGTATTCAGGATTTATTATATAGATAAGATTCAAAGTCTTTTGCTTAAATAGGTTTTGAATGCATGCAACCAAAATTTAAAAGGAAAACCTACAATGAGGTGTACATAATATAAAATAAATTATTTTTACTGTTAGAAAACTAAATATATAGGGTTTGTTTTCATATCAAAAATTATGAGAATAAGTGGAAAATAAATACCCTTTACTATTCAAAATTAGAAAAAAAAAATATATTTTTGCATTATTAAGGTTGTCCGATATTTATGTAGAATGGGTTATTGTATTAATAAAGTACAGTAAATAGTTTTTTTTTTTTGAGGAGCCATTGAAAGCCTGGAAAGGGGTGGTGAGAGCCCATGCCACACAATTACAAAGGGGAATTACAGTAAATAGTTGATGTGATGTTTGTTTGAATGAGTAAAAATTTTTTAAATAATGAAATGTGACAATTGTAGTGGGACAGACCAAAATAGAAATGAGACATTTGAAATGGGATGGAGGGAGTATTTTTTACTCCCTAATATGTTGTACATTTTGACTATTATCCCTAAAGTTTTTAATTATTTGTACTTTTTTATTATCTTTTTATCATTTAAAACTTATATTTTGTTAAGTAATGTATTTTAAATTTTTATTGTTATTAGTTTTTATGGACTTATCTTTAATTTTCTAAAGTAAATTTTAATTATAATTACACTTGGACTATCTGTTAATTTTTAAAATAGATTTTAGTCCATAACACTTTATCCAATTTTTTCTTTTCCTTATTGACTATGAAAAACATTTGGAACTTAATATTTTCGTTTAATTTAATTAAAATTTTATTTTTTTAATTCATTATTATTATAAACCCTAAAATTAAATTTATACTCCGATACTAAATTTTTTAGGGTATATTTTTTGAGCACATTTTTTTATCATTATAAACTATTTTCTGTATAATGATATTTATTGTTTGAGAAATTCTAATGAAATAAAATTAGAAAAATAAAAAATCTGAAAAATAATGAAATTGAAATAAAACTTTTCAAATAAAGTAAATAAGAATCTAAATATAATTAATAATAAAATTACTTTCTAAAATAAAGATATTACAATAAATATAATTTAATTTATCATTCATTATATGTTATTTTATTTTATTAAATAATATAATCTAATTTTATTAGTTAATTATATTTTTTGTATTTATGTTAAAAGGAAAATTAATTACTAAATACATTATTTTCAAATTGTTGTGCTAATGCGAAGCTTTTCAAATGTGAATGGGTGAAATGAGGTTATTTTCAAATTTTTAGGACCAAAATGAGATATTTTCAGAATTGATGAGGTCGAATTTGATATTTTAAAAAATAGAATGGTAGAATTTTAAAACTAAATAAAAAAATTTGGTGTATTTTTTGTAAAAAAAATAAGGGTACAAGTGACCCAACTTGTTAAGTTTAGGGTTATATATTTTGAGAATAAGTCAAATAATAATTAGTTAGTACTATATATTTATGTTTAACTGTTTACTTTAGGCTATTCTTTGTGAAAAATAAAATGGTAAATGATGTTTGATTGAATTCACATGTTTTGTACCGTGTTTGGACATGCAACATGATCACTTAATATTAGAGCTTTTTTGGATATAAATATTGCTACAACCCAAACTATTTATTATTACTACAAATCTTTACATATTGTTTATAGTAAAATACTTCTAATATTCTTTATACTCCGAATTTCATAGACATTTTAATTTTATATTGAAATAGATAGGGATTACTGGATAAATATACATTTTCCTTTGATGTTGAAATAGATAAAGATTATTGGATTAATTTTTTTTTTGAGGAGAATGATAATTTATTAAAAATTTCAAAGCCAAGCATCCGGGAGAACCTATACCAACGGCATGGCTGCACCTCTAGTAAAAGACATCATTTTGGACCACCATTGCTAATTATGCGGAACAGGATCAACATGATCAATCCTATAGATAGACCAAACGGGTTCAACCCGTTTAAGTCTAATAATGATATTATGTCTAATAATTAAATTATGATGTGTTTTAGTCTTTTTTAGCTTTCTTTCTTTTCTTCTTTAAAAAGAACAAAAAATTATGTAGAATTTGTTTAGAATGGTATAAAAAAATTTAGGTGATTAGTCATTTTATATTAATCAATATTTTTAAGATCAATTTAATGTTTACACCATATTTTTAATAAAATATTTTTATTTGAAATATGGTTATTATATTCTTTATATTGATATAGGATTATATATTTTTTAAACATAAATTTTTAACATAATTAAATTTATTTAATAAATATTATAATATTAATATTTTTTTAAATATTATGTATTATCTATACAATCAAATAATTTTTATATATAATTGTAATCAATCATATCTTTATAAAATACTTATGAAGATTTTTTCAAGATTTTGTTATATTGATAGATATATTTATTTTTTAAATATAGATATTGATGATGTGGCATTACTCAGCGATTACTCAGCAACTATTAGTCTGCCTACGTGTTTTAATAAGAACCGTTGATGTAAAAATAAGCGTATAATGACTGATTAAACCCCTAAAATTAAGTAGGATGAATTAAAATTAATAAGGACAAAAGAGTCTGCACAGACAAAAAGTATTCAGAATTTATTATATAGATTAAATGTGATTGAATATTAATTTCAAACAATAAAGTACAGGAGTATTATTTTTTATTTTGTCTATTAAATTATTTCTATCTAATCTTAGTTGCTGATTTACATGATATTGGAATGGGATGCCGCGAATCATTGATATTGGAGCAGTGTCGGTGTGTTGTTATTCGGATTCTCAATAACCATCGAGACTAATATGGACTAGGGTCTGACCTAAGCATGTTCTGTATCCTCTGTTGATGAACATTTCAGATTTTTTGACCCTCCATCCTCGGTATCAGTGGTGTATCAGTGGTTCTATATATATTTTACGTAACAAAAATCTTGTGTGGACAAGTTTGGGAACTTTGGTACAAAAGCATAGGAAATTTTCACTATTTGGCTTGCGATACTCCATTAAATATTCGACTACACGACCCGACTCGAAATTTTCATGTACTAGTTGAGTTTTTCCGAGACGAGTCCCAAGTCAATTGAGTAGCTCTACACATTAATCACCCATATTTAGGATAGTTGAGCAGCGGAAAACTTCACAGGTTAAATAGGGAATAAATACCAAAAATATTCTGTAACTTGCACTTAATTAATCATTCCCATTTAGTCCATATTATATTGAAATTACTTGATCGGTCATTCAAGTATACTTCAAATAGAGAGGGCCGGCTATTTGAAGTATAGGACGTGCCATGGATCGGTTGGAACACAATAGGAATAAAGGAGAAAACAAGAACAAGGAAAAATAAAGGATAAAGGTCACCAATCCAAAGCAACCCTAGGAATCAACCAACCCTCCAATATGTTGACCCATTCCCTCCCTTTGATTTGTCAATGGTGATTATCGATCGAGCATGTCTCGAATTGATTGTGTCCGAAGCCAAAACGGATGAAATCCGAATTTGAGAGCAAGGGAAGCTCTCGGAAATGACTTTTGAAGAAGAAGCAATTTTCATTCAAACATCAAAAGTGTCTTACAAAGGCTAGTGAACCCATATATATATAGGGACCCCATTCAACAATCTAAACAACTGAATTAAACAACCCTAGACATGTTCTCAACAAACGAAAATAAAAATATACGAAATTGGAGACTGCCCGTCGTGAGACCTCGGGCACGTCGTGAGCCTGCATTCACGTTGCAAGACTGATATCCCGTCGTGAGACTCGTCTGGCGACGGGGAAAGAAGGTTGGCGACGCGGGCTGCGATCAGACAGAGGAGGCCCGTCGCAAGCCTTGGATCACATCGTGATCATGTGTCTTGCGACGTAAGAGACGTCTTGCGACGGGGCTTTGGCTTTGGGACTGAGGCGTCTCACGTCATGAACCATTGCCTTGCGACGGGGGTGTTGGCTTGTAATGCGGAAGTTGCCTCCCGATGGGGGTCCAGGACTGGTGTCGGGACTCCAGGGCTTGAACAACTCGGGGACTGACTTGAGCTGGGGTCCTCGTCACTGTTCCGGCGTTGACCTCCGTTGACCGGCGACTTTTCCTGCGAACTTCCATCCAGATTCCGGTCAAATTCCGGCAACCTCGCCGGAGCTCCGGCGGCGGCAACGGTGACGGTGGGACCCTCCGATTTGACCTCTTCATGCTAATTTGATCTGTATTTGCATCTAGAGGTCATTCTTCTTTCTGTTTCAGTTTGAGGAGGTGGGACCCAGAGTGGTGGGTCCCGGCTCGTTCCGGTATTCTTCAGTCTGTTCCCAAATAATTATTTTGCATCCCTGGACTTTATCTGCTCGACTTTTGGACTGCTCCCATTTATCTGACTCATCGGATATCACTTTGGCAATTGCAGTCAGAAATCTTTTAGCACGTTGTTTTGAGCAGGGACCCTCCGGGATGGTCAACGCTGTTGACTTGGCTCCCATGCCATCCCCTCCCCCTTCGGAAGGTTGAGCCATCAACCGGTCAGCTTCCTCATCGTCCCGCTCGTACAACTGTAAATTTGCAACATTAAAAGTGGGATTCAGTCCATATTCTTCAGGTTATTCTAGTCAGTATGCATTATCATTAATTCTATCTAGAACTTTAAATGGCCCGTCCCCTCGAGGAGAAAGTTTGGTGCGTCGTTTAGCGGGAAACCGCTCCTTTCGCATGTGCACCCAGACTCAATCCCCGGGGTGGAGTATGAGCTTCCTTCTGACGCAATTGTTGTACTTCGCATACGTTGCGGCGGCTTTCTCCAGACTCTTTCTCACATCCTCGTGCAGTTCCTTGATTACCTTTGCCCTGTCCCTGCCAACTGCATTTCTATGCTCACTCGGAGGAAGTGGCAATAAATCCAAAGGTGTCAGTGGGTTAAAGCCATAAACTATTTCAAACGGTGACATGTGGGTGGCACTGTGTACATGTCTGTTGTCGGTAAACTCAATATACGGAAGGCATTCATCCCAACTTTTAGAATTGGAAGATGTGATTATTCTTAGTAGATTGCCAAGGACCCAATTGACTGATTCAGTCTGGCCATCTGTTTGTGGATGATAGGCAGCAGAGAAAAGAAGTTTTGTAACTATTTCAAACCACATTGATTTCCAGAAATAACTCACAAATTTGGCATCCCGGTCTGACACGATTGTCTTTGGAATTCCGTGCAGGCGCACGACCTCCTTGAAAAATATCTTGGCTACATGGGAGGCATCATTTTTTTTGGCACAAGGGATGAAGTGGGCCATTTTTGGAAAATCTGTCAATGACCACAAAGATGGAGTCCTATACGCGCGCAGTTCTGGGTAATCGCAAAACGAAGTCCATTGACAAATCTACCCAAGGGTCGTCTGGAACGGGCAATGCCTTGTACAGTCCGTGGGACTTCACAGTAGATTTTGCTTTCAGGCAGATGATGCATTTGGCAATGAAATCTTCCACTTGTTTCGGTAATCTTGGCCAAAAGAAATGATCCGACAGGTAGGACACAGTGACATTTCTCCCGAAATGTCCCATCATATCTCCACTGTGCGCTTCCTTAATAAGCAGTTCTCTGATCGACCCCTTCGGTATACACAACCAATTTCCTAAATAAAGGAAACCCTCCAGACCAGAGTATTCCTTGAAGGCATGGTTCTCTGTCTTTTCCCAGATTTCCTTGAAATTTGCATCAGTGCTATATAGTTCACGGATATGTTCAAACCTAATGAGATGTGTAGTAGCGTATGCAGTCAGTGTCATTCTCGTTGAAAGAGCATCTGCTACTACATTTTCTTTCCTTTCTTATATTTTACTCCCTCCGTCCCACTTGAATTGTCTCGTTTGACTTTTTGACACTGTTCATTGTTCAACTTTGACTCAATATTATTGTAATTATATATTTGAAAAAAATAGTCAAGTTTGGTCTTGTTAGATTCGTCTAATCGTATAGTTTTATACTCCCTCCGTCCCAGGTAACTTGTCCTGTTTGACTTTTTAGCACTGTTCATTGTTCTACTTTGACTCAATATTATTGTAAGTATATTGTTGGGAAAAATAGTCGAGTTAGGTCTTATTGGAAACGTATCATCATGTAGTTTTATTGTATATATTTTACGTAATTTTTCACTGTACATATTTTGAGATATTAACGATTGAAAAAGTGCATTGGATTGTGTGCAGAAGTCTAACAAGACAAGTTAAATGGGACAGAGGGAGTAATATATATATATATATTTATATAATTTTTAGTTGTATATATTTTGAGATATTAACGATTATAAAAGCGCATTGGATTATTGCAGAAATGAAATGAGACATTGCAAATGTTCTCCAGAAATCCACTCCACCTTGCATGGTGTCTGCTCAGCTGATCTTGAGATCTGATATGCTTCAAGGTGTCATGGTCCGTATGGATAATGAATTCACAATCTCTTAAATAGTGTTGCCACGTCTTCAGTGCCCTAACCACAGCGTACAACTCCTTATCATAAGTGGAGTAATTCAGTTGAGCTCCTGAGAACTTTTCACTATGATAGGCCACTGGATGGCCTTCTTGAATTAGTACAGCTCCACATCTTGTCCCCGATGCATCACATTCGATCTCGAATGCGTAATCAAAATTGGGTAGTGCCAGGACTGGAGCATGGGTCAGCTTGTCTTTCAACTCCTCAAAAGACTTTTGTTCTGCAATTCCCCACTTGTATGGAATTCCCTTCTTCAACAGTGCAGTCAGGGGTGCAACAATGATACTGAACTGTGGAACGAATCTTCGGAAAAACCCGCATAATTCAAGGAAACTTCTTACCTTATGAACTGAGGTAGGTGGCTTCCATTTGGTTATGGCGGTTATCTTGGATTCATCCACCTTATGACCTTCTTTACTGACGATGAAACCCAAAAATATCACCTCTGGAATGCAGAAGGTGCATTTTTCCATGTTGGCATACAATTGGGCTTCTCACAGCTTCTCCAATACCTGTTCCACGTGAGAGACATGATCAGATAAACAGTTGTTGTAGATAAGTATATCATCGAAATATACAACAACAAATTTTCCAATGTAAACTCTCAATGTCTCGTTCATTAGTCTCATGAACGTAGATGGCGCGTTTGTAAGACCGAATAGCATCACCAGCCATTCATACAACCCGAATTTAGTTTTGAAGGTTGTTTTTTTACTCATCACCGGGCTGCATTCTGATCTGGTGGTATCCACTTCGAAGATCAATCTTTGAGAAGATACTCGCTCCACCTAGTTCGTCTAGCATGTCATCGAGCCTTGGAATAGGATGGCGGTATTTAATTGTGATCGCATTTACGGTTAGGCAATCCACGCACATCCTCCAAGTTTCGTTCTTCTTGGGAACTAACAGTACAGGCACGACACAGGTTGGCAGGCTTTCCCGAACCCATCCTTTATCCAGCAAGTCTTGAACTTTCCTCTGAATCTTTTTGGTTTCTTCTAGGTTCATTCTGTATGCCGGCCTATTTGGTATAGATGCCCCTGGGACAAATTCAATGCGGTGTTCGATCCCTCGAAGTGGAGGTAGTCCCGCGGGTACATCTTCCGGAAACACGTCCTTGTTGCGATCAAGCATCCTGCAAAATTCTTTTGGCAATTCAGGTGCAGTAGAGACTGCTTCATTTATACAAACAATTGTTTTGATAAAGGCTAAGAGACAGTAACCTGAGAAATCGGGTTCCTGTATAGCCTCGTGAAATTCAGTTCTGGTGGACAGCAAACATTGGTCTGCAAGAGTAATAGAATTATTAGATTCAGATGTTTGTTGACCTATTTTAGCCTTACCCTTCTTTCTCTGTTGGTACACGGCTTCTTCCTTCTTGATATTTTCTAACAGGGTCTTCTGGTTCGCATGAACTGTAGCCATAGATAATGGCTTTACAGCTATTCTTTTGTCCCTGTGTAGAAAACATAAAGAGTCTTTACGACCGTTGTACATGACTGACTTGTCGAACATCCAGGGTCGACCTAGTAGTACATGACAAGCCGTCATAAGTACAACATCACATTCAACATTCTCAGAGTAATAAGTCCCTATCTTAATCGGTACTTTAGCTCACATGGTTACCCTCGTACTCCCACTATCATTCATCCAATGGAGTTGGTATGGGCGAGTGTGGTTTTCGGTAGGTATTTTCATTTTTCTTACAGCATATAGACTTATTACATTGGTACAACTGCCGTTATCAACAATAATAGAAGACAGATTCCCACCAATTTTTGCATAACAGTGGAATAAATTTTCCCTTTGGGCGAGCTCCTTGTCGGGGTTCTCAATCTGCTTCTCGGCGTTTAGTACCATCATAGCGACCAAGTTGGGTAGGCGAATCTCATCTTGATCGATGCATTCGTCAGCTGATTGGTCACTGCCATACCCGAACTCGTCCCCTTCTTCTTCGCCTTCGGCCTCGGCCTCTCCCTCGTCAAGGTCACAAATCCTGTAATCACATGTTTCAGTGGTAACTACATTAGCTCTGCGTACATTAGGACAATTAGGAGAAATATGGCCAGGTTGGCGACATTTATAACAAATTATTTCTTTATCTTCCCTTTTTGGTCGATATCTCTCCGGTTCTCGAGGCTTTCGATCATCCTTTCTTCTAGTCCGGAAATCTTTACCAAGTTTGAAGCCTCGGGGCTTGTACCCTTTATCATCCTTTGGATTGGTCTTGTGTTTATCAGCTTCAGGCTTTGAGTGCCATTGCTTCTGTGGATTAGAACTGGAATGATGTATGCTTCGCTCTTGTCTTGATTGATTATCCAGTGTGGTGGCAAGATGAACACAGTCCTGCAGGTCCTCATAATACCTTAGCTGCATCTCCTTCCGGATGTCTATTCTCAGCCCTTTGATGAAACGGGTGGCAAATAATTCGTCGTCTTCTCGTACTCCATATCGCATCATGATGTACTCCAATTCCTTGTGATACTCGTCTACAGTCCTATTTCCTTGGACACAAGACTGTAGCTTCATATACAAATCCGATCGATGAGTACTGGGTATGAAACGATGATCCGTTTCTATCATCAGCTCTTCCCATGTTTCAATGTCCCGTTGTTGTTGCCTTGCTCGGATGCAGTTGTGGTTGATCCACCAAGTAAGGGCATATTCTCTGAATTCACTCACAGCCAAACTGATTTTAGTTATATCAGAATGGTTGTGCAATTGGAAGCATAGCTCTATTGCATCTCTCCAGTCAAGAAACTCATCAGGTCCTCCAGTCAAGTTTCAAACCTCGCAAATCGGGTTCATCTGGGTCCTGATAATCTCGTCTGTATCCCTGACTTCGACGGTCTTGATCATAATCCCTTCTACCTCTTTCTTCGCGCTGGACTGGTGGTTGGACATTTCAGACAGCTGGTCTCAGATTGATAGGTGGTCCCGGAGGAGGTACAACTAGATTTAGATGGTTAACGGGTGGTGGTGGCTGCCTCTGGTTTTGAGCAGGTGGTGGCGGCCATTCCCGTTCCTCCATCTCCCTTTCTGCTATAATCATTCCTTGGTGGGGTCCGATCTCATCTTGTTGACTGCCTTGATCGGATCTCAACAGTGGTGGATACCCCGGCCAGTGTAGTGGCTATGGCATCCAGCTTCTTCATGAGATCCTCCATACTGATTCCTGACATTGCAAACACTAGAGAAAAGTATATATATATATATATATATATATATATATATATATACTAGAACTCTTACAACGCGCGCGACGCCGCGCGTGACGATGTGTGGGTTTTAATTGCAGAGTAGTCGGCATGTAGGATTTTTGTGGAATTTTAATATTGTCTGATGTTCGCCAGACTTGTTGAATTTAGTTTGGAAAAGAAAGAAATCTTTCTATTGAGAAATGTGGGCATTTAGACGAAGCATTAGCCGACCTCATGAAAAGTATCCATTCGCCAATATCAGCATTATCAACAGAATAAAGGAACGAAAAGAATGTCCAACCACCCCCTAGCTAGCCATCCATCCAGCATAGATTTTCATATGAAATGACACTTGAAATGAGTAGAAATTCGACAAAAATTGATACTAGACATACAATAATTTTCTGAGTACTATACAGAATCTCAAACCTATTGTAAGCATCAAAAGTACTGAATATCAGGCGACTGGCCAACAAGGGGAATTTTAGTGACTAATATTAGTAAGGTTGAATCATGACTCACCATCATCCCTGGTAATACATTGGTGTGTAGAGAGCAAAAGAAACTTCAGCTTTAGGTGTTTGTCCATATAGGTCAAAACAGAATTTTGTCTGCAGACCAACAATAAAGCCCTTAGAAATAAAACATATAAATAAAGCCCGTAGGAATCCATTAAAGCCTACAATATTAGCATCCAACATGAGAAACAGAAAAATAAAAGAAAAGAAAAATGTACCAGTTTGTAAAATGAAATCAATTGAAGAAAATTAAAGCCATGGCTGTGAGAGAGAAATTGTAGGAGTCGATGCATTGAGACCTTGCTTGTCATGTATTGCAGCTTCCAGTACATTGTACTGATTGCTGATGGAAGAGTATATTGAGTTGGAGTATGCAATCTTGGCCTGCAGCAAGGAATCATATCACCCAACAATAATTTATTGGTTCAGAAAACAGCTTCATATATGCATGAAAGCCACTGAGAAACAGACAGAAACCCTAAGGTGATGGAAGTCCCTCCATTAACATTACGCGGTCCTGCAATTAACTATGCTAGGAAAATACAAGTTCTTTTTCTCAGGTTCTCCATTTAAGCTATCAAAACAGTCCAAAAATCCCAACACAACTAATAGATAACAGTCACTTAGCTAACTTAGGAATCAGGGCAAGCAAATATAGTTGTATATGTAGCAAAGAGTTCATGCATGTATTTGACAACTACTGCCTTTATTCCCCACCACTTCTTTATATAGTTATTTACTCCTATTACAGAATCATGATAAGAAAATGCAAATCTTCTTATAAATTGGGAGAAGACATAAACCTACCTATTTCAGACGAATGATATTCTCTCCTTCCATTATTTTGTAGCAACTAAATCATTCAAATATACCACAAAGAAGCTCTGATATCTGTTCACATTACCATATGTTTCAATAACAGTCTTGCGAAGACAAAAATGCTATGGTAAACAAGGTTGCAGGACAAATGCTATGCAAAACTTAAATACCTTGGAAATCGTTGGTGGTTTATTCAGTTCAGCTGTAATTAGGAAAGCCCAAGGCTGGGGGAAGATGTGCGCATGCTGAACGACACAGAAAATTAGGACGACAACTCCAAAAGACACCTGCAACAAAGAAAAAAGAATCAGAAAATGCACACTCTTAAAAACCCATGAAAGCACTCTGGTCTCAAATAAGATCTATTTCACTCAATCTGTCGCATAAGAATGGTAGCATATAGTTGATTGATAAAATACTATTAGGAGTCCAAGCCACCAATATTAGAGAGCCGGGAGCTAGAATATCCGGTTTCAGGAGATCCCCCTCTTGAAAATTGTAATCCTTGATGTTACACGAGCGGAGAACAAAGCCACATAACTCGCCCTGTCCAATCTCTTGGTGTAGAGACATTGTAGTAGTTTATGAGTTCCTACAGAGTAATAACAGGAAACGCCGTTCTTTAAAGTTTCTGTCACATTTGGACAAATTTATATGAATAATCAAGGGAAATGATAACAGTAGCTACCATGAATAAGCTAACATCCGTAATGAGAATCCCGGGAACAACAACAGGAACATGATCGAATTTTGTCCCTGGAGAAGCAATTTCGATTGCAACGACGAAGCCAACTGCACCAAGACTCCGAGTAGTATTAATCCTGCACGGGTTATTTGTTGCACGGATCTAATGGAACTGCCACCATGGTGAATTTCTCATTTGCATGCGTGGCAGCTGCATAATAGCGAAAACTTGTCAAGTTAGAGAAAAGAATAAAATAACTTAAAGCTCAGAAAAATCTAATAAAAGGAAAAATTAAAATTATGCGATTTATACTAATAAAAACACTCTGAAAGACCTTTTGATCATCTAGAACAGTAGGAGCAGAATCTGGAGCAGGAAATATATTCCAATATCGTTTAATATGTGTGTGACCTACATGACAATATAATTCCAGCTAAAATCTTCCCATTGCCCAAGGTGAGATGGTTCTTGTATCTCCGATCATCAATAGCAGCTGTTGCGGATGTAATCCAGGGACTGTAGGAGAGCAAGGTTTTGAGGAAAGGACCTCCATTTCCAGCACCTTGTACAACAAAAATTCCAGCATTTACAGCTGAAAGAAGGGTGGCATCAAACGGGTTTAAGAATGTGGTATCTGTGGTCGCTGGAGGGCTGTTAGGTCCTGCCGAAAAATTCAAAATATCAACACCATCATAAACAGCTTGTCAAAATGAAAATCCTCTTACGAGGATAGCTTAATATTTTCGTAATTACATAAAATAGGCACAGAATGATCATCATTAAATCCTTATTTCATCTCACAGAAAAATGTGAATAACTAATCAATCAAAGTTTAAAATGTCATTGATAGAGGTGTCGAAACGGGCCCGCGGGGCGAAACGGGCCGGTCCGCGCGGGACCCCGCATTTTTGCGGGCTTGAAAGGGGTGGGCCTAAATGGGGCGGTCTCAAAATATCTAGGCCTGACCCGCCCCACACGCGGGCTGCAGGTTCTACGGGCCGGCCCACGGGCTTTTTATTTAAATAATAATATTATTTTTTATTTGTAAAAAATAAAATTCGGATATATTTTTTTAATGTATATATTAAAAATGAATAAAGAGTTTATAATTAGTATGTATGATTATAAATAAGTAAGTGTGTATTTATTGGCATAATTATTTACTTTAATGTGGGTTTGTTGAATAATTGTTTAAAAGAGTTTGTGATTATTTCATTTTTAATACTAAATGAGTATATTATATTTTGCAAAATATAATATGTGTGAACAAAAATTTTATAATTAATGATTGAATTGATTAAAATTTTAGGTCTTACAGATGAAGTCTTTGCTAGAGTTGTATTAGTAACACTGTCTAAGCATAATTCAATAATTCCATATTATATTAAGTAAGACTGTCTTGACATAATTTACTAAATTTTGTATTTTATTAGGTAAGATTGTATGGGCATAATTCATTAATTTATATTTTAAAAAATAAAAATTTATCTGCACTCATCTATATATTAATAAAACCATTAGTGAACAACATATCCTACATTTCATGTGGTGTCTCCATTTCAAATTTCTAATTTTTATGGCTTCTTGCATTTTTTATTTATTAATTTTAGAGTTTCTCAATTATTATTTATTTATTCATTCTAGATTTTCAATGTTTGAAATATATGGAATTTTCAATTTATACGGAATCTCACAATATTGTTTACTTTTAAAAAGATTTGAAAGATTTGACATTTAAAATTTAAAAAGATTTGAAAGATTTTAAATTTTAAATCTATATATATATTAAAGCATTAGTGAACAACCCATCCTACATTTAATGTGGTGTCTCCATTTCAAATTTCTAATTTTTATAAATTTTTGCATTTTTAATATATCAATTTTAGATTTTTACATTTATTTATTTATTAATTATAGATTTTCAGTTTTGAAATATATGGAATCACTACAATATTCACTTTTAAAAAGATTTGAAAGATTACTACAATATATGGAATTACTACAATATTCACTTTTAAAAAGATTTGAAAGATTTGAAATTCGAAATTTTGTATATCTTATTTTATCTATATTATTCTGTATTTTTTAATTTACTAATTTTAGATTTTCGCATTTATTTATTTATTCATTATATATTTTAGTATATCTGTATAAAATCTATTATTTACTTATAAATTCACACTCTATCATCCTATCGTCTCACTATACATTCACTTTTAAAAAGATTTGAAAGATAAAATTTAAAATTTAAAATTTTGCAACCATCCTAATGTGGTGTCTCCATTTCAAATTTCTAATTTTTATAGATTTTTTATTTTTTAATTTATTAATTTTAGATTTTCGCATTTATTTATTTATTACTCATTATAGATTTTCAGTTTTTGAAATATATCAAAATTTCCAATTTATATGGAATTCCACAATGTTCACTCTTAAAAGATTTGAAATTTGAATTTTGTATATAAAATTTTATCTATATTATTGTGTATTTTTTATTTACTAATTTTAGATTTTTCTCATTTATTTATTTATATCATATTAATTTTATATAAATATATACTAAATAATATAGATCTTATATATGATTTTTTATATTAAAAATAATATAAAACAATTATAATTATTAAGAGAACTGTGAAAATTCATATTTTCTCGATAATTAGTTTGGGTAAATTAATTATTTTCGTAAAGCATGTTATAATAAAAGAATCGGGTGTATAAAGAGTTATTTGGGTGCGAATAGATTTATCAGTAAATAAATAATGAAGTTTTTTTTAATTTTTTTAAATATATTATTTAAGAAATACTCTATCCGTTTTATAATAAGTGTAACACTAGGAAATGACACGGGATTTAAGGACAGTTAATAAAATTGATTTAATTGAAAAATCACAATAATTAAATAAATAAAATAAGATGAGTCACATTTCATTTTATTCATTTTTATTTGTTTTCTTAATGAATATCAAAAAATTAATAATTTAAGTATAATTAGTAAAAACTATTAACCTTCATAACATTCCAAATATGGTAACGTGACACTTATTTCCAAACACCCAAAAAAGAAAGTGTAACACTTTAAAAATGGAGGAAGTAATTCATTAATCTATATTTTAGCAGATTTGTCATTGACGAAAAAATAAATATAAATCTTGCTTTGTTAGAAATTGAATGGCTAATTGATGCAAATTCCATAAGTTTGAAATTTTTCTCTGGAATGCTGGTACTAAATGAAGTTTTAACATCTAAAACATATAATCTATTAATATTAGAAGAGGCATATTATAATAAGGAATAAAGGAAGATGAATCATGCTAAGCTATTAGCTTTGTTGATTGATGAGCATAAGAATATTTATAATAAAATCACGTATGTAGTTGATATTGATGAGGGTTGATTATTTTTTACTTACGTGGTGGAATTGACAAGATTTTTATCGATAATTTATCTAGAAAATATTATATTTAGCCCTTCATGGGAGATGTGATATTGTGTTGCCTGTAGGCTATAGTATCCTATAATTTATCTAGAAAATATTATAGGACCGCACATTCTAAATTTGGTAGTCCACTAGATTGTAACGAGAATTTTACCTGCAAAAAACTTACCCCAGAAAACAAATTTTTACCCCTGTCAGTGATGTGTTGCAATATCTCGTGTTACTGGAAAGAGGGGACTCGAAGTATTAATATGTAATTAAGATTGATTAATAAAAGATACTACCGACACTCCCTCTAAATAAGAGGGAGAATGCTATCATCAGCAAATCAACACTTATGCTGCTTGACGCAACTACCACTGGAAAGCATCAAAGAAGCAAGAGAGAGGTAGTGTTCGGAAAGTGTTCACTTGACCGCCTTGTCCGCGGCTATTACTGCTTATGCTCAGAAATGTTCTTTACTATGAAAATTATATATGACATAAATTTGCACAATGAATGCTTCATGTATGTAATGGTAATTGGTAAATGTGTTATTGATCTTGGAGATGTACAATTAGATTGTGACATTTCCATATGATAATTTTAAAAACTTTACGAGAGATCCTATAGCGGCAATTATAGTACTTATATAAATATAAACTGCATCATTTCAAATCTAGACATTTTTACTATCTATTTACACCTATCAAATGAGATTGTTGATACGATCAATGATTATATCCGTTATAACAATAATTTTTCAACAAGATGAAAGCATAGACAATGTCGATGAAATTATTTTCACTGGAATATCAAAACACGATTAATTGTTCTGGATTACCGAATTATGAAATATAGTTGAATGAGAGTTGCATAGTCACGCTTCTTTAGAATATAGATCCATCAAATGAATTATGCAATGGAAGTAGGTTGATAGTAACCAATATGCGGACCCATATAGTTGAGGTTAAACTAATTTTCCAGAAACCATGAAAGTGGAAAATTCTTGATTGGCAGAATGATTATGAACCTATTCGATTTAACCAAATTTGCCATTCGATTTCAGATGAGAAAATTTTCACTCACAGTTTGTTCTGCTATGATTATAAACAAAAGTTAATGTCAATCTTTAAAGAATGTTGGACTTTATCTTCCAAAATTAGTTTTTAGCCATGAACAGTTATGTTGCAATATTTAATGTCACTAGCATGATGTGGCTCAAAGTATTAATATACAATTAAGAATGATTAACTCAAGATACCACAAGAAATATTGGTTACAATGAAATTTATATATAACAAAAAAAATTTGCAAAATGAATACTTGATGTAGGTGATGGTAAAGCTGGTATTGATTTTTGAGATATACAATCATATGTGACATTTCCGGATGATATTCTTATAAATTTTACGGGTGATCCTATAACGAAATTTTTTTGGAGTACATATACAAATATAAACTGCACCACTTCAAATTCAGACATTTTAAAGATAGTGATATACTTGCTCCAATTAATGAGATTTTCAACAATGAAATTTTCAGCAAATTGTGAGAGAATTTTTCATATTATGCTTAATACTTATATTTAAATTTTGTTTTATCATAATTTAAATTACAAATTAAATTAAACTATTACTTTAATAATTATTTTTATGGATCTGTTAGTTTTGTACAGGACAAGGCACATAAACTAAAGAATATGGTATAATATGGTTTCTTTGTTAGTTTTAAAAATAATTAAATTATATTGCCATATCCATCCTCTTTGAATATATATAAAATCATTACACATTTTTTATTATTCAAAATACAATTTGTTATTACTTTATATAATATAAATATAAACATTATATAAGATATATAATTATGCCCGTCGAGTCTCGACGGGTTACTTGCTAGTATTTTTTAATAAATAGAATAATAAGGAGTTTTAAACTTAAAAACTTGATACCCATAAAATTAATGAACATGGAAATATTAGAAGAGAGAGATAATTTGTATTAAGATAATTCAATATGCAATCAATTCAATAATTTAAATATTTCATGACATTATGCTAAACATTCATACTAAAGAATAATAAATTCAATTGATGCACAACGTAAAAAAAAAAAAAAAAAAAAAAAAAAAAAAAAAACTGTAAGCCCGCGGGTAGGCCCGTGGGGCGGGCCTAACCCGCAAAAGCCCCCTGCCGCGGGTTGGCCCGTTAAGGCCCGCATCTAAACGGGCCTCTAAAAGTTGAGTTGCGGGGCGGGCCGACCCAACGGGCTAGGCTCATTTTGACAGGTCTAGCCATTGAGCTACAGTGACAATAGTCGATACTGGTTTTGATGAACAACTATCTCATGAATTATTGAACGAAACCAGATTCATCTTTACAAACAGCAAAATGAAGCAAAGCATACCTGATTGATAGCAGCAACCACATCAGCTACAAATCCACCAAATATCCTAACGCCCTGTAAACAGCAATCCTATAAATTAAAACCATAAACAAACTAACTGTTGGTACCACAACTAATTCATATTGCGAGAGAAAGGTGAATTTGATCAGACCTGAATGTTACCCAGCCCGAGGTGCCATTCCACTTGCTTTCCCAAATTGAAATCCATGCATTCTCATTGGAACGTCATTGTTTCCAGCTGCAATAGCTGCTGTATAACTGGTAAACATGTTGTTGGAATAAAGTTGGACAAATATAAAAGACATTGAAAAAATGAAATCTAGCATTAAGATATAAAACATTCTACAGAAGAGAACATATAATATTCTTATATTATAAAATGGCCCGAACGGCAGAACCTTCCATGTCCTTCACCACCAAGTGGAGAATCAAAATTAACATAGAAAGCTTAAACTTTATGGTATCAAAAGCAACAAGAAATGCTTGGGTACGACTCGACGTCATGAAAGAAAGAGGAATTTAACCGGACGATTCATTGACATTAACCACTTTATGGTAAAACCAGACACACAAGTACAGCTCCAATCGAAAGAACAATGTGCAGCAATAATCCCTACTTCTAGTGAGACAAGTTAATAGGGAGGATAATCAAAAAACCTTAACTCAGCCTATACAGACACTTGGTCCCCAAATTCTTATCTCAGTGGTTCTTGCCAACCTGCCAATCGGCAATCTACTAAGCACTCAACGCTTCTTGGCCATTGTTGTCTTTGGAGCTGATCAGACAGTTAATTCTGTTTGCATAATGAAACAAGTCAAGGCCTCAAACATAGCAACAGAGATCAATCCAACAAATTTCTCCAATATGCTTATTACCAATTCATATACATGACTCTAAACTATTAAAATAAAAGAAAAAAAAATGATTTCTAAAGTGCAATTATCAAAACCAAAAGCTTATAGCAATTGAATAATGCACGACATGCCATCTCATACATGACCAAAATAAAAATGCAAGACCATCCAATAAGACAACATCTAATAAAATTAAATGCAGCAGCAAAAGTCATTTGTATAGAACACAATCCGCAAATTAAGGGGGAAAATACAAATTTAACTCTTAAGGATGAAAATTGAATCTTCAGAAACCTCAACATCGCCATCATTGATCTCCTGACAAGAAAAGCACGGAAGCAAGAAAATAGGAGAACCCTAGTCATAGACATTAACAACAAAAAGAATCAATTCATAAAGCCAAAATACTAATGAATAAAAATCCTAGGAACAAATTGAACTTACCAAGATGGTGCCAGTGTACTACCCAATGAAATCCCTGAATGGATTAGAGTCCACGCAGCAGCAGCCGCTGCCAGGCAGCCAAGGCCGGTACTCTACCAGCGCGCATCCCTCCGTCGGTAGGTCCGCTGCCGGCGTCGCCGGTCCATCGCCCGCGTCACCTGGGCAACAAGTTCGTCGGAGGAGAAGGGCGCTACCGATGGTGGAACAAAGGAGGAAGGAGAATGCGAGAAGAACATCACCTTCATTTAAGGTTGAAAATGGCTTCAATTCACTCCATCAACTTCCTCGGCCTCTCATACTGCTCACGATTCCTCTTCTCGAAATCCCTAATTTCTTCTCCATCAACTGCGAGATGGAAAAGGCAGCGCTGTTGCGGGAAGGGAAATGCGACGAATCTGTGTGCTTTCTAGAGACTCGGCGGGCCAATCTGCGTTGGGAATCCGTGTCAGTGGACGGAGCACGGAGTCGGAGGAAACGAGAGGAGGCTGAATTTGCGTCGCTGGGAAGAGAACAAAGAACGCAGAGTAACGCAATTGAGAGCGGAGCAAAAAGGAAATGAAATAGAGGAGCATCAAACGACGTCGTTTTAACAGTACTGTTCCTAAGCAACAACTGTTCCTGGATTCCACAACTGCAGCAGATTCTACTTTCGCATATATATATAAAGATTTAGAAATCAAAGGTGCAAAAATTTGTAGACTGTTCTCACTCAAGTGGATCACTCAGCTCAAACTCTTCTTCAGTCCGCCTTGGCTAAGTCACAAGAGTCAGAGATTACCTCAAAAGTACCACCTTGTCGAAAGGAAGATTGGAAATGAAAGACAGACACTCACAGCACGAATCAGAATGCGGTGCTTGACTCAAACAAATAAGAAAAGAAGAAGAAAAGACACGTGTGTGCTGCTGGAGATAAAATAATCAGTTCACAGTGTTAATCAGACTGCAATCAGATATCCGGATTCCTCACAAAATAAAATGTAAAGTGTAAAAACCTCACAAACTAAAATCACTCGGAATCTCAGATATATACCTCATTCACAATCTCAATATCTGTTGAAATTATCCCGGTTTCATCACTGTTGAGGAACCCCAATATCTGACATTGCAGACGGGGCTTCAACTCAGTGGTTTGTAAAGTATTTCAGAGGAACGGTGACGAGCACTTATTCCTCGAGGAGTTCCAATATCAGTACGAGTCCTGATGGAACTTCAACTCGATTAATCGTTCGTGAATTAAATTAGTGAAACCGTTTAGTGAGAATAATGGACCAATTTTTCCCAAGTTTGAATTGATCGTGCAATTAATAGAATGCCTTGGAAATTGGATTTGGACACGTGGCAGCAATCTATTGGAACCTCGATCCTTGATTTCAGATGCATGTCATGAAACTTGAATGTGCGTCATGAGACTCTTCGTCGTGATACTATGGATTGCGACGGCCTTCCGACTCTTGCGCCGTGCATGGATTGACCCTTACGTCGTGAAACTTGATTACGTCGCGAACCTAGGTTCCGCGACATGAGAGGGGCTTTGCGACGTGGGGGTGTTGGAGTCTTGCGACGGCTCCTTCTTGCATCCTTAGCCACAATTACGTCGCAAGACTTGGTCTTGCGACGGGGGAAGATGCCTTGCTACGGGTGTGTGACGTCGTACGTGAATAATGATTTCCCCAGTAACAAACTTTGTACCATGCACTCTCTTGGATGAACACGTGTCCTCGGTGGTCCAAAAATGGGATGCCAAATCCGATATTCCCCACTAACAGACCTACACACTACCCCTTTTTGGATCAAAAGTGAATCCCAAGAAAAATTATGAATAACACTCAAGAACACAATAGCGTTATCCCCAAGCTAAACAAAACCCGAAAATCCCAAACACTCGGAAAACTCTCAAAATTGGAATAATAATTGCATAATATCCAATTAATGCCTAGAACCAAAAATTAAACCCAAATTAACACACCCACACTAGAATTTGGAATGAAACAGTAGCTTCAAACCAAGAACAAGAAAAAGGAAAATGGAAGTAAGAATGCAAATAAAATATTTTTGGGGTTTTCTAAATGCTATAGGCTCAAACAAGGCTCTGATACCAAATTTATATAATCTGCCATGGATCGGTTGGAACACAATAGGAAAAAGGAGAAAACAAGAACAAGGAAAAATAAAGGATAGAGGTCACCAATCCAAATCAACCCTCGAAATCAACCAACCCTCCAATATGTTGACCCATTCCCTCACTTTGATTTGTCAATGGTGATTATAGATCGAGGATGTCTCGAATCGATTGTGTCCGAAGCCAAAACGGATAAAATCCGAATTTGAGAGCAAGGGAAGCTCTCGGAAATGAATTTTGAAGAAGAAGCAATTTTCATTCAAACATCAAAAGTGTCTTACAAAGGCTAGGAAAATCATATATATAGGGACCCCATTCAACAATCCAAACAACTGAATTAAACAACCCTAGACATGTTCTCAACAAATGAAAATAAAAATATACGAAATTGGAGACTACCCGTCGTGAGACCTCGGGCACGTCGTGAGCCTGCACCACGTCGCGAGACTGATATCCCGTCGTGAGACTAGTCTGGAGACGGGGAAAGAAGGTTGGCGACGCGGGCTGCGATCAGACAGAGGGGGCCCGTCGAAAGCCTTGGATCACGTCGTGATCATGTGTCTTGCGACGTAAGAGATGTCTTGCGACGGGGCTTTGGCTTTGGGAGTGAGGGGTCTCACATCATGAACCATTGCCTTGCAACGGGGGTGTTGGCTTGCGACGTGGAAGTTGCCTCCCGATGGGGGTCCAGGACTGGTGTCGGGACTCCAGGGCTTGAAGAACTCCATGACTGACTTGAGTTGGGGTCCTCGTCACTGTTCCGGCGTTGACCTCCGTTGACCGGTGACTTTTCCGGAGAACTTCCGTCCACAATCCGGTCAAAGTCCGGCAATCTCACCGGTGCTCCGGCGAACCTTCCGGCGGCGACGGTGATGGTGGGACCCTCCGATTTGACCTCTTCATGCTAATTTGATCTGTATTTGCATCTGGGGGTCATTCTTCTCATGCTAATTTGATCTGTATTTGCATATGGAGGTCATTCTTCTCCCGGTTTCAGTTTGAGGAGGTGGGACCCAGAGTGGTGGGTCTCGGCTCCTTCCGGTATTCTTTAGTCTGTTCCCAAATAATATTGTGCGTCCCTCGACTTATATGCTCGGCTTTTGGACTGCTCCCATTTATCTGACTCCTCGAATATCACTTTGGCAATTGCAGTCAGAAATTTTTTAGCACGTTGTTTTGAGCAGGGACCCTCCGGGATGGTCAACGTTGTTGACTTGGCTCCCATGCCAGGACGTTTTGGGCATTTATCCAAACCAAGGTTATAGGTTTTGGGCCAAACCAAGGTTTTTTCAAAGTTATAGGATGTTTTGGGCATTTATCCCGGTCAGGCCCGGCTTAGCCCCAGTGCAAGCTGGGCCTTAGCAAAGGGCCCCCAAAAAAATGGGGCCCATTTTTTTATTCTATTAATATAGTAGTTTCTCTGTTTTGATATAATTGCACCATTTGTATAGTGTTTATTATTTATTGAGTAATTTTGACTAATTCTTTTGACATAGTTATACAAGATAAAACATAATCAAGTGAGACGCAGAAACAAGATAAAACATAATTCTTTTGACATAGTTATACAAGATAAAACATAAAACATAATTCTTTTAGAATTTCAAATTTTCATAATTTTTACTTGTATACAATTTGAGTTATTAAGATTTAAATATATGTATTGGATTGCGTGAAACGCAGAAACAAACAGTGGTAGTATATATATATATATATATATTATTTAATAAACTAATAAAATATACAGAAAGTGTCGTGACTTTTTAGTTTCACTTCTTCTCTCTCCACGTGGTTGCCAATCTCACGTCTTTTTCTCTATTCTCTGTTCTCATCGCTGAAAGAGTGAAAGTTCAAATATTTTTGCCGCGCTGTTGCTGATCTCCTAGTGTCTTTCTGCTGCCTCCTGCCAATCTCTTTACGAGTTTTCTCGCAGCAGCCCTTTGTTGATCAACTCATTATTCGGCAGCCCGGGAGTGATTCGACCATTATTGATTATTCTATTTTCGCACGCTTATAATCTTCATCAGCCCTGGCCCTTGGTCGATTCTCAGCTTAATTATTAAAATAATATAGATTTCGACCATTCCTAAAATAGTATGTAGTTGGAAAAAATTATTTTTTTTATTGACAGATCGCCTGTTGAACAGTCAATCAGTGCAAAGAATAAAAATAAAAAACATAAACCAGTGAGTAGTGAAAGAAATTAAAAAATAAAAAATAGCTAGTCGCCACTTTAACAGGGACTATGTGTAATATAAAATTAATAATTACATGAAAGCTATGATTAATTTATTAGAATGGAAAAACTGCTTTGGGAGAGGCGCCCTTAATTGTCCCTGCAGATCATTGAGGGATTAGTCTTGGGTCCAATGTGGTATGGGGATACCCGGTTTCACCAAAAAAATTATTAGAATGGAATCATGCATTAATATGATGCATAATATTTGGAAGAAAATCCATAGTAGTAATTTTTATTTTAGTTTATTTTAGTTTATTTGGGATGGGAACTTAAGTTCAAGGTTGGGGGTTCGATTCCCCACCCGACCCTTATCCCCTCTTTTTTATTCATTTGTAATTTGTGTGGCATGGACTCCCACTATATTTTCTAAAAAATTAGGGTGTTCAGTAAAAAAAATATTAGAAATTTTTATTATATTCCTAATTTTTTAGAAAAGGTGGTGGGAGCCCATGCCACACAAATTACAAAGGGATAAAAGAGAGGGATAGGGGCCGGGTGAGGAATCAAACCCCCAACCTTAGATTTGACCTTCCCACCCCAAATAAACTAAACTAAGCTAAAATAAAAATTACATTTTCTTCCAAATATTATGCATTATATTTATGCATGATTCCAGTCTTACTTTATTAATTTTATTAATTATGCAACCTTAGTCGCCTGTTAAAGTGACTAGTAGCCTTTTTTTTTTAATTTCTTTCTCTACTCGCTTGTGTCGCATGTTCAACTGGCGAGCAGTTTTTTTAAATTTTTAATTTTTTTTTGGCACTGATCGTTTGTTCAACCGGCGATCATTCAATAAAAAATTAATTTTTTTCAGCCGCCTCGGCTGCCGACTATTTTAGAATGGTCGAATTTATCTACTAATAATAGTTAAGCCGTCGATTCTCCTCTCAGTGTGCGTTTGTTTTCTGATCATTATTGATTCTATTTTCTGATCAAGTGTGAGTTTGTTTTTATTGAGCAAATATTTTTTATTTGTTAGAAACTGACTCCTATTTCTTTGTTCCTTCATGATTCCTTTTGGGCAATTTATTTAATTTGATATAGTTTATCTTAGAAATCTGTTTAGTTTTATTCTTTTCATTAAATATCAATTTCCCATTTTCTTAGAATTTAGGTACCGACTCCCCACTGATACAAATTTGTTTCTTCAATTAAACTTATTTTCTATGCATTGTCCTAGAAATCTGTTTATATAACAGGTTGCTTGATGTTGAGTTGAACACAAAGTGATAACTGGCGAGTGACGAAGTATTGCCCAATTTTCCAGGTTGTTTCGATTCCTTTTAGCATATTCATTTACATTTCCTTAACTTTGTGAATCATGAATCGAATTAGAAAGCGAAATATGAGGACTTAGTTGATGAATTTGGTTCTAAAAATGTTAGAAGGGTTGCTCTTTTCAAGTAGAAAGTTTTATTATTTTCTTTTGTACTTTCTTTTGTTTTTACTCATTTGTAAAAAAGGATAGGCAACTTTTCGAGTTAAATATTTTTATGTTTTATTCATTTATTTTTTTTTTATTACAATTGAAGTCTTAATAGGGCATAAAATTTTTACTAGAACAATGCCTCCCAAAATGATTACACGGCCTCCCGGTTAAATATAGAGGGACAGAACAAGGTTTTGTCAAAGTTAATTGCAATGGGAGGATCTATAAAGGTCAAAGGAATAGCAGGCGACTGCGCGCAAACCGTGGGGTATTGAGCAACAGGACACGGAGGATCATTACTTGGACCATTGCAACAACGGATATGGGAACCATAAACATAGAGTTGGAACATTCGGCTTACCTTTATTCACTTGGAGACTAATCGAATAGTTGACTCATTCCTTACTTAGATGTACTCCTCCATCCTATTACAAATATCTTACTTACTATTTTTGGATGTCCAATTAGTTCATTACAAATGTCTTCTTTCTATAAACAGAAAAATTTTCCCCTTCAACAATTATGTGGACCCATCATATACTCACAAATCAACTTTACCTTAATTCGCGTGTCCAACAGTAACATGACATATTAAACGGGACGGAGGGAGTGGTATAAAGAGACTTGGTTTTGGGCTTTTGGCCACCTTGCCCCCGCCACTTGAGCTTATTAGGAAAATTATGGATTTCTATCGAGTGGGTATACACATGTCAGGCAAAGCTAGGAATAAAATGGTCATTAGTCCTCCTTTCTAACCAACAATATCTATATAATAAATCTTTAATAATTTTTGGGCTGGGCAGACTCTTTTATCCTTACTAATTCTAATTTATCTTTCTTAATTTTAAGGTGGGTTGTGCAGACTCTTTTATCCTTATTAATCCTAATTTATCTTTCTTAATTTTAAGGGAATAATCAGTTATTATACTCTCATTGTAAGATCAACGACTATTATTAAAAGACGTAGTTCACATGTAGGCACTAAGTAATCGCTGACTAATTCCAAATCATCTTCTACGTCACCAATATCGATGTTTAGAGAATAAATCTGTAATACCCGAGATTTTTATCGGCGTCCAAAGGAATAAAATTAGTTCTTAATCCGATCAAGGTCGAATTATCTCCGGGAAGAAGAAAATAATTTATCACAATAAATTATTGCTCGGAAATGAAACGCCGATAGATTCAAAAATTCAAAAAGAAATAAAAAAGGGAAAGGAAGCCCGAAGATATTCCATGGATTAATCCCAAAAGAATTGAAATTAAATTCAAGAAGGAAAAGAATTTTAATTCCAAGAACCCGTGAAGTCGGAAATGATTTAAATAGATAAATTATTGCACGGGAGCCAAAAGACGACGAGTTAGAAGCCGACAAATCCGAAACCGACGGGCTTAAGATTTCAAACACGAAATCAATTTCAAGTCGAAATAGATTTAAGATAGGAATCATGATCCCAGAATGACCCGGAAAAATCGAGCCCCAAAATGTAGGAGGATAGAAACCCGAAAGAGAGGAGAAAAGGCCCGACGGGATCGCACGGCCCAGTCCGGACGCACGGCCCAGACCAGGCCGCGCGCCCTCCCCGCGGTGTTTGGCCTAACCCCGCGCCAACCACGCAGCCTGCTACACTTGACGCGGTTATGCGATTTTCTTGCCAAATTTTGCGACCCCAACTATGGAAATTCGATTTCAGCTGATGGTAAGGCTATTAGGTCGAGAGGGGATAAGTTTTCCACCCCATTAGCAGCCTCCAAATCTCCTCAATCATCCCAAACTCTCCCCAAACCCGAAAACAAAAAGCTTTACCTTCCGACGACTTTTCCGGCGACTTACCGGCGACCAAAACCGTTCGAGGAAGCGTGTGGATCAAGGATTACATTCTTTGAATCATTGGTAAGGGTTAGATTAGGTTTCTCTATTGTTTTTAGTCATAAAATATCATTCTAACTTACGGATTCGTGGTTGCCAACACGTTCGTGGCCAAAGGAGAAGGAATACGTGTGCGTGGATCCGTTCGTGGCGATTTGGAACGAGTCGAACGACCCTAGGACGACCAAAGACACCACTACAGTAAGTTGATGCCTTTCATATCAGTACGGGTGGCTTAGGGGCGTCCGATTTATTCACTTTGTAACGAAACATAAAAATCGAACCTAAAAACCCAACTTGCGCAATTTCTGAAATCTGTTTAAATCTCATATTTCGAGAGTCCAATCCGAGAAACTCAAAACTAGAATTTTGATTCTAACACATTAATCTATGTTGTGTAAAAATTTCAGAGATTTTCATCAACGTTTGCTATCTCAAATCGCGTCGAACATAAACTGTTTTCCAAACTCCTTTCGAAAAACCGACAGTGCATATGTCCGAACTTGATGAGCATGTTTCTATAATTTCTAGTCCGATCTAGTCTTGGCAATCTAATGAAAGTTGTAGATAATCATGTCTTGTATGTGCATATAAAATTTCAGAATTTTTGGAGTCCATTTGATATGCCAAAAAGTCGATTTTCTGAACTGTCTCAAAACTGAATCCGGACAGAACACTACCTGTGTAATGAAATCGATTTTTGACATGTTTCCTCACCTTATTTCAAAATCGTTAAAACACGAAAGTTGTTCGTTAGGATGTTTTTGATATACTGTACAAATTTTAGATTTTTCGGACTTGAAATGAATTTTTAAATTAAAAAGGCGTAAACTGTGACGCCAATCGATTTTAAAACGAAGAGATTTTGAAATTTCGAAACAAACGGTCGAAACCTTGAAATACGATAAATCTATACTTTTGAAAAACCCCGTTACACTAAATCGAAACGATATGAGATACCTAGGTAGAGGGTGAGTGCTCTGCAGGGTGCCCCTCTAGCCTTTTCAGCGTGCCTGTAATGGACGCAAGATACTTGATTGAAAAACTACGCCAAAACGGCATGAGATACATGGCCTACACTCTCAGGAATATCCGTATGGGTTTCCCGAGGCTCCGGAGTGTTACTGGGTATGGCAGATACGGCTGCGGCGGCCGGATGACCCGCTACACAAGAAACTTACGAAACGGTTGCGGCCGCCGGACTACCGGCTACACAAGAAACTTACTAAATTGGCTGCGGCCGCCGGATCGCCGGCTAAACGAAACTTACTAAATTGGCTGAGGCCGCCGAATCGCCGGCTAAATGAAAACTTATTAAATAGGCTGCGGCCGCCGGATCGCCGGCTAAACAGAAACTTACGAAACGGCTGCGGCCGCCGGATCGTCGGCTAAACTAAATATTGTTGAGATGGTGACGTAACGGAAAAAAAAAAATTAAAATACTTAATCCTTTCTTTTATGTATTTATTTATTTGAGTCTTTAATTATGCATTTAAATTATGTCTTAAATTTACACCGTGCTCAAATTATTATTTATGAATTTAAATGCATGTTCAAGTATGCAAATTAAATTCGTATTGTTCTCAAAAAAATTTTAAAAAAATTATGTTCTATCTTATTTTTAAATTATGCCTTTACTCATGCTATTTACTATGCCATGTTTTAGAAATTATGCCTAGACCTTAATTTCTCATTTTTAAATTTAATTTAGCTATGAGAAAATGCGAATTAAATTATTGTCTTTTAATCAGTCAAATTACCTGTTTTAATATGCATGTTAAAAAAAATGAGTTTTTAAATTATTAAAATTGTTTAAAACCCCTTTATTGCTTCGTTAGGAATTAAGTTACTCAGTATTTTATATACTGATAAAACCCGTTGTTTCATTTTTCTTTACAGAGTATGGAGAGATGGCATGAGCATGCACGCATATTGGGGCTCGGGAACTAAATTAATAAGTGTGAATGTTGCATTTTATTAGACTTAAATTATTTACTGTGTGTTTGGTCATGTAGGCCATATTTATATTTCCGCTGCATTACATATATTTATATTTAGATATTATTTTTCCGCTGCAACTTATTATTAACTTCAAGTTATATACGATGGGTTGTATACTTATTCAAATGTTTTTAACACTGTAACCATAGCCTCGCATCTCTCTAGCAAGCTCGAAAAAGTCGTGTCTTGCTAGGGAGGTGTGGCGGTGACATCCCGACCTGGGTTATCAAAAACTGGGGTGTTACAAAGTGGTATCAGAGCTCGGACTATTTTTAAAACTAGTATTATTATTTTTAAACTATTATTATTTTTAAACTAGTATTATTTTTAAAATCAATATTATTTTAAAACTATCATTGTTGAGCCCAAAATTTTAGCCCTAACTTTTAGCTCATATTAATTATTTTAAAGCCCCAAAACTTTTGAGCCTAAAAATTTTATTTACTTAGTGTAATATTTTAAACCCAAAGATTAATTATTTTCGGCCCAATATTAAATTATTATGTTAAGCCCAATTGTTTTGGCCCAATACCATTGTTTTTACTTAAGCCCAAATAATTTATTTCTTTTGGCCCAATATAGTGGCCCAAACCTTTTATCCTTATTCTTTTAAAATCTATCTATGGAATAAATTTATTTTTAAAACTAATGGATAAATAAATGCATGCATAAATTAGATTTTTATTGGGGGGATTGCATATGCATATGCATACATACATAAATATTTGTGTTAACCTTTTTATGTGATTGTTGTGTTACATAACATTCTCACACTAGTATTTGGCTAGACCTTGGCTCTTGATTTAGAAGCGTTAGCTTGAGACTAATTGTGTCTTAGTTTTAGATCTTGATCGTCTATGCTTAGCATGCGCATAACTATTCTCTGTCTTTTTCCATAGATCTTCACATAGACGATATATTATGACTTGTCGAGAAACCTAACGATGAACGCATAAATAATCTAGAGACGCAAGTTAAAAAAAAAAAAAGAAAGAAAGAAAAGAAAAGAAAAACACTTACCAAACAAAATGAAGCAATGAAGGATTGAATCGAAGCCCAGCGGAGGAAGACCCTACCAACGTGGCTTAAGGAGATTGAAGATTATAAACGCTATTTATCTACCATTGCCTAGTTATTACTTTCCGAGAAATAGAAGTACCATTCAATTTCCTATCTTTGTACAAAAAAAAAAAAATTCCTTATATGGAGAAATAAAGTGCAAGTCCATATCTATCATTACAACACTCTTATTATTCCAAAGATCTTGAGGAATTCTTTTTAAAATCTACACCCTACTACGCTGCGCCCAAGCAACAAAACGTTAAACTCTAAACACCGCACCATATGAACAACTCTAAATACCACATTACATAATACACTCTAAACAACGCCTATTAACACCATTTGATTCAACAAATTATTATTTTTCCAACACTCTATGAAATCCTTAGAATCCAATCTTTGTACGTTGTGACAGAATGGCACCAAGAGGAAGACCTAGCAATCCACCCACCCCACCCAACACCAACGAAGAACCACGACAACCCAACGTACCAGTACAAGAAGTTAGTGCACCCAATCAAGGAGGACAAGTAGCTTCCATACCCAAGAACTTAAGTGACCGCTTGAGAATTATAGAGGAAGCTTTGGTTGCCTTGGGAAATGCACTAATCAACCAAGAGAAGGGCAAGAGGAAACGGGACCACGGAACCGATAATTACTCAGGTAGGAACCATATTCGGGGAGGTCCGAATAGACCACCTCAAGGCAACAGTGGAGGAAACAAAGGAATAGTCTTCAACCATGATGACTATGCGCCACCATGCCCAAAGTGTGGTAAACCACATTATGCGACAGGATGCCCTAAACCTGGCACGTACTATCGATGCGGTCGACAGGGTCACCGACTGCGTGAATGCCGGACTCGGATGGAGAACATTGACAAGCGAGAAGATTTGAATAGGCTGGATTTGGTGAACGCTCAGTAAGGAAATCAAGGAGGAACTGTAGGACGATTGGACGACGACGATCGAGTCAACTTACCACTCAATGAGAAGGGGGTCGAAGGTAACGATACCCGAACCTTCCCGAGAATAACGTATATGCAGTTATGGGGACATAACTGAAGTCCTAAGGGGGAGAGGATGTAATACCCCATAATAATACTTAGACATTTATTTTTGAGCCCGACCCGAATATTTTGTATCCCGAATAAACAAATTCAAATTGTTTTGAACTACGTAATAGCTTGATCCCTTCACGGGGTACGTAGGCAACTTGGAAGTTTCAATTCTGGGTTCAGTCAAACAATAAAAAAATAATACAAACAATATCATACAATAACATATGAGAACACAATATAGAAATGAACGATAGAACCTTAGTTCTTCGCTTGCGAAAAACTAACACGCAACTTCGGGGACGAAGTTGATTCTTAAGGGGGGTAGATTGTAATACCCGAGATTTTTATCGGCGTCCAAAGGAATAAAATTAGTTCTTAATCCGATCAAGGTCGAATTATCTCCGGGAAGAAGAAAATATTTTATCACAATAAATTATTACTCGGAAATGAAACGCCGATAGATTTAAAAATTTAAAAAGGAATAAAAGAGGGAAAGGAAGCCCGAAGATATTCTATGGATTAATCCCAAAAGAATTGAAATTAAATTCAAGAAGGAAAAGAATTTTAATTCCAAGAACCCGTGAAGTCGGAAATAATTTAATTAGATAAATTATTGCACGGGAGCCAAAAGACGACGAGTTAGAAGCCGACAAATCCGAAACCGACAGACTTAATTTCAAACACGAAATCAATTTCAAGTCGAAATAGATTTAAGATAGGAATCATGATCCCAGAATGACCCGGAAAAATCGAGCACGAAAATGTAGGAGGATATAAACCCGAAAGAGAGGAGAAAAGGCCCGACGGGATCGCACGGCACAGTCCGGACACACGGCCCAGACCAGGCCACGCGCCCTCCGAGGGGTGTTTGGCCTAACCCCGCGCCAACCACACAGCCTGCTACACTTGACGCGGTTATGCGACTTTCTTGCCAAATTTTGCGATCCCAACTATGGAAACTCGATTTCAGCTGATGGTAAGGCTATTAGGTCGAGAGGGGATAAGTTTTCCACCCCATTAGCAGCCTCCAAATCTCCTCATTCTTCCCAAACTCTCCCCAAACCCGAAAACCACAAAGCTTTACCTTCCGACGACTTTTCCGGCGACTTACCGGCGACCAAAACCGTTCGAGGAAGCGTGTGGATCAATGATTACATTCTTTGAATCATTGGTAAGGGTTAGATTAGGTTTCTCTATTGTTTTTAGTCATAAACTATCATTCTAACTTACGGATTCATCCTTGCCAACACGTTCGTGGCCAAAGGAGAAGGAATACGTGTGCGTGGATCCGTTCGTGGCGATTTGGAACGAGTCGAACGACCCTAGGACGACCAAGGACACCATTACAATAAGTTGATGCCTTTCATATCAATACGGGTGGCTTAGGGGTGTCCGATTTAGTCACTTTGTAACGAAACGTAAAAATCGAACCTAAAAACCCCCACTTGCGCAATTTCTGAAATCCGTTTAAAACTCATATTTCGAGAGTCCAATCTGAGAAACTCAAAACTAGACTTTTGATTCTAACACATTAATCTATGTTGTGTAAAAATTTTAGAGATTTTCAACAATCTTTGCTATGTCAAATCGCGTCAAACATAAACTGTTTTCCAAACTCCTTTCGAAAAACTGACAGTGCATATGTCCGAACTTGATGAACATGTTTCTATAATTTCTAGTCCGATCTAGTCTTGGCAAACTAATGAAAGTTGTAAATAATCATGTCTAGTATGTGCATATAAAATTTCAGGATTTTTTGAGTCCATTTGGTATGCCAAAAAGTCGATTTTCTGAACTGTGTCAAAACTGAATCCGGACAGAACACTACCTGTGTAATGAACTCGATTTTTGACATGTTTCCTCACCTTATTTCGAAATCGTTAAAACACGAAAGTTGTTTGTTAGGATGTTTTTGATATATTGTACAAATTTCAGATTTTTCGGACTTGAAATCAATTTTTAAATTAAAAAAGCGTAAACTATGACGCTAATCAATTTTAAAACGAAGAGATTTTGAAATTTCGAAACAAACGGTCGAAACCTTGAAATACGATAAACCTATACTTTTGAAAACCCCGTTACACTAAATCGAAACGATATGAGATACCTAGGTAGAGGGTGAGTGCTCTGCAGGGTGCCCCTCTAGCCTTTTCGGCCTGCCTGTAATGGACGCAAGATACTTGATTGAAAAACTACGCCAAAACGGCATGAGATACATGGCCTACACTCTCGGGAATATCCGTATGGGTTTCCCGAGGCTCCGGAGTGTTACTGGGTATGGCAGATACGGCTGCGGCCGCCGGATGACCAGCTACACAAGAAACTTACGAAACGGCTGCGGCCGCCGGACTACCGGCTACACAAGAAACTTACTAAATTGGCTGCGGCCGCCGGATCGCCGGCTAAACGAAACTTACTAAATTGGCTGAGCCGCCGGATCGCCGGCTAAATAAAACTTACTATATTGGTTGAGGCCGCCGGATCGCCGGCTAAATGATACTTATTAAATTGGCTGCGGCCGCCGGCTAAAACAGAAACTTACGAAACGGCTGCGGCCGCCGGATCGCCGGCTAAACTAAATATTGTTGAGATGGTGACGTAACGGAAAAAAAAATTAAAAGACTTAATTCTTTCTTTTATGTATTTATTTATTTGAGTCTTTAATAGATTCTAACTTATGATTTTTTTATTCTCAAAAACACAAATCGGAGCCAAAGGAAGAAGAATCGACTTGAGGAGATTCGTTCGTGACATCCCGTGGATTCCGGACGACCCCGTGACCTCCTAGATATCATCCCCACTGTAAGTTAATGCTTACTTGGTTTTGGGTGACTTAAAATGCAACCAAACATACGGTTACAGCATTCCTTTCTATTGCGCCTAAAATCTCTATTTCTGCTAATATTTCACGTCTTTCTATTTATGGTTCTTATTACGCTACATTGCAACCAATCTTCTTTTTCTGCAGCATTGCTTTGTAACACCCCGGATTTGATAACCCAGGCCGAGATGTCACCGCCACATGCTCATCAAGTTCGTATATGAAAACTGTCAGGTTTTTCGAAAAGTCCTAGTAAACAGTTTATGTTCGGCGCGATTTGAAATAGCAAACGCTAACGAAAATGTCTGAAATTTTTACACAACCTAGGTTTATATGTTAGGATTAAAAGTCTAGTTTTGAGTTTCTCGGATTGAATCCTCGAAATATGAGTTTTAGGCCGATTACAGAAACTGCGCAAGTTGGGGTTTTTAAGTTCGATTTTTACGTTTCGTTACATTACGCCTATACCGGACGCCCCGAAATCACCCGTATTGATATGGAAGGCTCAACTTACAGTGATAGAGAGTTTTGGATCGTCCTAAGGTCGCTGGCTCGTCCAAAATCCTACGAACGGATCTCCTCAACGTCAAGCTTCCGACTTTGGCCACGATTTCGAGTCGGACGAAGAAATCCAATGTTAGATCGAGTTTTCGGGTTCAAAAACTTAAATGGAAATCTATGAACGACTTACCACAGATTAGAACACTAGGGATCTTGTATTCTACGCCTCCTTCGTCGGTTTTCGTCGCCGGGAAGTGATCGGAAAGTCGTCGGGAAGTCGCCGGAAGTGTTTTGGCTTTGGAGAGAGTTTGAGAGAGTTTGAGAGTGAATGGGGAGTTTGGTGACTGGTGAAAGGGTGATGGAGGCAGCCCTAGGTCGCCCTAAAGGCTTTCCCTTCGACCAAAATTTGCTTTCCAAAGTCGGGAGGTCGAATTATGGTAAGAAATCGCCGAAAACGCGCAAGTTGCCAAAACCTGTAGGGCCACGCGGGGTTGGCGCGCCTTTTAGCCAAACCCCGCCCAACCAGCGCGCGGCCCTCGCCTGGACTGCGGTCCGGGCGGGTCCGTGCGATCCGATCCGTCGGGTCTTTTTCTCCTCTCTTTCGGACTTCTATCCTTCCATGTTTTCGCGCTCAAGAGAGGATGAAAACTGCTAATCGAAAGTCGGGGACTGCTAAACAAGATCCATCTAAAACGATGGTTGTGTTCAAGGCTGGTGCCGCCAAGGTCGATAATGCTACTTACAAGACCAAGGGGCCTCAACATGGAGCGAAAAGGATTCGAGCGGATAAGGCTAGTTTCCAGGGTAGTGGAGTAGAGACTAGCTACACTTTTGATCCTGCTAAAGTCTTTCCGAATAAATTCACTCATCTCCTTGCTGAGAGTGGTACGAGTGAAAATGTTCCTCAGGGGCTGGATGAGTGCTTGCGGGCAGGCATTTTGGACAAGAATGATGCTATCATGGTTTCAGGAGAAAGGGCCGCTGAAGATAATATGGACACAGCGGACCTGGAGGGACGGAGCGAGGGGTCGCCTGTTTCCCAATGATTGGTTTCGATGAATTCTCTATCCTCTCATGGAATGTGCGTGGCGCCATGAGTAGGTCTACACAACGCCACATAACTGATGTGTTGAGACTTATCCGACCATCAGTTTTTGTCGTTATTGAGCCGCAGGGTTTGTTCGAGCGGCTTAGAGTTATGTTATATCATCTGGGGTATTCGGCATTGCATATTATCGAATGCGAAGGACGAGCGGGAGGGCTGTGGATCCTTATTCGGCTTGGTCTCCCTTACACATTCAGCACATATCTTGTCCATCCAAGAATGGTTACGTTTGTGGTTAGTCGAGATCAAGTTAGTTGGTTTGTGACGGCCGTGTATGCGAACCCGTCAGCTAGGGAACGTGAATCGGATTGGAGAGACTTGGAGAGTATCAGTCGGCAGATGCATGGGCAGTGGTTGGCACTGGGGGATTGGAACTCAATCATGCATGTGTCGGAATCAGTTGGAATGTCACCATCTCTGAGCCAGTGTGCTTCCTTCCGCCACATACTTGATAGTTGTGGCCTGAATCAAGTTCATACAGTAGGAGATGCCTTTACATGGCAAAGGAATACTTCGGGGGGGCCATTGGCGCGTAAGAGACTCGATAGAGCTGTGGCGAATGTCGCATGGCTGACTGCTTTCCCGTCAGGGGTTCGGACCACCATGGAATTATTCTTCGCTGTGCACGGACGGAAGGGCATGGAGGTCCGCGGCCGTTTCGATGGGAGATGGTATGGTCGGCGCATAACTTATATCATCAAATTGTGTCGGCAGCATGGACAGGTATTGATGGTGATGTTGGCCAGAAACTCAACCAAGTTAAAGAATCGTCCCTGCATTTTAATAAGTATACTTTTGGAAATATTACACGTCGCAAGAAAAGAATTTTAAGACGCTTGGCGGGGATCCAAAGGGTGCAGATCCGTATTGACTCTGCCCAATTATCGTTACTGGAATGCCAACTTCAGCGGGAGCTTGATGAAGTGCTTAAACAAGAAGAGATGTTGTGGTTCCAAAAGTCGAGGGATATGCGCATTAAGCTAGGTGATCGTAACACTCGTTACTTTCATACTAGAACTCGTATCCGTCGCCAAAAAGATACGATTACAGGGCTTGAGATTGATAATCAATGGGTTACCGAGGATGTGACAGTGCAAGATCATGTTCAGAATCATTTTAGCTGGGTATATCGCCAATCCGAGCCACATACACGACAACCGACCTTGATGGTGCAGTTGCCGCCTTTGTCTTGTGTAGAGGGATTGGATGATGATATTCGCAATGACGAGGTGAAGGGGGCGGTGACGGAGATGAAAAGCCTAGCGGCTCCGGGTCCCGATGGTTTTCCGGTATTGTTTTACAAGAATTACTGGGAGATCGTGGGGGATGATCTTTGGAAGTTTGTGGCTACAGCTCTTCGGGATGGGAAATTTGGGGTAAATGTCGCTGATACTTTTATTTGTTTAATCCCCAAGGTTCCTATTCCTAAGGAGATTCGACATTATCGCCCGATTAGCCTTTGTAATGTTTGCTACAAAGTGTTAACAAAGGTGATTGTGAATAGGCTGCGGCCGTTATTAAAAGAATATATTGGGGAGGCTCAGTCTGCTTTTCTGCCCGGTCGGGGGACAGCGGGGAATGCAATTGTGTTACAAGAGGCGATCACTGCTTTCAGAAATCAAAATCGCCGGTCTCGGGATATCCTACTTAAGGTGGATCTTGAGAAAGCATATGATAATATTTGTTGGGATTTCTTGGAGAGGTGTTTGTGTGACATGAATATCCCACCTCGTCTGCTTACCCTCATCATGTTTTGTGTGCGATCACCCCGGTACTCTATTCTTTGGAATGGCAGGGCTCTTCCACACATTTCTCCGGCGCGAGGGCTTCGACAAGGTGACCCTCTCTCGCCATATTTGTTTATTATTGTAATGGAGAAATTATCGCGTTCTATCTATGCTTCGGTGGAGCAGGGCCGCTGGCAACCTGTGTCCCTGTGTCGAGATGCGATCCCTTTATCCCATCTCATGTTCGCGGATGATTTAATTTTATTCTCCTCGGCCTCCTTGGATAGTGCGAGATGCTTGGAGGCGGTGTTGTCTGAATTTGCGCTACATGCTGGACTCCGAATTAACCTTAGCAAGTCACAAGCTTTGGCATCGGCGGCTGTCCCTGCGACCGTTATCACCGATAGAGATGTAAACGGGTAGGGTAGGGTACGGGTAGGCCACCTCCACTCACTACCCGAAATATAATTATCCTACCCTTACCCTACCCTATTACCCTAAAATTAAATATCGGGTAGGATTCGGGTAATACCCGTCGGGTATGAGGATTATCCGCGGGTAAACGGGTACCCGAAATCTTAAATATTATATAGTTAACCGACTCTACCTGACCCAACTTAAATAAAGAAAAAACTTATTTTTCACCATAAAAAAATAAATAAAACCTTCATTATTGCACGAGAACAAAATTTAAAAGAATATTTAAAAGAAACCGCTAAAGCAACATAAATAAATACTGTAATATTCAAGAATATTCAGTAAAAAATTCATAAATCTTTTTACTGCCAAATCTCATACGTTAATAAATTTGAAATATAAAAATATATAAATAAATAAACAAACATATAAATATATCTCAATATATAATATAAATTAAATATATATAAGTATATATAGATAAATAAATATATATATTTAATCGGGTAATCGGGTAGGGTAATCGGGTAATATATGAAATCCGTACCCTACCCGAACCCGATATGATTTATTTCGGTTTCGGGTAATACCCTACCCGATTACCCGATTATCTCTATCCTACCCTACCCGATACCCGATTACCCGACGGGTTACCCGACCCTACGGGTAAAGTTGACATCCCTAATCACCGAGCTCTCTTCAATCCTAAATATCACGTTTACGGACCATTTGGGAAGATATCTGGGATTTCCAATGTTTCATGGTCCTATCCGTAAGGCCCAATTTGAATTCTTGTCGGAGAAGATCCAATCGGCATTAGCAAGTTGGAAACGCATGCTTCTGAATAAAGCCGGCCGGATTACACTCGCTAGATCGGTGCTCGGCTCTCTCACGTCGTACATTGCTCAACTTATATGGATTCCGGAAGCTGTTTGTGAGGAAATAGACGGGCACATTAGAAACTTTATTTGGAAAGATCATGCAGGCCATGGTCTCCACCTTGTGAAGTGGAAATCTGTTGCTCTTCCAAAGTCCATGGGGGGGCCAGGTATTCGACGATGTAGGGATACAAATGTAGCCTTGTTGGGAAAGATTTTGGCTGACTATGTACTGCATGCTCCGAAGCCGTGGGTGGAGTTATGGTCTAGGAAGTATGGGAGATTGATCGAGGGTGTGCATGGGCGGCCTGGCTCATCTCCCTCGTTTCAAGCGATCATCAAGGTGGCTCCATATCTGCTGCAGGGTTTTCGGGTTCAACTTGGAAATGGTAATAGCAGCTTGTGGTATAGCTCTTGGCTTGAGAGTGGTCCGATTGCTCCTAGGATTCCTTTTGTCCATTACAATGATGTAGAACTCAAAGTGAAGGATATTTGGGTTGATAATAAATGGTCTTGGGATCACTTGTACACAATTGTTCCACTTGATGTTAAACAGGATGTGCTAAAATTCGGGCCTGCCATCTTCCATGAACAGGCGAGGGACAACCTCAAGTGGACGGGCTCCTCTTCGGGCAGTTATACGGTCAAGTCGGGGTTTGCATGGATATTAGCTCGACATGGGGAGCAACCAGACAGGGCTAAGGCGTGGGTATGGAAGATCAAAGCACCGGAGAAGGTGCGAGTTCTGTAACACCCCGATTTAATTAACTCATAATTAATTAATTTAATTATGGTTAATTAACAAAAGACTTAGTATGTGACTTATTTTGTAGGGAATGAAGATTTAAGTGGGGGAAATAAGTGAGTTCAACTCACTAGATAATAAGAGTCAAGTGCTCAAATGGGTGCAATGTGGTCAAGACAAGTGGTGTAACTCTTTTAACCCACATTCCGACCCGAACCGAGACCCGTGACCCGACCCGGATCCATTTTTGACTCTTCAAAATCTGATTGTTGGGTGTTGGAAACCCATTTCTTCATCCTCATCTTCTCATTCCCGTCACCATTTTTGGGAAGGCTAGGGTTGGTGCCAAATCCTCCCAAATCCTTGATTTTATGCTCAAATCGATTGGGGGTTTCATCATACTACCTTAGGTAAGTAATTTACAGCAAGTATTTCATGGTTTGGAAGAGTATTGAGGTGGGTTTTGAAGGGAGCAAGTTGGTGGCGGGATTAAATGATTTTGGGATGAATTCTTGTAGATCGACTTGGAATTTGTGTTAAATCCTTGCTTGGGAGTTGCAAATCAGTCTTGGGAGCTAAGGTTAGTACTTGAGACCATTTTGGTGTTGTTGATTTCAGTTTTTAAGCTTCAAATGGTTTCAAGATCAAGAAATCATGTTCTTGGATGAATTATGATGTTTGGAGCTTGATTCTTGCAATATAGGCTTGGAATTGTTGATTGGAAGCTTGCAGGTTGAGAAGAGGAGCTTGGAGACTCATCTACATACCAGGCAAGGGTAGAGATAGGCCTAAATGGGGGCATAATCGGTGGAATGGCCGGAAATCGCCATTTCCATCAATTCTGATGTGTCGGCGCGCTCTTGGCGCGCCCTTTAGCCAAAAAGCGCGTGGGCAGCGCGTGAGAAGAACGTCAAAGACGTCCTTGTCAGGACGGCGCGCAGTTGGCGCGCCTTTTCCACAAACACCGCGCGGATAGCGCGCGGAGACACGAACGACGCGACCTGCGTCTTTGGCGCGGGGCCGGCGCGCCCTCCTTGGGAAAACCGCGCCGGGTGCGCGCGGGCTCCCCTGCCCGCGCGATTCGTTCGCTCGTTTTCCGATTCTTCGTCCTTCGTGTTTCCTTAGTTCTTCTTATGCTTCTAGCATGCCATAACTATCATTATGCTCACAATCTATGAACCTAGTTGCGATTAGCGGTGATCTACTATGCCTTAGTTGAGATCGAGTCTTGCTTCGCTTCTATGTTGATGTGAGTGTTGGTGCCGATATGTGGGGCTTGGCACACCCTTGACACTTAACTCGCGATGAGTTGTTTATTTTGTCATGACACGTAATTTACGTATTGACATGTGTGGAATTGAATCTGATTATGTGTTGGTGCCGATATGTGGGGCTTGGCACACCCTTGATACTTAACTCGCGATGAGTTGTTGATGCCGATACGTGGGACTTGGCACACCCTTGATACTTAACTCGCGATGAGTTGTTGATGCCGATACGTGGGACTTGGCACACCCTTGATACTTAACTCGCGATGAGTTGTTGATGCCGATACGTGGGACTTGGCACACCCCGGATTATACTTAACTCGAGATGAGTGATTGAATTGAGTCTGAATATGCGTTGATTTACGTATGAACAGGTGATTGAATTGAATCTTGATATCTGTGATGATATCTGAATATCTGTGATGATATGTGAATATCTGTAATGATATGTGATATCTGTGATGATATCTGAATATCTGTAATGATATGTGATATCTGTGATGATATGTGAATATCTGTGATGATATGTGAATATCTGTGATGATATGTGAATATCTGTGATGATATGAAATGCCACGACGGTAGGATACGCTATGCTTACGAATCGGTATCCGATGAGGGACATAGTGGGATCGCTACCCAGAAGCATTGAGACTGAAAAGGATTTATATCCTAGTCTGATTTGGCTAGAAAGGGCTCATGACCCTTAGCCTGACCCGCTTGCCGTAAGCCACGATCTCAGCTGTTAGTGTCCGCGGCGGGGGCACTGTGGGTATGTCTCTCGACCATTAAGGGGTGTGGACCCTTATATGGGAGGGAATACCGACCATGGTACCTAGGTGCGCGCTAGACATGCTTATGTGCTGCATTTAGGGTAGATAGACATCTTAGGTCATAACATTTCATCTCATCATCCATCATTCATCTTATTTGCTGTGGTTGAAGCACCGGTATGGGACGGTGTGATGTTTACTTATTTGCACTGTTTAATTTTTATGTTATGTCTAACAAATGTTTAAAAACGGAATATATCTCCACCTATATGTATAAATATACTTCTAGGGAATCAAGTTAATTCTTGTTTCCCCTTATGCCGATTCTTCTATTCTTGCTCAGTACCTTGTACTGACCCTTGCTATGTTTTCATGTATAGATATTCCCGGGGAGGACGCAGAGCCTGAGCACGATGTGGGGTTTGGGGATGAGTGATCTACCTAGAGATGCATTAGCATGTTGTGGACTTATGTGCTTGTCTTGAATAAAATGCTATGACTCTATTATCTTGTCTCGTACTGCTTGTGGTACTGATCGGTACACTATGTTATGTCTTGAGTTTTACTTGACATCTGTGACAGGTTGAGATGAGACAGTTATGTCGACTGTTATGTCGCATGAATAAGGCTTGTAAGCCGGACGTCTGTTATGATGTGAGGTATCCTTTCTGGATTTGTATTATGATTCATTGGCTTCCTGTTTACTTGGCTACGTGTTATTGATCTTAAATTGATTGGCCAACAGTTTAAGAGAGGTAACACGGCAGTGACGTCACAGAAATTTGGTTTTAAATTTTTGGGGCGTTACATTTGGTATCAGAGCCATGTCTGCTCGTATGTGCTTAGAATTCTAACACAAGCATGTGGTGAGATGTGTGGGGGAAAGCATTTAGTGTAGGAATTGCATCTAGCTCTGCTTATATTCTTGTAGATTACATTGTTTTTGGTTATCTGCGTGCCCTATAGGGGTAGATTGTGGTTTGTGAATCAAACCAGGATCAATCCTTGGGGATATTCCGGGAATTCTATACATAATAATTGTTGTTCGGTAAGGAATTATTCTTGTTTTCAGAGTGTTACTGAATATCTCGTTACGTTATGAATATAGGATGCCGCCGCGCAGGGGTGGAGAGCCCAGGAGGAGGGGAAGGCCTCGTAGGAATCAGGGGCCAGTTATTGGGGGTCGTGGACAGTACCATGAGGATGGTGGACTTGGCAATGATTACGTGGAAGATGTTCCAATTGAGGAACCGGTAGGGGTGGAGGATGACTTGAACTATGAGGACGAACCAGTGCCACCACCACCACCGCCACCTGTGCAGATGCCCATTGACCCTCAGTTTATGCAAAATATGTTTAATGCTATGCATGGGATGTATCAGGGGCAGGCGAATCAACCTGCACAACCACCACCCAGACCCGTGGATTACGTGCATCTAGCAAGGCATTATCAACCGCCGGTCTTTAGCGGAGGAGTAGACCCGGTTGCTCTGACTGATTGGATTTATCATATGGAGGAGATCTTCGAGAATATAGACTGCCCAGAGGATTGGAAGGTCAGAGTGGGACGGCAGTATCTTACTGGACCAGCTCTCCATTGGTGGAGGTCGTGTAAGAATGAGCTTATGGCGAGACCCAACTTTTCATGGGAAGTTTTCTGTCATGCCTTGAGATCCCACTTTTTCACTACACAGATGATGAATGTTAAAAAGAGGGAATTTCTCAACCTAGAGCAAGCAGGAAATATGACAGTGTCTGAATACTATGGTCGTTTTGTGGAACTCATGTCATACGTACCAATGCTAGTTGCTGACGAGGAAGATAAGGTTTCGAGGTTTGTGGATGGATTGAAGGCTGAGATCCGGACTGGGTTTAGCAACCAACATGCCTGCTTAGCTTCAGCATATGATCAGGCTTTATTCATTGAGAGAGCTCGCACTGATGCGCAGCGCGTGTGGGCCGCTCGTCGCAGAGATTCGGGGGGGCCGAGTAGACCCCAGCATAGGCAGATGAGGCCGAGAAGCGGTGGAAGGACCTCTAGACCTCAGACTTATGCACAGCCACCGTATAGAAGCGGACCCCACTGCTGGAATTGCGGACAGCAAGGACATTTGAGGTCACAGTGCCCACAGTTGGTAGGTCAAGTAGGAGGATCTACTTCAGGTGCGTCTGGTGGGAATGCGTCGCGTGGACGAGGTGCAGACCAAGGTCGTGGACCACAGAGGGGCCGTGGGGGCCGCCTCAACGTGATTGAGCGGGCTGAGCTAGATGGGCGAGACGATGTCATGACTGGTAAGTTGTTTATTGTTCAACTTCAATCTTGATCGACTTAACCATCTGTAACAAATGCCCAAGTAGTGCCTTATGTTATTAAATGCGTAGGTACTATACTAGTTGATAATGTGCCTGCTTATGCCTTATATGATTCGGGTGCATCATGCTCGTTTATATCATCGGAATTCGTAACCAATAATGATATGGGACCACTGGAGGCTTATCAACTCCCTGTTACGCTACCTTCGGGAGACCTCATGCGAAGCCAGTGGATTAAACCCGATGCACAGATAAACATCAAAGAGCGAGAGTTCAGAGCGAATCTAGTGGTGCTAGATTTGGCCGATTTTGACGTGATTTTGGGAATGGATTGGCTATCTAAGTACCGAGCCAGATTAGACTGCGGGATACCAAGGATTTCCTTCACCGATGAAAAAGGTGAGCAAGTGATTTATTACCCTCCTAACATTCGAGTGGTATCTTCTGTCACTTTTGCAGCTTTAATTAGAATAGGGTATCCAGTATACTTTTGTTCTGTGCATGAGATGACGCCAGCACCCTCGAGTTCGACAATTGCACAGATTCCTATTGTCTCGGAGTTTCCAGATGTGTTTCCTGATGAGATACCCGGATTTCCGCCTGTTCGGGGGATAGACTTTGTCATTGACTTGGTACCGGGAGCGGCACCAGTTGCCAAGGCCCCTTACCGAATGGCTCCTGCCGAGTTGAGGGAGTTGAAGGAACAGCTTAAGGATCTATTAGATAAAGGATACATTCAACCTAGCAGTTCGCCTTGGGGAGCACCGGTAATCTTTGTCAAAAAGAAGGACGGAAGCTTACGGATGTGTATTGATTATCGGGGGCTCAATCAGATCACAGTCAAGAACCGTTACCCACTGCCGAGGATTGATGACCTATTTGACCAGCTGAAGGGTGCATCCACTTTCTCTAAGATCGACTTGAGATCAGGATACCATCAGATTCGAGTGGCAGAGGGAGATCGTGAAAAGACAGCTTTCCGAACGCGGTATGGTCATTTCGAGTTCACAGTGATGCCGTTTGGGCTAACTAATGCCCCAGCAGTCTTTATGGACTTGATGCATCGCGTCTTTCGACCTTGGTTAGACGTTTGTGTGGTTGTCTTTATTGATGATATTTTGGTATACTCTTCCAGTGTAAAGACACACAAGGAACATCTCAGGACAGTGTTGCAGGTGCTTAGGGAGCACAAGTTATATGCCAAACTTTCAAAGTGTGAGTTTTGGTTGGATAAGGTGGCTTTCCTTGGGCATATTGTGTCAGGCGAAGGAATTTCAGTAGACCCGGCAAAGGTCGAAGCGGTGTTGGAGTGGAATCCTCCAACTAATGTCAGTGAGGTGCGTAGTTTCCTTGGATTGGTGGGATACTACAGGAGGTTCATTGAGGGGTTCGCTAGCATTGCTCGACCCTTGACTCAGTTAGAGAGAAAGGATGTATTATTTCATTAGAGTGAGGACTGTCAGCAGGCTTTTGATCTATTGAAGAAGAAGGTGACAGAGGCTCCGGCCTTAGTGTTACCTGATGAATCGAGGGAATATGAGGTATACACAGATGCATCTTATCGAGGACTTGGGTGTGTGCTTATGCAGTATGGCAAGGTGATTGCATATGCATCTAGGCAATTAAAGCCTCACGAACTGAATTACCCGACTCACGACCTGGAGATGGCAGCGGTCGTGCATGCATTAAAAATTTGGAGGCATTATCTTTACGACGCCAAGTGTCAAATCTACTCGGATCATAAGAACCTTAAATGTCTCTACACTGTAGATAAGATGAGCGGTAGGCAAAGAAGGTGGTTAGAGTTTTTGCAGGACTACGACACGAGTATTCAGTACATAGAAGGGAAAGCCAACCGGGTGGCTGATGCACTAAGTAGGAAGGGACATGTACTGAACTCAATTACTCTCCCTTGGAAGTTGAGGCAAGAATTAGACAAGGAAGGTGTTGTGGTTGTTCCTTACGACACGATAGCGAGGCTGAATGCTATGACGGTGATGCCATCATTACTCGAGGAACTCAGACTAAGTCAAGCTGTAAGTCAAGAGATGATGCATTTGAAAGCTCGGATTCGTAAGGGTAAAGCGGAAGGCTTTGTGATTGATAGCAAGGATATGATCAAGTTTGGGGACCGTTGGTGTGTGCCTCCGAAAGATCAGGCGTTGAAAGGAAAAATTTTGGAGGAAGCTCATTGCACACCTTACTCCGTACATCTGGGAGCAGTAAAGATGTACAAGGATTTGAGGCAAAACTATTGGTGGAAAGGCATGAAGAAGGAAGTGGCAGAATTTGTGTCTAGGTGTTCCACTTGCCAGAAGGTGAAAGCCGAGCATATGAGACCTTCAGGCTTATTACAACCTTTGGATGTTCCTACTTGGAAATGGGAGTCCATTGCTATGGACTTTGTCACCGGACTACCCAAGACACGGAGCAGTTTTGATACTATTTGGGTAGTTGTAGACCGACTAACCAAGAGTGCTGTGTTTATACCAATGAGATTGAACTGGAGCATGCAACAGTTGACTGGCGCTTACATCCAACATGTGGTTAGACGTTTTGGTATTCCTCGAGAAATCATTTCCGACAGAGATTCCAGATTCCTGTCTAGGTTCTGGAAGGAAGTGCAGACAGCCTTTGGGACACAGATCAGTATGAGTACTGCGTGGCACCCTCAGACTGATGGACAGACCGAAAGGACCATTAGAACCTTGGAGGATATGTTGAGGGCGTGTGTGATGGATTTTCAAGGATCGTGGGAGGAACATCTACCTTTGGTGCAGTTCTCCTACAACAATAGCTATCACGCAAGTATTCGTATGGCGCCTTTCGAGGCCTTATACGGAAGAAAGTGCAGGACGCCCTTGAGTTGGAGTGATCCTTCAGAGCGAGTGGTGATGGGTCCTGAACTCATTGAACAGACCACTGAAGTGGTACGTGTGATCAGAGACAGAATGAAGGAAGCTCAGGATCGTCAGAAGAGTTATGCTGATTTGTCCAGGAGAGACATTGAATTCGAGATTGGAGATTGGGTACTCTTGAGAGTGTCACCCATGAGGGGCGTGAGACGATTTGGGAAGAAGGGGAAACTGAGTCCCAGATTTATAGGCCCCTATGAGATCACTAAAAAGATTGGGAAGGTCGCTTACCGGTTAGAATTGCCAACTGAGGTGGGAAATGTGCACAACGTTTTCCACGTCTCTCAGTTGAGGAAGTTTATCTCGGATCCTAACAAAATTATACAACCGGAGGAGGTGGAGTTGGATGACAGCCTAGAATACGAAGAACACCCCGTGGCGATTCTAGACACTAAAGAAAAGATACTTCGCAATAAGGTGATCAAAATGGTGAAAGTACTTTGGTCGAGACATGGCGTAGAGGATGCTACTTGGGAGACAGAGGAAAGCATGGCGAGGCGTTATCCCGAATTGGACTTAATTCCAATTCAGTGAGGTAATGACCCTAATCCATACTTTTTCATTCGAGGACGAATGATCCTAAGGGGGAGAGATTGTAACACCCCGATTTAATTAACTCATAATTAATTAATTTAATTATGGTTAATTAACAAAAGACTTAGTATGTGACTTATTTTGTAGGGAATGAAGATTTAAGTGGGGGAAATAAGTGAGTTCAACTCACTAGATAATAAGAGTCAAGTGCTCAAATGGGTGCAATGTGGTCAAGACAAGTGGTGTAACTCTTTTAACCCACATTCCGACCCGAACCGAGACCCGTGACCCGACCCGGATCCATTTTTGACTCTTCAAAATCTGATTGTTGGGTGTTGGAAACCCATTTCTTCATCCTCATCTTCTCATTCCCGTCACCATTTTTGGGAAGGCTAGGGTTGGTGCCAAATCCTCCCAAATCCTTGATTTTATGCTCAAATCGATTGGGGGTTTCATCATACTACCTTAGGTAAGTAATTTACAGCAAGTATTTCATGGTTTGGAAGAGTATTGAGGTGGGTTTTGAAGGGAGCAAGTTGGTGGCGGGATTAAATGATTTTGGGATGAATTCTTGTAGATCGACTTGGAATTTGTGTTAAATCCTTGCTTGGGAGTTGCAAATCAGTCTTGGGAGCTAAGGTTAGTACTTGAGACCATTTTGGTGTTGTTGATTTCAGTTTTTAAGCTTCAAATGGTTTCAAGATCAAGAAATCATGTTCTTGGATGAATTATGATGTTTGGAGCTTGATTCTTGCAATATAGGCTTGGAATTGTTGATTGGAAGCTTGCAGGTTGAGAAGAGGAGCTTGGAGACTCATCTACATACCAGGCAAGGGTAGAGATAGGCCTAAATGGGGGCATAATCGGTGGAATGGCCGAAATCGCCATTTCCATCAATTCTGATGTGTCGGCGCGCTCTTGGCGCGCCCTTTAGCCAAAAAGCGCGTGGGCAGCGCGTGAGAAGAACGTCAAAGACGTCCTTGTCAGGACGGCGCGCAGTTGGCGCGCCTTTTCCACAAACACCGCGCGGACAGCGCGCGGAGACACGAACGACGCGACCTGCGTCTTTGGCGCGGGGCCGGCGCGCCCTCCTTGGGAAAACCGCGCCGGGTGCGCGCGGGCTCCCCTGCCCGCGCGATTCGTTCGCTCGTTTTCCGATTCTTCGTCCTTCGTGTTTCCTTAGTTCTTCTTATGCTTCTAGCATGCCATAACTATCATTATGCTCACAATCTATGAACCTAGTTGCGATTAGCGGTGATCTACTATGCCTTAGTTGAGATCGAGTCTTGCTTCGCTTCTATGTTGATGTGAGTGTTGGTGCCGATATGTGGGGCTTGGCACACCCTTGACACTTAACTCGCGATGAGTTGTTTATTTTGTCATGACACGTAATTTACGTATTGACATGTGTGGAATTGAATCTGATTATGTGTTGGTGCCGATATGTGGGGCTTGGCACACCCTTGATACTTAACTCGCGATGAGTTGTTGATGCCGATACGTGGGACTTGGCACACCCTTGATACTTAACTCGCGATGAGTTGTTGATGCCGATACGTGGGACTTGGCACACCCTTGATACTTAACTCGCGATGAGTTGTTGATGCCGATACGTGGGACTTGGCACACCCCGGATTATACTTAACTCGAGATGAGTGATTGAATTGAGTCTGAATATGCGTTGATTTACGTATGAACAGGTGATTGAATTGAATCTTGATATCTGTGATGATATCTGAATATCTGTGATGATATGTGAATATCTGTAATGATATGTGATATCTGTGATGATATCTGAATATCTGTAATGATATGTGATATCTGTGATGATATGTGAATATCTGTGATGATATGTGAATATCTGTGATGATATGTGAATATCTGTGATGATATGAAATGCCACGACGGTAGGATACGCTATGCTTACGAATCGGTATCCGATGAGGGACATAGTGGGATCGCTACCCAGAAGCATTGAGACTGAAAAGGATTTATATCCTAGTCTGATTTGGCTAGAAAGGGCTCATGACCCTTAGCCTGACCCGCTTGCCGTAAGCCACGATCTCAGCTGTTAGTGTCCGCGGCGGGGGCACTGTGGGTATGTCTCTCGACCATTAAGGGGTGTGGACCCTTATATGGGAGGGAATACCGACCATGGTACCTAGGTGCGCGCTAGACATGCTTATGTGCTGCATTTAGGGTAGATAGACATCTTAGGTCATAACATTTCATCTCATCATCCATCATTCATCTTATTTGCTGTGGTTGAAGCACCGGTATGGGACGGTGTGATGTTTACTTATTTGCACTGTTTAATTTTTATGTTATGTCTAACAAATGTTTAAAAACGGAATATATCTCCACCTATATGTATAAATATACTTCTAGGGAATCAAGTTAATTCTTGTTTCCCCTTATGCCGATTCTTCTATTCTTGCTCAGTACCTTGTACTGACCCTTGCTATGTTTTCATGTATAGATATTCCCGGGGAGGACGCAGAGCCTGAGCACGATGTGGGGTTTGGGGATGAGTGATCTACCTAGAGATGCATTAGCATGTTGTGGACTTATGTGCTTGTCTTGAATAAAATGCTATGACTCTATTATCTTGTCTCGTACTGCTTGTGGTACTGATCGGTACACTATGTTATGTCTTGAGTTTTACTTGACATCTCTGACAGGTTGAGATGAGACAGTTATGTCGACTGTTATGTCGCATGAATAAGGCTTGTAAGCCGGACGTCTGTTATGATGTGAGGTATCCTTTCTGGATTTGTATTATGATTCATTGGCTTCCTGTTTACTTGGCTACGTGTTATTGATCTTAAATTGATTGGCCAACAGTTTAAGAGAGGTAACACGGCAGTGACGTCACAGAAATTTGGTTTTAAATTTTTGGGGCGTTACATTTGGTATCAGAGCCATGTCTGCTCGTATGTGCTTAGAATTCTAACACAAGCATGTGGTGAGATGTGTGGGGGAAAGCATTTAGTGTAGGAATTGCATCTAGCTCTGCTTATATTCTTGTAGATTACATTGTTTTTGGTTATCTGCGTGCCCTATAGGGGTAGATTGTGGTTTGTGAATCAAACCAGGATCAATCCTTGGGGATATTCCGGGAATTCTATACATAATAATTGTTGTTCGGTAAGGAATTATTCTTGTTTTCAGAGTGTTACTGAATATCTCGTTACGTTATGAATATAGGATGCCGCCGCGCAGGGGTGGAGAGCCCAGGAGGAGGGGAAGGCCTCGTAGGAATCAGGGGCCAGTTATTGGGGGTCGTGGACAGTACCATGAGGATGGTGGACTTGGCAATGATTACGTGGAAGATGTTCCAATTGAGGAACCGGTAGGGGTGGAGGATGACTTGAACTATGAGGACGAACCAGTGCCACCACCACCACCGCCACCTGTGCAGATGCCCATTGACCCTCAGTTTATGCAAAATATGTTTAATGCTATGCATGGGATGTATCAGGGGCAGGCGAATCAACCTGCACAACCACCACCCAGACCCGTGGATTACGTGCATCTAGCAAGGCATTATCAACCGCCGGTCTTTAGCGGAGGAGTAGACCCGGTTGCTCTGACTGATTGGATTTATCATATGGAGGAGATCTTCGAGAATATAGACTGCCCAGAGGATTGGAAGGTCAGAGTGGGACGGCAGTATCTTACTGGACCAGCTCTCCATTGGTGGAGGTCGTGTAAGAATGAGCTTATGGCGAGACCCAACTTTTCATGGGAAGTTTTCTGTCATGCCTTGAGATCCCACTTTTTCACTACACAGATGATGAATGTTAAAAAGAGGGAATTTCTCAACCTAGAGCAAGCAGGAAATATGACAGTGTCTGAATACTATGGTCGTTTTGTGGAACTCATGTCATACGTACCAATGCTAGTTGCTGACGAGGAAGATAAGGTTTCGAGGTTTGTGGATGGATTGAAGGCTGAGATCCGGACTGGGTTTAGCAACCAACATGCCTGCTTAGCTTCAGCATATGATCAGGCTTTATTCATTGAGAGAGCTCGCACTGATGCGCAGCGCGTGTGGGCCGCTCGTCGCAGAGATTCGGGGGGGCCGAGTAGACCCCAGCATAGGCAGATGAGGCCGAGAAGCGGTGGAAGGACCTCTAGACCTCAGACTTATGCACAGCCACCGTATAGAAGCGGACCCCACTGCTGGAATTGCGGACAGCAAGGACATTTGAGGTCACAGTGCCCACAGTTGGTAGGTCAAGTAGGAGGATCTACTTCAGGTGCGTCTGGTGGGAATGCGTCGCGTGGACGAGGTGCAGACCAAGGTCGTGGACCACAGAGGGGCCGTGGGGGCCGCCTCAACGTGATTGAGCGGGCTGAGCTAGATGGGCGAGACGATGTCATGACTGGTAAGTTGTTTATTGTTCAACTTCAATCTTGATCGACTTAACCATCTGTAACAAATGCCCAAGTAGTGCCTTATGTTATTAAATGCGTAGGTACTATACTAGTTGATAATGTGCCTGCTTATGCCTTATATGATTCGGGTGCATCATGCTCGTTTATATCATCGGAATTCGTAACCAATAATGATATGGGACCACTGGAGGCTTATCAACTCCCTGTTACGCTACCTTCGGGAGACCTCATGCGAAGCCAGTGGATTAAACCCGATGCACAGATAAACATCAAAGAGCGAGAGTTCAGAGCGAATCTAGTGGTGCTAGATTTGGCCGATTTTGACGTGATTTTGGGAATGGATTGGCTATCTAAGTACCGAGCCAGATTAGACTGCGGGATACCAAGGATTTCCTTCACCGATGAAAAAGGTGAGCAAGTGATTTATTACCCTCCTAACATTCGAGTGGTATCTTCTGTCACTTTTGCAGCTTTAATTAGAATAGGGTATCCAGTATACTTTTGTTCTGTGCATGAGATGACGCCAGCACCCTCGAGTTCGACAATTGCACAGATTCCTATTGTCTCGGAGTTTCCAGATGTGTTTCCTGATGAGATACCCGGATTTCCGCCTGTTCGGGGGATAGACTTTGTCATTGACTTGGTACCGGGAGCGGCACCAGTTGCCAAGGCCCCTTACCGAATGGCTCCTGCCGAGTTGAGGGAGTTGAAGGAACAGCTTAAGGATCTATTAGATAAAGGATACATTCAACCTAGCAGTTCGCCTTGGGGAGCACCGGTAATCTTTGTCAAAAAGAAGGACGGAAGCTTACGGATGTGTATTGATTATCGGGGGCTCAATCAGATCACAGTCAAGAACCGTTACCCACTGCCGAGGATTGATGACCTATTTGACCAGCTGAAGGGTGCATCCACTTTCTCTAAGATCGACTTGAGATCAGGATACCATCAGATTCGAGTGGCAGAGGGAGATCGTGAAAAGACAGCTTTCCGAACGCGGTATGGTCATTTCGAGTTCACAGTGATGCCGTTTGGGCTAACTAATGCCCCAGCAGTCTTTATGGACTTGATGCATCGCGTCTTTCGACCTTGGTTAGACGTTTGTGTGGTTGTCTTTATTGATGATATTTTGGTATACTCTTCCAGTGTAAAGACACACAAGGAACATCTCAGGACAGTGTTGCAGGTGCTTAGGGAGCACAAGTTATATGCCAAACTTTCGAAGTGTGAGTTTTGGTTGGATAAGGTGGCTTTCCTTGGGCATATTGTGTCAGGCGAAGGAATTTCAGTAGACCCGGCAAAGGTCGAAGCGGTGTTGGAGTGGAATCCTCCAACTAATGTCAGTGAGGTGCGTAGTTTCCTTGGATTGGTGGGATACTACAGGAGGTTCATTGAGGGGTTCGCTAGCATTGCTCGACCCTTGACTCAGTTAGAGAGAAAGGATGTATTATTTCATTAGAGTGAGGACTGTCAGCAGGCTTTTGATCTATTGAAGAAGAAGGTGACAGAGGCTCCGGCCTTAGTGTTACCTGATGAATCGAGGGAATATGAGGTATACACAGATGCATCTTATCGAGGACTTGGGTGTGTGCTTATGCAGTATGGCAAGGTGATTGCATATGCATCTAGGCAATTAAAGCCTCACGAACTGAATTACCCGACTCACGACCTGGAGATGGCAGCGGTCGTGCATGCATTAAAAATTTGGAGGCATTATCTTTACGACGCCAAGTGTCAAATCTACTCGGATCATAAGAACCTTAAATGTCTCTACACTGTAGATAAGATGAGCGGTAGGCAAAGAAGGTGGTTAGAGTTTTTGCAGGACTACGACACGAGTATTCAGTACATAGAAGGGAAAGCCAACCGGGTGGCTGATGCACTAAGTAGGAAGGGACATGTACTGAACTCAATTACTCTCCCTTGGAAGTTGAGGCAAGAATTAGACAAGGAAGGTGTTGTGGTTGTTCCTTACGACACGATAGCGAGGCTGAATGCTATGACGGTGATGCCATCATTACTCGAGGAACTCAGACTAAGTCAAGCTGTAAGTCAAGAGATGATGCATTTGAAAGCTCGGATTCGTAAGGGTAAAGCGGAAGGCTTTGTGATTGATAGCAAGGATATGATCAAGTTTGGGGACCGTTGGTGTGTGCCTCCGAAAGATCAGGCGTTGAAAGGAAAAATTTTGGAGGAAGCTCATTGCACACCTTACTCCGTACATCTGGGAGCAGTAAAGATGTACAAGGATTTGAGGCAAAACTATTGGTGGAAAGGCATGAAGAAGGAAGTGGCAGAATTTGTGTCTAGGTGTTCCACTTGCCAGAAGGTGAAAGCCGAGCATATGAGACCTTCAGGCTTATTACAACCTTTGGATGTTCCTACTTGGAAATGGGAGTCCATTGCTATGGACTTTGTCACCGGGCTACCCAAGACACGGAGCAGTTTTGATACTATTTGGGTAGTTGTAGACCGACTAACCAAGAGTGCTGTGTTTATACCAATGAGATTGAACTGGAGCATGCAACAGTTGACTGGCGCTTACATCCAACATGTGGTTAGACGTTTTGGTATTCCTCGAGAAATCATTTCCGACAGAGATTCCAGATTCCTGTCTAGGTTCTGGAAGGAAGTGCAGACAGCCTTTGGGACACAGATCAGTATGAGTACTGCGTGGCACCCTCAGACTGATGGACAGACCGAAAGGACCATTAGAACCTTGGAGGATATGTTGAGGGCGTGTGTGATGGATTTTCAAGGATCGTGGGAGGAACATCTACCTTTGGTGCAGTTCTCCTACAACAATAGCTATCACGCAAGTATTCGTATGGCGCCTTTCGAGGCCTTATACGGAAGAAAGTGCAGGACGCCCTTGAGTTGGAGTGATCCTTCAGAGCGAGTGGTGATGGGTCCTGAACTCATTGAACAGACCACTGAAGTGGTACGTGTGATCAGAGACAGAATGAAGGAAGCTCAGGATCGTCAGAAGAGTTATGCTGATTTGTCCAGGAGAGACATTGAATTCGAGATTGGAGATTGGGTACTCTTGAGAGTGTCACCCATGAGGGGCGTGAGACGATTTGGGAAGAAGGGGAAACTGAGTCCCAGATTTATAGGCCCCTATGAGATCACTAAAAAGATTGGGAAGGTCGCTTACCGGTTAGAATTGCCAACTGAGGTGGGAAATGTGCACAACGTTTTCCACGTCTCTCAGTTGAGGAAGTTTATCTCGGATCCTAACAAAATTATACAACCGGAGGAGGTGGAGTTGGATGACAGCCTAGAATACGAAGAACACCCCGTGGCGATTCTAGACACTAAAGAAAAGATACTTCGCAATAAGGTGATCAAAATGGTGAAAGTACTTTGGTCGAGACATGGCGTAGAGGATGCTACTTGGGAGACAGAGGAAAGCATGGCGAGGCGTTATCCCGAATTGGACTTAATTCCAATTCAGTGAGGTAATGACCCTAATCCATACTTTTTCATTCGAGGACGAATGATCCTAAGGGGGAGAGATTGTAACACCCCGATTTAATTAACTCATAATTAATTAATTTAATTATGGTTAATTAACAAAAGACTTAGTATGTGACTTATTTTGTAGGGAATGAAGATTTAAGTGGGGGAAATAAGTGAGTTCAACTCACTAGATAATAAGAGTCAAGTGCTCAAATGGGTGCAATGTGGTCAAGACAAGTGGTGTAACTCTTTTAACCCACATTCCGACCCGAACCGAGACCCGTGACCCGACCCGGATCCATTTTTGACTCTTCAAAATCTGATTGTTGGGTGTTGGAAACCCATTTCTTCATCCTCATCTTCTCATTCCCGTCACCATTTTTGGGAAGGCTAGGGTTGGTGCCAAATCCTCCCAAATCCTTGATTTTATGCTCAAATCGATTGGGGGTTTCATCATACTACCTTAGGTAAGTAATTTACAGCAAGTATTTCATGGTTTGGAAGAGTATTGAGGTGGGTTTTGAAGGGAGCAAGTTGGTGGCGGGATTAAATGATTTTGGGATGAATTCTTGTAGATCGACTTGGAATTTGTGTTAAATCCTTGCTTGGGAGTTGCAAATCAGTCTTGGGAGCTAAGGTTAGTACTTGAGACCATTTTGGTGTTGTTGATTTCAGTTTTTAAGCTTCAAATGCTTTCAAGATCAAGAAATCATGTTCTTGGATGAATTATGATGTTTGGAGCTTGATTCTTGCAATATAGGCTTGGAATTGTTGATTGGAAGCTTGCAGGTTGAGAAGAGGAGCTTGGAGACTCATCTACATACCAGGCAAGGGTAGAGATAGGCCTAAATGGGGGCATAATCGGTGGAATGGCCGGAAATCGCCATTTCCATCAATTCTGATGTGTCGGCGCGCTCTTGGCGCGCCCTTTAGCCAAAAAGCGCGTGGGCAGCGCGTGAGAAGAACGTCAAAGACGTCCTTGTCAGGACGGCGCGCAGTTGGCGCGCCTTTTCCACAAACACCGCGCGGACAGCGCGCGGAGACACGAACGACGCGACCTGCGTCTTTGGCGCGGGGCCGGCGCGCCCTCCTTGGGAAAACCGCGCCGGGTGCGCGCGGGCTCCCCTGCCCGCGCGATTCGTTCGCTCGTTTTCCGATTCTTCGTCCTTCGTGTTTCCTTAGTTCTTCTTATGCTTCTAGCATGCCATAACTATCATTATGCTCACAATCTATGAACCTAGTTGCGATTAGCGGTGATCTACTATGCCTTAGTTGAGATCGAGTCTTGCTTCGCTTCTATGTTGATGTGAGTGTTGGTGCCGATATGTGGGGCTTGGCACACCCTTGACACTTAACTCGCGATGAGTTGTTTATTTTGTCATGACACGTAATTTACGTATTGACATGTGTGGAATTGAATCTGATTATGTGTTGGTGCCGATATGTGGGGCTTGGCACACCCTTGATACTTAACTCGCGATGAGTTGTTGATGCCGATACGTGGGACTTGGCACACCCTTGATACTTAACTCGCGATGAGTTGTTGATGCCGATACGTGGGACTTGGCACACCCTTGATACTTAACTCGCGATGAGTTGTTGATGCCGATACGTGGGACTTGGCACACCCCGGATTATACTTAACTCGAGATGAGTGATTGAATTGAGTCTGAATATGCGTTGATTTACGTATGAACAGGTGATTGAATTGAATCTTGATATCTGTGATGATATCTGAATATCTGTGATGATATGTGAATATCTGTAATGATATGTGATATCTGTGATGATATCTGAATATCTGTAATGATATGTGATATCTGTGATGATATGTGAATATCTGTGATGATATGTGAATATCTGTGATGATATGAAATGCCACGACGGTAGGATACGCTATGCTTACGAATCGGTATCCGATGAGGGACATAGTGGGATCGCTACCCAGAAGCATTGAGACTGAAAAGGATTTATATCCTAGTCTGATTTGGCTAGAAAGGGCTCATGACCCTTAGCCTGACCCGCTTGCCGTAAGCCACGATCTCAGCTGTTAGTGTCCGCGGCGGGGGCACTGTGGGTATGTCTCTCGACCATTAAGGGGTGTGGACCCTTATATGGGAGGGAATACCGACCATGGTACCTAGGTGCGCGCTAGACATGCTTATGTGCTGCATTTAGGGTAGATAGACATCTTAGGTCATAACATTTCATCTCATCATCCATCATTCATCTTATTTGCTGTGGTTGAAGCACCGGTATGGGACGGTGTGATGTTTACTTATTTGCACTGTTTAATTTTTATGTTATGTCTAACAAATGTTTAAAAACGGAATATATCTCCACCTATATGTATAAATATACTTCTAGGGAATCAAGTTAATTCTTGTTTCCCCTTATGCCGATTCTTCTATTCTTGCTCAGTACCTTGTACTGACCCTTGCTATGTTTTCATGTATAGATATTCCCGGGGAGGACGCAGAGCCTGAGCACGATGTGGGGTTTGGGGATGAGTGATCTACCTAGAGATGCATTAGCATGTTGTGGACTTATGTGCTTGTCTTGAATAAAATGCTATGACTCTATTATCTTGTCTCGTACTGCTTGTGGTACTGATCGGTACACTATGTTATGTCTTGAGTTTTACTTGACATCTCTGACAGGTTGAGATGAGACAGTTATGTCGACTGTTATGTCGCATGAATAAGGCTTGTAAGCCGGACGTCTGTTATGATGTGAGGTATCCTTTCTGGATTTGTATTATGATTCATTGGCTTCCTGTTTACTTGGCTACGTGTTATTGATCTTAAATTGATTGGCCAACAGTTTAAGAGAGGTAACACGGCAGTGACGTCACAGAAATTTGGTTTTAAATTTTTGGGGCGTTACAAGTTCTATTATGGTTGGCCGTTCATAATGCTATTCCAACCAACTTGCTTAGGTGGCGCAGACATCTAGCGGCATCTCCTGTGTGCCCCCTCTGTGGTAATGGCGAAGAATCTGTCCTGCATTTGTTCTTCTTGTGCACGAACGCAGCGGCCTGCTGGAGCTTGAGTGGAGGTCTGTCGGCTTGGAAGGATGAGTATGCGGAGCAACCTGTTGCAGAAGTTCTGGCACAGGTTTGCAAAAAATGGGTTAGCATTCATTGGAGTTTGTTTTGGGGTATATGGTGTGCTAGAAACGCTCTATGCTTTCGGGGAGAGGCTATCCTTGTGCAGAATATTGTTCGGCAGGCGCGGTTTATGGGGGAGAGCATAGATCGATCCATGAGTCGAAGTCCGCGGGTGGTATAAGATCGATTAGTCTGTTGGCATCCTCAGGGTTGTGGGGATATGATCTTACATGTGGATGGGAGTTCGTTAGGGAATCCGAGTCGAGCAGGATTTGGAGGAGTCGTGCGTGAGAGCTCTGGCCGATGGATTTCTGGTTTCTCGGGTTCTGTGGGGGTGTCTAGTAACCTCGTGGCTGAGCTCCATGGGATTTGGCATGGCCTCAAGACCCTTGTTGCTTTGGGCATTGAGAGAGCTTGTTGCTACTCTGACTCACTTGAGGCGATTCGACTCATGGGGTGTCAACTTGCCTCAACTCATGCGTTGTTTCCCCTCATTTTGAACATTTTGGACATTATGGATTCGAAGCCTGGTTACCGTTGGTTTCACATTCTGTGAGAAGGAAATATGGTTGCTGACTGCTTGGCTAAGCGCGGGGCGAGTTCGGAAGACTTCTTTACGACGTGGGCATTCCCCCCGGATGAATGCCGTTCCGCCATCTCATCGGATGCGATGGGTGTCTACTATCTTAGATCTTGAGGTTGTGTTTTTTGCATCTTGTTGCTTTCCTGTAATTTTTTCTTTTTCTTTCCTTTAGCCGACGCCATGCTTGGCGTCTCACTTCATCAAAAAAAAATTATGTCTTAAATTTACACCGTGCTCAAATTATTATTTATGAATTTAAATGCATGTTCAAGTATGCAAATTAAATTCATATTATTCTCAAAAAAAATTTAAAAAAATTATGTTCTATCTTATTTTTAAATTATGCCTTTACTCATGCTATTTAATTATTTACTATGTCATGTTTTAGAAATTATGCCTAGACCTTAATTTCTCATTTCTAAATTTAATTTAGCAATGAGAAAATGTGAATTAAATTATTGTCTTTTTAATCAGTCAAATTACCTGTTTTAATATGCATGTTAAAAAAATGAGTTTTTAAATTATTAAAATTGTTTAAAACCCCTTTATTGCTACGTTAGGAATTAACTTACTCAGTATTTTATATACTGATAAAACCCGTTGTTTCATTTTTCTTTACAGATTATGGAGAGATGGCATGAGCATGCACGCATATTGGGGCTCGGGAACTAAATTAATAAGTGTGAATGTTGCGTTTTATTAGACTTAAATTATTTACTGTGTGTTTGGCCATGTAGGCCGTATTTATATTTCCGCTGCAATACATATATTTATATTTAGATATTATTTTTCCGCTGCAACTTATTATTAACTTCAAGTTATATACGATGGGTTGTATACTTATTCAAATGTTTTAAACACTGAAACCATAGCCTTGCATCTCTCTAGCAAGCTCGAAAAAGTCGTGTCTTGCTAGGGAGGTGTGGCGGTGACATCCCGACCTGGGTTATCAAAAACCGGGGTGTTACAAAATCTATCTATTAATATAACTAAATCTTGAGAAAATCTATCTATTAAACATTACGCAGTACAACCATTCATTTAAAATCCAAGGGTTGTGAATGGAAAATGGTATAATTGTCATAATGAAAGACATAACTCTATATTTAGTATGTTATCATATATAATATCTTTGGTAGATCATATCAAATATTTGGTAACCATATTTAATATTTCAAATAATCTTTTTTTTATCATCGATGATACTTAATACAGAGGTAACAAATCTATTAATCGATCATTTTAGCGATGCTACAAAAACCAATTCAGTGATGCTATCAAACTATTTCAGTAAGAATTCAGCGACCGTGTATATCACAATTCAGCGAAAAGTGCATAGCATAATTCAACAGTCGTGTATAGCATAATTCAGGGACATTGCATAGTATAATTCTGCGATGCCACCAAAATACAATTCTGCGGTGCTACAAAAAATAATTCAGTTATGCTATCAAAATAATTGAGCGGCACTGCCTACTAGAATTCAGCGACTATGCCTAGAGAATTCAGCGATACTACCAAAAATACAATTTCGTGATGCAACCAAAAATAATTTAGTGATGCTATCAAATATATTTCATCAACTATATGTAGAGGAATTCAGCGACCATACAAAGAAGAACTCAGCGACTCTGCCGAGAAGAATTCAGCGACTTTGCAAAAGAAGAATTCAGCGATGCTACAGAATACAATACAGCGATGATACCAAAAAAATTCAGCAAATTATCAAGACAATTCAGTGATGCAACCACAAACAATTCAGCGACTCAACTAGAACATTCCGGGTACGTTTTCATGAACAATTCAATGACTATATTTAAAAATATTTCAGCTACGTATATCCATGTATAGCAGCATAATTAAGGAAATTTTAGGGTAAATGTAAAATCAATCCTTGAAATGCAGAAAATAAGAGAAGAAGAACTGAAGAAGAAGGAAGAAGAAAGAAGAACGTTCATTCTCAAATAATATAGCAAATTTACTATTTTAACCTTCAATGTAACACCCGAGGAATAGTATCATGAAGGTACGTCACACCTAATTATATTTCTAGCTACACCCTTTATGTATATCTTTCATTTAAACCATTGAATGATACGCAACTTCGAGGACGAAGTTGAATCTTAAGGAGGGTAGAGTGGTATCAGAGCGCTAAGGTTACATAACATTATTATTATTTTAAATATAATAATACTACTTTTAAAACCAACAGACTTATCACCATTATACTATTTTTTTTAAGTCAAGCATTCGACTATTTTAAATCTGGGGATTGGGTCATGAAGCATGAGCACGCATTGCATTTTATTTTTCTTTCTTTCTTCTTTTTCAGCTAGTTAGTAGAAGTATTGATTATAAGGACAACGAGTAGCTCCGGATTGCGTTGCAAGATGCGAATAAAACATGCTATTGAGTTTCATGCCTGCAATAGATTTTCCTTTTTCTGCTCTCTCTCTTTTCATTTCAGTGAAGCCGTTTAATTAAGGATTGCTACCTGAAATTAGTTGGGTGATTAACACAGTACTCTTTCCTTTTTCCAGTGGACCGCTTGGTTCTCATGCTTAACCTATATTGTTTTCCCCTTTGTTGAGGATAACTTATTTTGCCGTGTCCTAAAATTCTTAGTTTTAAATAGCTTTGGTCAGTTTGCATTCTTCTGGTGTGCACTCTAGATCTTATTGCGAATAGATTTGAAACACCTTTTATTTTTCCACTCCAAGCTTTAGTATTCCCTGTTGATTAGTCGAGTTCTGTTTAGAATTGATAGAGCCTGAATTCCTATATATATATAGCAGTTCATATAGTAAAAGATGGTCCTTATTTAGGAACAATACACACTGCTCGACTAAGCTGGATGGCATATGCAGTAAAAGAGAATAGATATTTGGAAATATTGTTCCCTAATTCCTAAGGCTAACCATATAACATTGGTGATTAATAAATAGGTTGCTTAACTAATGAAATAGCTCAGATCTGATGGGCGGATATAGGACTCCAATTCCCTTAGAGCTAATTGCTATGAAAATTTTTGTATCTTGTAATTCTTCTTTTGCACGTCAAAACCTGGAGGTTTTGCAACTTGTTCAATCTTTTTAATTATTTCATTGGCAGGATGTTTAGAAGTAAATCTTATTTCTCTCTTGTATCCCTGTTGGCGTTGTTACACCAAACATAGAATATTTCAGTTAGAATTTTTAATTGGAGTATATCGTAAGTGTGAAAATGAAGATAAGTTCGGACCTTCTCTAAGTCAAAAGATTCCCAAGCATGAGACCTTGTGACATTGAAATTAGTTCAACGACATTCATTGCAGCTGGTTGATTTGTCACCTAATATTCCTGTCGATAGGAGATTATGAGATATTCTTTTCACAGGTCAAGTATTAATCACTTCAGTACACAAGTTTGACATTTTGACCTCGGAATCATTAAACACTACATCCACATCATCCCAATTTCCATCATCTTTTTCACCAAATACTAGAGGTTAGTAGCCTTTAACCACTTGTCCTTCAAAACTTTCGGGACCGTTACGTGCTGGAAATTATACATACAACAAGACCTTGCTCGCCAGAGGCAGCAAGTTATTAGGTAGTTATAAATTTAGCAAGTGGTTGAGCCCTTTCTATTCCCTTGTGTTCCTACCTGTGTGCATATATATCATATGCATGCTTATGATAACCTATGCACTGCAGAATACTTCTATAAACATTTACCTGCATTATGTGAACTATAGGTCTTCCAGTTAGTTATTTCTAGCTAGGTCTTATAGGAAATACTGTCGTGCTTTGGTAGGAGAATGGAATTCGAATATTGTACAATTACAGTCATATAGTAAGTTTAGATATGTTGCAATGAAGGTCCAGGGCTTTAGGGACATGGAATCTGGAAAATCTGCGAACAACTTTTTTGTCTAAATGCGATAAGGTTTTGTGCTTAATAGTAATTGCCAAGCTCAAGGGGTCAGCCCCAATCTCCCGACGGATATTAGCTTAGAGTTTGATAAAAATTTTATTCAAATACATTTTTTTTTAGCTAATTAGGTTGAAGTAGTCTGGTAGATCTGGAATAAATACACTCCTAGTGCGGCACAGGTCCAATTTGGGTCCGGAGGTGTTGAAACTATTTTATTAGTTCAAGTGTACTCACTGCCCTACATAGTATTTTCCAGTGCATGGCTATCTAGGATTTTAGGGGTAACAATTTTATATTCCCTTGCACCAAACTCATTAATCAAGACACTTGTTTTCGGCAAAGTTATTTCCTCACTATCACGTATTTGTTCAACTCTCTTCCAACTCTTCCAATATAATTCTGGCACTCTAAATACACACCCTCCCTGTGTGTATATATAGACTAATTTATTGAAATTGGAATGGATTGATTACTAATTGTGTAGTTCGGATGTCTGTAACATGGAAGGGGCCTGAATTTTCATGGATTTCTGTATATTATTATTATTATTATTATTATTATTATTATTATTATTATTATTATTATTATTATTATTATTATTACTACTGCTACCTTTTTTTTTGGTTATAAATAAATAAAAATGAAATTGCCAAGATAACTCTACTGAATTAAGTTGTGCACCACAGAGAAGGGCTACATTATGATTATTTATGGAATAAGGCTAACTTAATTACTTTGTCATTGGATTATGTCATTCTGGAGGTCATCCTTGTTATGTTGTTAGTTTCGCTAGATTATACTCGACCTAGCGGCGTATTTCTGTACAAATATCAATATCCTACTCCTGTATTTAAACTTATATATGGATTTGTGTGTTGAATTGTTACGTTTTTTTCTTTCCAGCTAACACTAACACTGCCTTAGCTTTAAGATCTCCTTATCCTTAGCTTCCGAGCAATGGCCTTATGCAACTAATCTTACCTTACATAATGGCACCACGTGGAAGACCTAGGAAAAAGAACCCCAATGCTCAAGCTGACAATGCAAATGGTTCGGCGCCTCAAAACTTGAACCAAGGGGCTGTCCCTAATGACGTTCCAGAAATAGCGAACATACCTCCAAATGAGAACCAAGAGGCACCCCGAAACCAAAATATTCCCAATGCTGGAGACCAACCACCTCACAACCCGAATGTGCCCAACTTTGGCAACACGGATAAACGACTACGAACAATTGAACAAATGTTGATTACTTTGGGCAACGCCTAGCTCCAACAGGGGCAAGCAGCTGCTGTTGTGCCTCCACCCCAGGCCCAACTGAACTACCTGGCTGTAGTAAGGCAATACCATCCACCACGCTACGAAGGCCAAGAAGATCCCGCAAAATTGGAGGAATGGATTCGAACATTCGACAAATTACTGAATGCTACTAGATGCCCTGAGGAACAAAAGGTACAAGTGGCAACCTACTTCCTGGGCGGGGAAGCAGATGAATGGTCAGGACTACCAAGGAGAATTGGGGGATGAAGACGAGCCGTACTCTTGGGAGGAAGTGAAGGAAGCACTACAAGAGCGCTTCTATCCTTTGAGTACCAAGGCAGCGAAATATGAGGACTTTCTGAACCTAAGACAAGGTATCATGACTGTACATAAGTATTATGCAAAGTTCAAGGAACTCGTAAGGTCTGCTCCACTCTTAGTGCCGACTAATCTGAAAAGGCAGAGAAGTTTGAAATGGGACTAACACTCTCGATTCGAGAAATTTTAGTGGGTGGTCAGCACACAACCTTACAATCTGTCTATGATCGGGCAGTGGGAATTGCTCGAGTCCAACAACTGAAGAGGAGAGCAGTCCGGGAGACTAGTAGAGGCCCACGAGACCATGATAAGAGGAATCGCAATAATAAGAACACCAGCAATAATTTTCTATGAGGAAATGGACGTGGTGGCGCCAATAGGACATATCAGGGAAGAAATGGTGGCAACGGGAATCAAGGGAATCATGCCCCACCACCTTGCCCATGATTTGGAATTAGCAGCAGTGGTGTTTACCCTCAAGATATGGCGACACTGCTTATATGGAAAAACATGTCGAGTCTTTACCAACCACAAAAGCCTCAAATACATATTTATGCAAAAAGAGCTAAATATGAGGCAAAGACGGTGGTTGGAACTTATAAAAGATTATGACTTGAAGATTGCATACCATGAGGGAAAGGATAAAGAAAAAGATTGCCGAAGGAAAGGCGATAGGCTTTGCTATCCATGCCGATGGAAGCATTCGTTTCAAGGGGAGGTGGTGTGCGCCCCAAAAGTGTGGGGAGTTGATATGAAAATTGATGGAGGAAGGTCACAACACACGGTATTCGGTACATCCCAGGGGCGATAAGCTCTATAAGGACTTGAAAAAGGCCTATTTGTGGCCAAGGATGAAAAATGAAGTAGCTGACTTCGTATCCAAATGCTTGACCTGTTAGAAGGTCAAAGTCGTTCCTCAAAAAACCACTCGGATTAATGAAGCCACTTGAAATCCCGAGTTGGAAATGGAAAAGCATTTCTATGGATTTCATTTCTGGACTACCACGATCACCTAAGGGAAATAACAAGATTTGGGTGATTGTCGATAGACTGACTAAAGCAGCAATCTTCATTCCCATGAAAGACACATGGTCCATGGATCAACTTGCACACGCTTATGTCGATAATGTAGTTCGAAGACATGGAGTTCCTCACGACATCATATCCGATCGAGATAGTAGATTTGTCTCCCATTTTTGGACAAAAATGCAAGAAGCATTAGGGACTCAAATCAAGATGAGTACGGCCTTTCATCCTATGGCCGATGGCCAAACCGAGAGAACGATTCAAACATTGGAAGATATGTTACGAGCATGTGTTTTGGAGTTTAAAGGTAGCTGGGAGAACCACATTCCATTAATTGAGTTCTCATACAATAACAGTCACCATGCAAGCATCGGTATGGCACCATTTGAGGTGTTATATGGACGGAAGTGCTGCAGTCCACTGTGTTGGACTGAAACTGAGAATTCAACAATACTTGGGCCGCAATTAATTACGGACATGGCCGAGCAAGTGAGGGTGATTCAACAAAAGATGAAAGCGGCCCGAATAGGCAAAAGAGTTATGCCGATGTTAGACGGCAAGAGCTGGAGTTTAATGTAGGGGATAAGGTCATGTTGAAAATATCACCAATGAAGGTTGTTATGCGTTTTGGGAAGCGAGGTAAGTTAAGTCCTCGCTATATTGGACCATATAAGATCCTTAAACGAATTGGCACCTTAGCCTATCGGCTAGCACTACCAATTCAGTTATCCCGTGTCCACAATGTGTTTCACGTCTCCCAATTGAAGAAGTACATCCATGATCCCAATCATGTACTTCAACCGGAGGTCATAGAGTTGGATGAGGACTTAAAGTATGAGGAGACTCCAATCCAAATAGTTGATTCCAAAGCCCGAGTCACGAGGACAAAGACCATAAAAATGATGAAGGTTTTATGGTCTAATCATGGTGTCGAAGAAGCCACTTGGGAGTTGGAGTTGGACATGCACCAGCACTATCCACACCTTTTTGCACAGGATCCCGAGACAGTTATGGGGACATAACTGCCATCCTAAGCGAGGGAGGATGTAACACCCGAGGAATAGTATCATGAAGGTACGTCACACCTAATTATATTTCTAGCTACACCCTTTATGTATATCTTTCATTTAAACCATTGAATGATACGCAACTTTGAGGACGAAGTTGAATCTTAAGGAGGGTAGACTATAACACCCGAGATTATTTAATTAATTCAAGATAATTTAATTAGTTCCCTATAGATTTATTGATTAATAGTACACATTAATCAAATTAAGTTTATGGAGACTATGATAGTTATGGTGTAACTTTATAGTAATCTAATCATATCTTTATTATTAGTGATGGCTACGTCCAAGGTGTAGGAATGGTTGTTAAGGATTTAAGTTACTAATAATAAGGATGAGTGTGGTTAGGATATATTAGCCTTCAAATCCACTTCAAATCTTTCTAAGGGATTTAAATCTTAGAATGATCGGAACATACAGGACTTTGGGATCCCAAATAAATCTCCAACACACCAGATTACCGCCCATTCATCTAGTTAAAATCGGGTGCGTGAATTCACTTCCCATAGCAGAAATACCGATCGAAAAAGAAAAGAAGAGAAGGAAACCTAGGGCGCCCTTGAGGAGGCAGCGGCGATCAAGGCTTCTTCTTCATGTTTAGACGGTGAATCACCCTTCATATTCCTTCCTTTCTCTGGTCGATTTTATAGAAAAAAGGATCCTTAACCTTCTCGGCATCTATTTTTCAAGAACGCAGTCATCTCAGAGAATTTAGGACGTCGGAGGTGATTCCCTTGCTAATCGAACCAGCGAATTCCTGTTTTACAACCCTAGCTTGGTGTAAGGTAAGTCAATACACTTACATACCATGTTCAGGGTCAAGTTAGGAGTTAATGGAGTCGTAGAAGTCAAAATCTAGAAGTCTGCTGTGCTGACAGTTTTATAGAACTATGATAATCAACGTTTTTCACATTGCTCGGTCGAGAATTTGAGTTCGAGTTCTTCTAGGAATTTGTTCATCTATGTGTTAGGAAGGTCCCTGTAAATTTTCAGAATTTTTGATGAAGTATTTCATTCCCAGATGGCCGACCTTTAAACTGTGTTTTCTGAGTACGAGTTTGACAGATTCTTTGACTTGCAAAGATTGGTATTTTTCTGTTGGTTCCGCCAAGAATTTTAAATAATGTTCTTCTACGAAATATGTGTTAGGGAGATGCCTACCAAATTTCAGAATTTTTGGCCAACTCACGAATTATCCATGATTTTATTTTGAAAGTGTGTTTCTGTGTCGCAGCTTATTCCTATTGTATAGGATGAGCCCTTAATTTCCTCTAGTTCGAGCATGATTTAACCTTAGAGTTGTTCATGAAAATTGTTACTTTTCGAGTGTAGGATTCATGGTTAAATTTTCAGAATTTTCGGTGGAATAATCAAGTATGGGAATTTTTGTTTTGACGTACCGCTATTGGATAAACACTATTATGGAAACTCTTGACACTTTTTCTTAACTTTGGGTTATGAAACCCTTATGAACTACGATTTATGGTACCAAGGAAGTATTTTACGCATCTTGGCGTAAGGATGGAGTATTACAATATGACTTGTGATGAAAATTATTCATATAAAGATGTATTTATTTATGGTTATGAGTAGTTTATTACTAAAACCATTGTGCCTTAGAATTCGGGTAGGTATGCCCACATTTAGGCTCCGGAGAGCGAGTGCACTAGGGTGGAGCCATGCGTGGCAGCCCCTCTCCTTATTTGTGATTTTCTATGATTGTGTCTATATCCCTAAATAATACTTGCGAGTATTATTTATGGGCCCCGGGTGCGTGTCGATATAGGCTGCCGTTGGCAATTTGAGGGATGAATTCCCGTTACTATTGGAGCTCCTTTGGTGTCCTCGCGTTCTAGGCATAATGGTGGAAGTATGTTGTTTTATGATTCGTTAGATGGTTGAACAATGTGAACATTTTAAATCAACTATTACTGTAATGTCTTTTATCTTATATTTAAGTCAATCATTTTAAAACCCCTAACTTGATATGGGGTGGATTGGCTTACTCAATAATTTAATTACTGACGTGTGTTGTTCATTTTATTTTTTTTTTGTACAGAGTTCGCTGAGCGCCATTGATCATTCCGCATGCATGGGAGTTGGGACATTCTTTTTAAAATAAAGCTGCAAATCAACTTTTAAATTTATGCATTTGTTTTTATTATTTATTATGGATCACTAGATTAGCCTGTTGGCACTTTTTATCGCTTTCTGCATTTAAATTATTTTAAGTACTCCTGAGAGTATTATTTTGGAAAGACGGATTCCAGATGTTTCTTTAAATGAGAGTATTAGATGCGATTTTAGCCTTAGCATTCCTTGTGTAAGGTTGCGTTCGGCAGGCTTAAACAAGGAATGTGGCGGTAACATCCCGGCACTTTTGATTTTGAAATCCGGGGTGTTACATTCAAGTTAATCTCAACCGTTGATTTACAAAATTAATCAATGGTGGGAATCTGCCTCAGTACATCAAGTCAAATGACTTGATCGAACCCTAACCAAAACCCTTCATATATATTTAAAAAGATATAACTTTTTATATAAATTATTAAATCGATCTATTAATATAACAAATTTTTTAATACATATAATATAAATTATATTTTTGGTGATGTATAATATTGAATAATATTGTAAAAAATTATAATGTTATTAAATAAATTTAGTTAGGTTAAAAATTAATGTTTATAAAATACATAATCATGTATTAATATAAGGAATATAATTACCATATTTAAAATAGAAATATTTCATTTAAAATATATATTTTTTTTGAGGAAATGGATTTTATTCCAAAGAAGGAAAGACCAAAACTGGTCAAGATACAATGCCACACTACAATATATTCTACTTCAACTTCCTGAAGGAAAGACCAAAACTGGTCAAGATACAATTTAAAATATATATTGAATAGTTAAATTTGAAAAATTTTGTGAATTATAAAAATTTAATTAGTTTTAAATCCTAATTTTGTAATTAATTTGAATCCAACAATATAAAAAAGTAAATATATGTTTTTAAATATATATTGAAGTAGTAAATATATTTATATATCATGTCAAATATTAATATACATAAAACTATTATAATATTAATTCTTTGATCAAATATATAATAGTACTCCTATATTTAAGAAATATTAAAATATTATAATATTATTAAATAAATTTAATTAAGCTAAATATGTGTTTAAAATATAACCCTATATCAATATAAGGAATTTAAGATAATAGATTTCAAACATTCTTAATCAATGACATATTTTAAATATAAATGTTTCATTCAAAATATGGTGTAAACAGTAAATTGACCATAAAATATTGATTAATATAAAATGACTAATCACCTAAAAAGTTTCATACCATACTAAACAAATTCTACATTGTTGTGAATATATATCTATTAGCTATTACCTATAGTACCCAATGGTGTAATATGATTATGATGAGTGGTGGGATAAAATTAATGATGATGAGAAAATAGTGGTATAGGTATGCAGATGTATATTGAGAGAAGAAAATGAAAATAAAATGATCGGAAGGAGTCTTCTCTTATGTTCCTTTTTAGATGGTGCAATGACATATACAAAAAAGATATGTCACCTACCATTCTACACCACGTGCCAACTACCTATTATACAATACTCCCCCTTGATGTTTTAAAGAATATGTCTCGTTAAAACCTTATTTGGAAAAAATCTCGTGGGAAAAAATCCAAATGAAGGAAAAAGAGTACACTATTCTTGTATTTGATTCTCCCCCTGATCAAAGCATCAGTTGAGATTCTTTAGTTGGCGCATCCCGATACTTTTCACCAACTTCTCGAATGTTGCTATTGGTAGTGCCTTGGTAAATAAATCTGCAAGATTATCAGCTAAACGAATTTGTTGCACATCTATTTCACCATTTTTCTGTAGATCATAAGTGAAGAAAAATTTTGGTGAAATATGTTTCATTCTATCTCCTTTAATATACCATCCCTTGAATTGCGCTATACAAGCTGCATTATCTTCGTATAATATTGTTGGGGGTATTTTTCTTCAGTAGCTATGCCACAATTTTTCAATATATGGTGCATCAAAGATCGCAACATACACATTCTCGACTGGCTTCATGGATTGCTAAAATTTCAGCATGATTTGAGGAAGTAGCAGTCAATGTCTGCTTCATTGATCTCCATGAAATTGCAGTACCGACACATGTAAAAACATAGTCAGTTTGAGATTTGGCTTTATGTGGATCTGACAAATATCCAGCATCGGTAAAGCCGATTATTTCATGTCGAGAATCATTTGGGAAAAATAACCCAAGATCAATAGTTCCTTGGAGATTGCGAAATATATGTTTAATTCCATTCCAATGTCATTTGTAGCAGATGAACTGAATCTCGCTAATAAATTTACTACAAATGATATATCTGGTCTAGTGCAGTTGGCGAGATACATTAAAGCACCTATGGCACTTAAATATGGGACCTCTAGTCTAAGAATTTGTTCACCTTCCTCTTGTGATCTAAACGGATCCTTTTTTATATCGAGTGACCTTACGACCATTGGAGTACTCAATGGATGTGCTTTATACATATAAAATCGCTTTAATACTCTCTGAGTATACGCTGTTTGATGGACAAAAGTTCCATCATTTAAATACTCAATTTGCAGACCAAGGCATGATTTGGTTTTACCAAAATCTTTGATTTCAAACTCCTTTTTCAAGTATTCAACAGCCTTTTGGAGCTCCTCTGGAGTTCCAATCAAGTTGAGATCATCAACATAAACTGCAATGATTACAAACCCTTGTCTATTTTTCTTAATGAAAATACATGGACAGATGGGTCATTTGTGTAACCCTTTTGTACCAATGACTCACTGAGTCGATTATACCACATTCGTCCGGACTGTTTCAGTCCATATAATGATTTTTGTAATTTGATGGAATACATATGTTTAGGATTTGATTCATATGTCTCTAACATTTTTAATCCCTATGGGACTTTCATATAGATATCTATATCTAAATTTACATATAGATACGCAGTAATAACATCCATTAATCTCATTTCAAGATTTTGATGGACTGCTAAACTGATAAGATATCTAAATGTTATTCCATCCATTACAGGGGAATATATTTCATCATAATCAAATCCGGGTCTCTGTGAGAACCCTTGGGCGACTAATCTCGCTTTGTATCTGACAATTTCATTTTTTTTCCTTTTTTATCTTACAAAAACCCATATGTATCCGACTGGCTTTATATTTTCTGGTGTTTTGACAATCGGTCCAAACACATTTTGTCTAGTCAGGGAATCCAATTCAGATTGGATTACATCTTTCCATTTTGGCCAATCTTTTCTTTTCTGACATTCATCAACCGAATTTGGTTCATGATCCTCGTCATCATTTATGATGTCACGTGCTATGTGGTATGAGAATACACTATCTATGATAATTGCATCTCGGTTCCAAACATTTCTGCTTGTGACAAAATTTATTGATATTTCATTATTTTCAATTTCCTGCTCCTCTGCAGCTGCAAGTTTCTGCTCCTCTGGAGCTATTTGCTCTTCAAGAGCTTCTTTTTCCTCTGAAAATTTTTTCTGTAATTTTGTCACTTTCAATGTTTTGTAATCCTCTTTTCTTTTGAGGATTTTTATCTTTGGAACCTAGTGGTCTATCACGCTTCAAGCGTGCAGTAGATTCATCTTTGGCACTTGTAATTGGTCCTTCTGGGACATTAATTTTGATTGGAACATTTGCTTCCGGTATATGAGATTTTGTTACTCTTTTAAAGTCGCATAATACGTCCGGAAATTAATTTGCAATATTCTGCAAATGTACAATTCTTTGTACTTCTAGTTCACAATCATTTGTACGAGGATCAAAGAAATCCAACGGTATTTTCCAGTTGATTTCTTTTTCTTTCTTTGGTTGATTTCTGTCTCCCCCTAATGTCGGAAAATGAGATTCGTCAAAATGAAAATCTTTGAATTTTGCAGTAAATAAATTACCAGTTAATGGTTCAAGATATTGAATAATCGATGGTGATTCATACCCGACATATATTCTCAATCTACGTTGGGGACCCATCTTTGTGCGCTGAGGTGGTGCAATCGGGACATATATTGCGCAACCAAATATTCTAAGATGGGATATATTGGGTTCATGCACTAATGTTAATTGTATAGAGGAGTATTCATGATAATGTGTCGGTCTTATCCGCACCAATTTTGTTGCAAGAAATATTGCATGTCCCCAAGCTGTCAATGACAATCCAGATCTCATTAATAATGGTCTGGAAATTAGTTGTAAACTCTTTATAAGCGATTCAGCAAGTCCATTATGTGTATGGACATGAGCAACATGATGCTCAACTGTTATGCCAATTGACATGCAGTATTCATCAAACCTCTGGGATTAATATTCACCAGCATTATCCAATCGGATATTTTTTATTGTATAATCAGGGAACTGTGCTCGTAAATCATAATATAATAATTTGAGCAAGTAATTTTGCAAACGCATGGTTTGTAACGCCCCAAAAATTTTAAACCAATTTTTGTGACGTCACTGCCGTGTTACCTCCCTTAAACTGTTGGCCAGTCAATTTAAGTTTGATAACAAGAAGCCTGGTAATCAGAAAATCCAACACATCATAATATCAAAGTAACAGAGTAAGCAATAGAAACAAGTCCATCATATAATCATAACAACTCGGCTACAAGCCTCATACGGTACCTCACCTCGGTACTCACGTCTACCTGTCCAAAATATCAAGTACAAGGAGGAATGACAAATGATTGGTTCACAGACCAATTCCAATTCACAGTAATACTCAGAAATATCAGACAAGTCACATAAAGATAACGTAGGGTCTAATACAGCATATTAGTCAACAACATAATAATGCAGTCCTATTAGATCACTCAGTCCCAAACCCGTCACCATGATCATGCTCTGTGTCCTCCTCGGGACTATCTATAAGAAAGACAAAATGCAAGGTGTCAGTATAAAAAGTACTGAGCAAGAGTAGGAAAAGCTGGGAAACAGGGAACCAGATTTTAAAGGGTTATTAACAATTTATATAATTGCGTAATTAAATTAATAATTAAACATCACACCGTCCTACACCGGTGCTTCAACCACGTCATACACTACAAAACAATAATAAGATGAATGATGGATGATGAGATGAATGGTATGACCTAAAGTGTCTATCTACTCTTAATGCAGCACATAAGTATGCCTAGCGCGCATCCTAATACCATGGCCGGCATTCCTTCCCATTAAGGATCCACCTCTCCTTAATGGTCGAAAGAGATGCCTACTGTGCCCCCGCCGCGGACACTACATGCATAAAGGGGTAAGTGGACTTACGGAGTGGCATCCCCAAGGATCGAACCACAGACAGCGGGTAGAGCCCAGAGCATCTCGCTCTCGAAAGCTTACATGCCCAGAACTAAGTTCTCGAAAGCATAACACATAATCAACACAATATATATATGCCCAAGATAATCAAATATTCATGTATGCCCAGTTTAACAACTCGAAAGCATAAACATGAGATTTGTATCCTTGAAAGCATAAAGTCACCAATCATAATAATGTCAAACACATGCCCAATCTCATAACTCGGAAGCATAAATTGTATAAATCCCATAATCATAATTCACATGCCCAATCCCCAGATTCGAAAGCATACTAAGATAATTTCCAAGTCCCAAGACTAGGATTTAGATTCCAGGTTAGCCAAACCCCACATATTGGCTCGCAACTCTATTACAGGAGTTAAGTACAAGGTCACTCGAATCTCCTTAATTTCTAAGGCATGGTAGATTCCACAATCCAATACCAATAGTTATGAATCAAGTACCAACAAGGATTAGACCATTTTAAAATATTTCTCGAATCCTAGAAACGAGTAAGAAACGATAAAATATGAAAGGGAGTGAAAAATGGAAGAAAACAACGAATCGGCACGCAGGGGACACCCTCGGGTTATAAATTCCTATTTTAAATTTTTGAAGGAGTCATTATCACTGAAAGGTTGGAAAAACTCAAACGGCGCTTTTTCTGGAATGAGTGGAATGGGGAAAGGAAGTTACACACATTATGCTGGGAAAGGATATGTATGCACAAGGAAGGAGGTCTTCAGATCTGGGATACTCAGAAATTTAATAAAGCACTATTAACAAAGTGGAGATGGCGTTTTGGAGCAGAACAAGCCTTGTGGAAGGAGGTTATAACAGCAAAATATTACGGGGGAGTGGCGCGGATGGTGCCGGATCAAGCGGTTGGAAGATCAGTCTGGGGAAATATTTGTAGTTCATGGGAAACAGTGACAGGGGCTGATCAGGAGGGATTCAGAATAATTATCGGCAATGGGGAACGAACATTGTTCTGGAAAGATGTATGGGTTGAAGGCGGACAGCCTTTGAAGGAGTTATTCCCGAGGCTGTTTGTTCTAGCATGCAACAAGGACGGAAAAGTGTCGGAATTTGGAAATTGGAAAGGTACCGAATGGGAATGGAACATAGTTTTTAGAAGAACGTTGTTTGAATGGGAGTTGGAATTGTGGAGGGATCTGATGGCTATTTTGGAGAGGTCGAAACTGTGTCGTTTCATACCTGATAGAGTGGCTTGGCTGAAGGATAGGAATGGTATTTTTACAACAAAATCTTGCTGGAATCGTGACTCAGGAAACTTGAGCAATGAGAGCAGCTGGTTATGGAGAAATCTATGGAAGATAAAGGTGCCAACAAAGGTGAAATTACTGGTTTGGAAGGCTCTCAACAACGCACTTCCAACAAGGGAGATCCTGGCGTACAGAGGGTGCATCTTAAGCCCTGATATTGTATGTCCATTTTGCGAATCTGAAGTGGAAAATGTAGATCATCTCTTCTGTCTATGCAAAGTGACTGGGAGTTTGTGGAATCAAGTTATCTCTTGGTTTGGAATAGATTGGGTGTGCTCCGGTACGACATGGAATATGTTGGCAGGGTGGCTAGGCTTTAATCCCAAACGAAATCGGAAAACGCTGTGGATGGTGTCGGGAATGGCTGTTATGTGGCTCATTTGGAAAAGTAAGAATGGCATAATTTTTAAAGGTCAATCTTTCACATTGGTAAACGCTGTGGCAGAATTGAAATGGATAGTAAGGCTGTGGTGGGGGGTGGGATACAGTATGATGCAATCTTATTTGGGTGATCTAAACGTGGACTTCCCTGCTGGGTTAGTTCAAACAATTCAGCATCGGATAAAGGCTCCTAGAAAAGGATTAGTATGGGAAAGGCCTCTTAATGGGTGGTGGAAAATTAATACAGATGGTTCGTCATTGGGGAATCCCGGACAAGCAGGCATTGGAGGTGTCATTCGGGACGAAGAGGGTGGACTCATATATCTCCTGTCGGACTATATTGGCATAACTGACTCTACAGAGGCAGAAATCACAGCGGTTAGTAGGGTATGTCTGGCACTAATTCGAGATCAAGGATTCCCCCTCCAACGATTGGTGTTCGAATGTGACTCAAGGAATGTGGTGGGCTAGATTACAGACCCTAGGAAACTCCCATGGCGGTTGAATAAGCTGTTAGGGCCGATCATGATGGTGATGAAATGTGCTGGGGAAGTTCGAGTGCATCATATATTGAGAGAACGAAATGATGTGGCAGACTTTTGGGCAAAGAGGGGTGCGACAAAATCAGGAAAGGTAGAAGTATGGTTTTAAGTGTGGCAGACTTTTGGGTAAATCGCTCTCTTTCTTGATCAGTAAAGGATGGTGGCATAAAAATAGGAAGCTAGAAAGAGCGCAGAAAGTAGTAATCTTGTGGAGAAGTGGTCTTGAAACAGATTACGGCAGGAAGTGAATGCTGGTGATGACAAAGTGATTGTTGTAGTGAGGAGAAAGGGGAATGGAAGAACGTTGTCTGCTAGGAGGAACCACTTCTACAAACAGGAAGGAAGTTGTTGTACTGACATATATGTGCAAAATCTAGTTATCTTGTTTTTTCAGGTTGTAGCTGATGCTGGGGACTCGTGAGAAGGCTGCTGGTGATTACAAGTGAATACTGAATTCTGAGTCACTTGCTGAAGAGGATGCGGACACGATGGATGTCATCTGGGAAACAAAGGATGCTGCGGGAGCTGGGGCCCTGCGGAGACTGATGTTGTTGCTCATTCCTGATCTATTGCTAAGTTTGCGGTCTAGTTGTTTTGACCATAGTGAACGATGATGTGAACATGGCCATCTTGGAATACGAAAGAATACAAATGAAAGCTCAAGTCCTTTGGATACACAGTGGTTTGGGAGTAAAGAGATGGAGCAAAGAATCGGACCAGCCGTCCCTGGCAGGAAGAAGGATCTGGGAATGGAACACATAAGCTTCTGTTACGCCAATATGGTGAGATTTGAATCTTTATGCTCCCTTTAAAATGCGAATTAGTAGTGGTCATGTTGGTATTCTAGACCTAGTCTCAAGTATTCATGTTGAGCCTGCATACGTCTATTCCAATGCTTTGCAATGAAAACAATACGAGGATGAATTCCTTTGAAACCTTGTCCCTAACCTGTTATACCTTATGCCATATACCAGATAGCCATTTTTATCAGCTGAAATTCCTTTTTGTTTCCAATGAGCCTTGATACCGGAACCAATTATTTCTTACCTGTCACAGCCTCACTGCATCTTGATCACCTTGAAACTGAGGAGTGTCTGTTAATGTACATAGAGGAATTCCTATGGCTGCATACGTATTTGGTTGTTGAAAATTTGAGGAGAATGATAGATAATAAACTGGGAGGGTGAGAAAACGTGAGGAAATATGAGAAGGGTTATTTTCTTCTAGCTTGGATGCTTGGTAAATCCTAGGTAGGAAAACCTGGGATGTTAAAAGAATAAGAAAAAGTAGAGGAGTTGAGAAAAAAGAAAAAGAAAAAAGAAAAGAAAAGTTAAGAAAAAGAAGAAGAAGAAAAAAGAGAAAAAAGAAAAGAAAAAAGAGTAAAAGAAAGAGAAAAGAAAGAAAAAAAGAAAAAAGAGATGAGGATAAGTGAGGATTTGTGAAATAAGAGAAGTTTTAATGGATGTGAATGAGTACTGTGGAGTATACAAAGTAGGTAAAGGGGAGCTTGGGGCTTTGGACAGATAAGGGGATGCAAGTGAAAAAGTTCCTATAGGATAGCTTTTATGGTTTCATCATTTGGAGTGTAAGTGAACAAAGTCTTGAGAGAAAGTTTCAGGATTGTCATAATGGAGACTGGTTTTGTTACCACTTTGCTATGACCAATTTGTATGCAGCTTAATAAGATTCTGGTGTGAACATTAATAGATGCTTCTCTTTTCCCCTAGCCGTCCATCTGGTTTTTCACTCAGACCTTGTCTTCTTTGTTTCTGTTTTGGCCTGTTTTCTCAAAGCATTGGTTTAGTTGTACAAAGCAGGGGAGATGTGATGCTTGAAACTAGTGGATGAAATGCCACTGTGACTTATTATATGGGAGCATGAAATGATGCAATTGCTGAAGAAGAAGCTACAGTTGGGGCTTTGGTAACTCGGGGATGGCCTCTCGTTTCTGTCTCGTTTCTGTCTTCAGGTCGGGAAGTGTCGTGCCTATGGTTTCTGAACAATATCTTTGTGCTATCTTGAATTGTCGTAGACCAACGTTAATGGTTTTGATCGAAGGAACCGAAAGGCTATTTGTAGAACATGATTAACGCAATTAGTTTGTACTGTGAGGCCAGACGGCTACTCATTGTGGATGTATCAAGTCGTTTTGGTTGTGATAAATAAAATAACATTTTCCTCAAAAAAAATCACTGAATTCTGATTGCATATTTGAAATCCTTGTTTCGAGTAGAGTCAGATTCACATATGGATTGCAAAAATCAGATTAGAAACGAGTAAGTTAGGGCCGATTCAAGTTTGTGAGTTTTTTGGTGCACAGGAGGCGCCAATTGTGGCGCTCCAAGCCCCTTTTGGGCGCCGCAAAGGAATTGCGGTGCCTAAACTGAAGACTTCAAGGGCTGGGGTTTAGGGTTTAGGCGCCGCACCACTTTTAGGCGCCGCACAGGGTATGTGGCGCCTCTGAAGCTTCAGCAGAGGCAGAATATCGAGAAATTCGCCCCTTTCTTCCAATCTTCCCCCACAATAAGCTAAATCCTACTCTTGCCTTGGATTTTTGGTGTCCCAATACTTCAATTAACAGCTCCCCAAGCTTCCAAACACCAAGAATGAGCTGCATTACAAGAATCAAAACCAAACTTAACAAAAATCCACCAAGAACCAAAGTTCTTCAACATGCAAGAGTTCTTGAGCTTAACCCATCAAAATGTCCAACCAAAAATTAACATAAAACTTACACAAGCTCTCAAATCAGTCACCACAACCTCCCCAAGGAAAATGACAAGCTCCACCAAGCTCAAATCTACATTTGAACAAAAAATCCCCAAATTTTCGTCACCATGGTGGACAGCCCCAAAATCACCTCAAGAACTCATAAAAAATGGAGAATAAGGTGGGGAAATTACTTACCCAAGTATGTATAATCAATCCCCTAGCCTCCTTTGAGCTCAAACTTGCTAAAAGTCTCTCAAAGACTCCATTTTTGCACAAATGCTCTCAAAAATGGGAAAGCCCTAGTTTTTTAGTGTTGAGACACCAAATGAAGCTTATGGCAGATTTTTGGGGGTCTTATTTGGGTGTGGGTCAACCCGGGTCAGACACGGGTCGGGTCGGAAGGTGAGTTAACGGGTTGGTTCACTTGTCTTGAGCCATTCTTATCATATTGCACTCACTTGAGCACTTGAGCACTTATTCTCTTGTGGGTTTGAACCCACTTATTCTTCCACTTCATTAAAATCATACCTACAAAATATCCATATAATAAATCATTTATTAATTAACCACAATTAATAAATTAATCATGTGTTAATTAAATCGGGGTGTTACAATCCCTCCCCCTTGGGATCATTCATCCTCGAATGCAAGAATGTGGATTGAGTAGGTTATCTCATTGATTTGGAGTCAAATCCAATTCAGGATATCGCTCCAACATACTGTCATCGGTCTCCCAAGTGGCATCTTCTACCCCATGTCTCGACCAAAGTACTTTCACCATCTTGATCACCTTTTTGTGAAGTACTTTCTCCTCAGTATCCAAAATTGCCACAGGATACTCCTCATACTCCAAGCTCTCATCCAATTCCACTTCATCCGGTTGGATGATCTTGTCGGGATCGGAAACATATTTCCTTAATTATGAGACATGGAAAATATTATGCACATTTCCCACCTCAGCTGGTAATTCTAAACAATAGGCCACCTTCCCAACTTTCTTCATGATCTCGAAGGGACCTATAAATCGAGGACTCAATTTCCCCTTCTTACCAAATCGTCTCACACCTTGCATCGATAATCCTGAGCTTCCTTGATTCTGTCTCTGATCACTCGCACCATTGTAGTGGTTTGCTCAATAAGCTCGGGACCCATCACCCCTTGCTCTGAAGGATCATTCCCACACAAGGATGTCCTGCACTTCCTCCCGTATAAGGCATCGAAAAGAGCCATACGTATACTCGCGTGATGACTATTGTTGTAAGAGAATTCCACCAAAAGTAGAAGTCTCTCTCAATATCCTTGGAAATCTATCACACGAGCTCTCAACATATCTTTCAAGGTTCTGATAGTCCTTTCGGTCTGTCCACCAGTTTGAGGGTGCCACGCCGTACTCATTCAATTTTGAGTGCCAAAAGCTGTTTGCAATTCCTTCCAAAATCTAGATAAGAATCTGGAATCCCTGTCTAAGATGATCTCCTTCGGCACCCCAAACTGTCTAACCATATGTTGGATGTAAGCACCCGTCAATTATTGCATACTCCAATTCAATCTCATAGGTACAAATATCGCGCTCTTGGTCAGTCGGTCTACAATCACCCAAATGGTGTCTAACCTATTCCTCGTCTTAGGCAATCCCGTGACAAAATCCATAGCAATAGATTCCCACTTCCACATGGGAACCTCCAAAGGTTGCAATAACCCCGAAGGTCGCATGTGTTCAGCCTTAACCTTCTGTCAAGTAGGGCACTTAGACACAAACTCTGCAACTTCCTTCTTCATACCTTTCCACTAATAACCCAGCCTGAAGTCCACGTACATCTTCACTAATCCCGGATGTACAGAGTAAGGTGTACAGCGTGCTTCCTTCATAACCTTCCTTTTTAGTGTCTGGTCCTCGGAAGGCGCACACCAATGATCCTCAAGCTTGATTAACCTCTGCTATCAATAGGGAATCGGTCTGCCTCGCCTTGTCAAATTCTGGCTCTCAAATGCACCATCTCTTGACTTATAGCTTGACTCAATTTGAGTTCCTCCAGTAATGAAGGTGTTGCGATCATAGCATTTAGCCTTTCCTTAATACCGTAAGGGATGGCCACAGTTTCCTCCTTTTCCAAGTCTTGCCTCAAATGCCAAGGGAGGGTAATAGTGCTCAGCATGTGTCCCTCCCTGCTAAGTGCATCAGCCACTCGATTCGCCTTTCCCTCAATGTATCGAATGCTAGTGTCATAATCCTGCAAGAACTCCAACCACCTTCGCTGCCTCCCACTAATCTTATCTTCAGTGTAAAGACACTTAAGATTCTTTTGGTCCGAGTACATTTGACACTTGCACCATAAAGATAATGTCTTCAAATCTTCAATGCATGCACGACCGCTGTCATCTCCAAGTCGTGAGTTGAGTAATTTAGCTAATGAGGCTTCAATTGCCTAGATGCATATGCAATTACTCGGCCATTATGCATAAGTACACACCCAAGCCTTGATGAGATGCATCAGTGTATAACTCATATTCCCCAGACTCGTCGGGTAACACTAAAACTGAAGCTTCTGTCACCTTCTCCTTCAATAGATCAAATGCCTCTTGACAATCCTCGCTCCACTGAAAAGGTACATCTTTCCTCAATAACTGAGTCAGGGGTCGAGCACTACTTACAACACCCCTCCATGAACCTCTTGTAGAATCCTACCGACCCAAGGAAACTACGTACCTCCCAGACAGTAATTAGTGGATTCAACCCCAACACTACTTCCACCTTAGCTGGATCCACGGAAATTCCTTAACCCGAAATGATATGCCCAAGAAAAGCAGCCTTATCCAGCCATAATTCACACTTGAAAGCTTGGCATATAATTTGTGCTCCCTGAGCAACTGCAAAACTATTCTGAGATGCTCCTTATGCGTTTGTATATTATCGGGAGAGTGTACCTATATTCATCGATGAAAATGACCATACACACATCCATCCATGGTCTGAACACATAATGCATCAAGTCCATGAAAACCGCCGGTGCATTAGTCATTTCGAACGGCATCACCGTAACTTCAAAATGACCGTAACGTGCTTAGAAGGATGTTTTCTTGTGGTCCCCTTTTCTCTATTCGAATTTAATGATATCCGAATCTTCAATCAGTCTTAGAAACGTAGAAGCGCCCTTCAACTGATCAAACAAGTCGTCGATCTTAAGTAATGGAATGTCGGTTCTTGATCGTCACCTGATTAAGTCTGCCGTAATCGATGCACATTCACAACTCCCATCCTTCTTCTCACAAAGATTACCGGTGCTCCCCAAGGTGAACCGCTTGGTTGAATGTATCCTTTATCAAGTAACTTCTTGAGATTCTCCTTTAACTCCCTCAATTCTGCAGGAGCCACATGATAAGGAGCCTTGGCAATCAGAGTTGTCCCCGGCACCAAGTCTAAGGTAATATCTATCTCCCGGGTATCTCATCAGAATTGCATCGGAAGATCCCGAGATGATAGGAATTGGTGACACAGGTGGTCCTGATGTAGGTGGTGTGATCTCGTGCACATAGCAAATATGCGCCAGGTACCTCTTTCTGTTTAATCAGAAGACACGGAGGATACAACTCAAACATTAGGGTAATAGATCACTTCTGCACCTTCTTGATTAACAAAAGATATTCTTGGTACTCTGAAATCCAACCTCGCCTGGTACTTGGAAAACAATCCATTCCCATTATTGGAGATCGGAATCCGCCAAGTATAGCACCACGAGATCAGTGCTGAACTCCCGAATCCTTTATGGTTATACGTGCATTGGGTCCTCTCCGTTCACTTCGTATTATATCACCAGATGGTAATGACACAGGAAGATGATAAGTCATCAAAGGTCCCGTCCGGTGTTCGAATATAATATCTGAGGATATAAGTGTACACAGTGCCCGAATTTAGCACGTTGTCAACAAGTATAGTACCTACAAATTCAACAATATGTTGCACTATCCTAATAATGACTTGCAATAACACAACATGCTCCACTTAGCGCTGGTAATATTCTGAACTGCCATGTCCCCACTTGCTCCAAAGTGAGGAACTCCCTCCTCTTGACATCCATCATCTAAGGAAGTTAGAATGAGATCGCAAGGCATAGCAGATCGCCTCCCAAGTGAATCTGGATCTCTTCGCAAACTCGTTCTCACAAGTTCGCCACCAACGTAGCGTTGAATCCACAAGATGCCTATTGGGATGAACTGGATCGACTCTCTGTCCCTGATTAATGTTATGCATAACTGAGAACATCTGTGGCATAAGCTGAACGGAATTGAAAGGCATAGGCCTAAATGGCAATGGTGGTGAAACTGGTTCGTCCTCATGGCGAAGTCCTCCATCAACTCCCAAAGTTCATCTGCATGAAGGCCCTTCTCTTTAGTGAGGTCATTCTTTCACCGACATTATACTGCCCATCGTCACAAATTATTGGTCCCGAATTTCTATGAGGCCTTTCCCGCCTCTCGGTTTCCAACTCTGCGTGACGGTATCATGTACTCAAACGTAACAAACAATTGAGTGACATTCGGTAATGACACTGAATAAAAATTAAGTAAGTATAGATCTCCCAAGATATCCTTGTGGATTGATCGTGGTTTGGCTCACAAACCAAAACTCAATCCCATAAGGGACGCAGTTATCCCAAAAATAATGCAAAGCAATAGGAATATAAACATAATCAGATACAAATCCTATACTATATGCATTCCCCCACACACCTCACCACATGATTGTGTCAATTTCTAAGCACATAAGAGCACACATGGCTCTGATACCAACATGTAACGCCCCAAAAATTTTAAACCAATTTTTGTGACGTCACTGCCGTGTTACCTCCCTTAAACTGTTGGCCAGTCAATTTAAGTTTGATAACAAGAAGCCTGGTAATCAGAAAATCCAACACATCATAATATCAAAGTAAGAGAGTAAGCAATAGAAACAAGTCCATCATATAATCATAACAACTCGGCTACAAGCCTCATACGGTACCTCACCTCGGTACTCACGTCTACCTGTCCAAAATATCAAGTACAAGGAGGAATGACAAATGATTGGTTCACAGACCAATTCCAATTCACAGTAATACTCAGAAATATCAGACAAGTCACATAAAGATAACGTAGGGTCTAATACAACATATTAGTCAACAACATAATAATGCAGTCCTATTAGATCACTCAGTCCCAAACCCATCACCATGATCATGCTCTGTGTCCTCCTCGGAGTATCTATAAGAAAGAAAAAATGCAAGGTGTCAGTACATAAAGTACTGAGCAAGAGTAGGAAAAGCTGGGAAACAGGGAACCAGATTTTAAAGGGTTATTAACAGTTTATATAATTACATAATTAAATTAATAATTAAACATCACACCGTCCCACACCGGTGCTTCAACCACGTCATACACTGCAAAACAATAATAAGATGAATGATGGATGATGAGATGAATGGTATGACCTAAAGTGTCTATCTACCCTAAATGCAGCACATAAGTATGTCTAGCGCGCATCCTAATACCATGGTCGGCATTCCTTCCCATTAAGGATCCACCTCTCCTTAATGGTCGAAAGAGATGCCTACAGTGCCCCCGGCGCAGACACTGCATGCATAAAGGGGTAAGTGGACTTACGGAGTGGCATCCCCAAGGATCGAACCACAGACAGCGGGTAGAGCCCAGAGCATCTCGCTCTCGAAAGCTTACATGCCCAGAACTAAGTTCTTGAAAGCATAACACATAATCAACACAATATATATATATGCCCAAGATAATCAAATATTCATGTATGCCCAGTTTAACAACTCGAAAGCATAAACATGAGATTTGTATCCTCGAAAGCATAAAGTCACCAATCATAATAATGTCAAACACATGCCCAATCTCATGATTCGGAAGCATAAATTGTATAAATCCCATAATCATAATTCACATGCCCAATCCCCAGATTCAAAAGCATACTAAGATAATTTCAAGTCCCAAGACTAGGATTTAGATTCCGGGTTAGCCAAACCCCACATATCGGCTCGCAACTCTATTACATGAGTTAAGTACAAGGTCACTCGAATCTCCTTAATTTCTAAGGCATAGTAGATTCCACAATCCAATACCAATAGTTATGAATCAAGTACCAACAAGGATTAGACCATTTTAAAACATTTCTCGAATCGGCACGCAGGAGACACCCTCGGGTTATAAATTCCTATTTTAAATTTTTGAACGAGTCATTATCACTGAATTCTAATTGCATATTTGAAATCCTTGTTTCGAGTAGGGTCAGATTCATATATGGTTTGCGAAAATCGGATTAGAAACGAGTAAGTTAGAGCTGATTCAAGTTTGTGAGTTTTTTGGTGCACAGGAGGCGCCAGTTGTGGCGCTCCAAGCCCCTTTTGGGCGCCGCAAAGGCATTGCGGCGCCTAAACTGAAGACTTCAAGGGCTGGGGCGCCGTAGCGGCGCTCCGGACCACTTTTAGATGCCGCATAGGCTATGTGACGCCTCTGAAGCTTCAGCAGAGGCAGAATATCGCAAAATTCGCCCCTTTCTTCCAATCTTCCCCCACAATAAGCTAAATCCTACTCTTGCCTTGGATTTTTGGTGTCCCAATACTTCAATTAACAGCTCCCCAAGCTTCCAAACACCAAGAATGTGAGCTGCATTACAAGAATCAAAACCAAACTTAACAAAAATCCACCAAGAACCAAAGTTCTTCAATATGCAAGAGTTCTTGAGCTTAACCATCAAAATGTCCAACCAAAAATTAACATAAAACTTACCCAAGCTCTCAAATCAGTCACCACAAGCACCCCAAGGAAAATGACAAGCTCCACCAAGCTCAAATCTACATTTGAACCAAAAATCCCCAAATTTTCGTCACAATGGTGGACAGCCCCAAAATCACCTCAAAAACTCATAAAAAATGGAGAATAAGGTGGGGAAATTACTTACCCAAGTATATATAATCAATTCCCTAGCTTCCTTTGAGCTCAAACTTGCTAAAACTTTCTCAAAGACTCCATTTTTGCACAAATGCTCTCAAAAACGGGAAAGCCCTAGTTTTTTAGTGTTGAGACACCAAATGAAGCTTATGGCAGATTTTTGGGGGTCTTATTTGGGTGTGGATCAACCCGGGTCAAAAACGGGTCGGGTTGGAAGGTGAGTTAACGGGTTGGTTCACTTGTCTTGAGCCATTCTTATCATATTGCACTCACTTGAGCACTTGAGCATTTATTCTCTTGTGGGTTTGAACCCACTTATTCTTCCACTTCATTAAAATCATACCTACAAAATATCCATATAATAAATCCTTTATTAATTAACCAAAATTAATTAAATTAATCATGTGTTAATTAAATCGGGGTGTTACATGGTTATGAGATGATAATAATGATACATTGGACCATCGTGTTCATGCATCAATTAGCACCATAAAATATTTAAATGGTCCACATGATAGATCTATAGGTTTACATGTATCACCCTGAATTCTTTCAAGAAAACTAGGGCTTTTAGTTCCCACTTTTGTTGGTGAATGTTTGGAAATCAATTTTCCTTGGGAGCAAGCAACACATATATAATCATTATGTTGTAGCAATTTTTGTCTCTTTAATGAATGGCCATGACTATTTGTAATAATTCGCCTCATCATTGTAGAGCCGGGATGGCCTAGGTGATCATGCCATATTATATATTCATCAGTAAGTCTATGGCTTCCAATAGACATCTGGCCTATTTTGGGATGATATATATTAGTGGGCATCTGGCCATCAATAAACCTCTGGTCTATTTAGGGATGTTTATCATTGGGCCCTGGCCTTCAATAAACATCTGGTTTATTTGGGAAATATTAGACCTGTGGTCTAAGTGATAATTTCAATTGTATTTATCTTTGAAAAATACAATCCAGAAAACAGAGCTGGTAATTTTTCTAATACATATTTCTTACCATGAGTGCTATTTGTAATTAATAAATATTCAACATTCTCTGAAGTCGATGTCTCGAGATGATACCCATTTTCTCGGATATCTTTAAAACTCAATAAATTTTTTCGAGACTTGAGAGATAGGAGTGCATTTTTCACAATTAATTTTGTTCCCACTGGGAAAATAAGGTTGGCTATGCCAATTCCTTGTATAATATTTGCACTGCCACATATTGTGTTTATGTTTGTATCTCCCATTCTTAAATTGGAAAAATAGCTTATGTCTTTTAGTATCGTGTGCGTTGAAGCACTATCAATAAGACATATATTATCACTTTTATGATTCCCCATTTTGCTGTAATTAAAACAAGATATCATTAACATTAAAATAAGATTAAATATAAGTGAGACAACACAATGCATAGATAATAATATAGCATAAAATAAAAAATAAAAAAATCAAAGCATAATAAAAACAATATAATAAAATGTAATGCAGTATTTAAATAAGACTGCATCATTGAAGAATTTGCACATCTTTAGATGGCATAGTTAGCATATCAATAATGGTCTTTTGTAATATCAATAGTGTCGTCAGCATTTTTTTTTCAACAAGGTATATTTCAACCTATTTGTATCAAGTATTTTTGGTAAACTTGTACCAAATATTTGTCTGAACGACCAATTTTGGGACTATGTCCTCCTGCCATATATAGCATTTTTCTTCAATTTTTTTGCCTTTTAGAGGCACAATTTCTGGCAATTATTTTGCCATGTAAGAATCTGACTCTGTCAGTATACATGACCAAACTTAAGACCCACGAAATCTGTTGATATAACCAAACTAAGATTTATGGACTCTGTTGGTATTCATGTTATTTTCATTAATATTATTGTCACATATCTTAACTATGCCATTATTCTGAATATGACTGATTTATATCATTTACAGACTTATAGTCCAGCAGTCATTATGATGCCCCCCCCCCCCCCCACATTTGAGATTTCAGCAAAAAATCTTTATTTTATGAAAGAGCTGTCATTTGCCCCCACATTAAGGGAACTGTCACTATCTCTTATCAAAAATAAGAATTGGCAAAATGCTTATTTCCCATACATAGATCAATATGATCTTTTGACCGTATTTTTTTCGAGGTCTTGGCCTGTGGCCGTTTTTTTTTTTCTCTTTGTGGTCTAGGCCTATGGCCGTATTTTCTTTTATAATGGTCTTTTCTAGACCCATTGTTTCCAAATAAATTTTAATATCCATATTTCAGGATAATAATCAATCTCGGATCTTTCCATCGGCATAGGTTCCTGTTTGACAAATTAGTCATTATTGATATTCAAAATAATTGGAATATATTACCTCAAGTGATTTTCTTCTGGATCTGAAAAATTTTGGCAGAACCCGGTATGAATTGGATTTTTCAACAAAACTCCAACAAAACCTTGGTAGAATTGGCAAACGCCAACAGGGCTCGTGCTGATGACGTGTTGTGAATATATACCTATTAGCTATTACCTATAGTACCCAATGGTGTAATATGATTATGATGAGTGGTGGGATATAATTAATGATGGTGAGAAAATAGTGGTATAGGTATGCAGATGTATATTGAGAGAAGAAAATGAAAATAAAATGATTTGAAGGAGTCTTCTCTTCTTTCCTTTTTAGATGGTGCAATTACATATATATATATATAGAAAAGATATGTCACCTACCATTCTACACCACGTGCCAACTACCTATTATACAATATACATAATTTTTTTTCTTTTAAAGAAGAAAAGAATAGACTAAAACACATTATAGTTTAATTGTTAGATATAATATCCTTAATCCTTATTTATTTTAATATAAATAAAAAAATGTATATGAAATTCAGAGTAAATTTTTATACATTTTTTTATATAAGTAATTTGTATTGTAAAAGAATATAAGAAGTATTTCAGTATAAACAATTGTAAAGATTTGTGGGAATCATAAATAGTTTTGGATTGTAACAATATTTTTACCCGAAAGCTCTAATACTTTCTTGAAGTGATCATGACGTCCAAACATGATACAAAACATGTGAATATAAACCTTCAATCAAACAAATTTACCATTTTATTTTTCACAAAAAATAACATAAATATAACTATACAATACTAAACTTATCAAGTTTTCCACTCGCTCTCATTATTTTAAATATGAAAGCGAAACTATTTATATTTAGCTTTTTAACAGCAAAAATAATTTATTTTATGCTATGTCCGCTTGATTGTAGGTTTGGATTTTTCTTCCATCATCTTATTCTCTCATTTATTTCCTTTTTAATTTTTTGTTACATCCATTTCCACCACCATTTTAAACAAAAGACTTTTTTTTGGTAAACAAGTCTGAGAATGCGGGCAAAGAGAAAAAGAAAAAGGAAAACCTAAAACACAAACAAAAGACTTTGAATCTCATGTAATTCAAAAAAATTATATTATCATTTTATAGCCTCATATAAGTTCAACACCCATACGCAGCGGGCGAAAAAATTTAGTATATATAATCCCCCCCCCCCCCCCCTCTCTCTCTCTCTCTTAAAAAAAGTGTAAAATATGTAAATGACACGTGATTTAATACAAAAAGCAAAAATACTTTAGTGAAAATCTTTCACCTTCAAAAGCATTTTATATATGGTAAATTGATAATTTATCATTTCTTAACAAAAACAAAAGTGCTTTAGTGAAAATCTTTCACCTTCAAAAACATTTTATATATGATCATTTATCATTTATTATGAAACATAAAAAAAAAAAAGTATTACACTTAAAAAAACAGAGGAAGTATAATATATAAATTTAATATTAAAAAATCATGTAATTAGATAAATACAATGACATTTCACTTGACTGTGATTTTTATATAATTATGTTAAAAAAGTTTATCAAAATTACTCAATGAACAAATTGAACAACTAAAAAAAATGGAGTATTAATTTTCATTTCATTTTCCCCCAAAAATAAAATAAAATAAATTTACAATAATACATTTCAGTCAACATCAACATCTTTTTAATATTTGAGAAAATTACATAACAAAATGAAAAAAAAAAAATAATCACATTGCATTATAACAAAATTGGTCAAATTAAAATTATATGGAGTATATAGTAAATTTAAATACTACTCAACTCTTCGTCAAGAAAAATACTAAACAGTAAATAGTTTCTCACCCACCATAGGTTGAGAGTTCGATTCCCACCAGGTCTTTATCCCTCCCCTTATCGCCTTTGTAATTAATGTGGCTTGAGCTCCCACACAACTTTGCCGATACATAAGTGTCAATGTTTAAAAATATATATATATATATATATATATATTGGCCCAAGACAGACTGTCCCTGATGGACCCCCAAAAGGAAAAAGAATAAAAACAGAAGAAACTACCCAAATTACACACTCATTAATTAACTTTCTACAATTAACATAAGATTCATAGATGATCGTAAGAGTATAAGAACATGCAATGCTATTCAGTCGTTCGTCATCAAATGCATGAAATAAAGACGCAACAATTAACACTAAAATCAGAATAAAAAGGAGCTTCAATGTCTTGAATTTCTTTTAATGGTTTCAGATGCTACTTTTTAAATTATAGTGCTAAAGATCAATCATTTATCTTTCATAGCAAACATAATTTGGGATTCAAATCGAAAGCTTCATATATCATTAGGTCTGGGGATTTCACCTTTCTTCAAGCAAGAGAGAGTATACTCTGCCACATCAATAAGATCTTCAATGTTATGTATGGATCTCTCCTCAGAAGCCATGAAAAAAATTGATCGTGCCTCAGCTCTCCCGGACATTCTTGCCGCATAGGTCAGTGGCAGATTAGGAGAACCAATGCACCTCAATATCTGTCTGTACAGTGATAGAACCCGGCTTCTGTTCCGAGCCAAATCCTCTGCAGTCGCCCAAATTAGGCCTTTTCCCATTGTTCGCTTACTTTTCTTGTCCTGCACAGAGTCTTTGTCATCTCATCAACGATGCCCAAAATTCCAAAAAAATGAAAAAGTACAAAACCTCTAAATTCAACAAAATGTTTCTCAAAAATGGAAAAACCATTCCTTCAACGACTGGTAAATGGTAATGATCGCTAGCAAATATCATAGGAAGAGCAGAAGAGAATATAATTAGTATATAATCCAGTGCAATTTAATGCACCCACCAAACAAAATAATTATTATAGCAAAATTAGTTACCCGTTACAAATTTATCTCTACAAATCAGCCATGACATTTGTTAGTCTCATTTCCACACCCATATCAATTTTCATTGTCAATATAGGCTACAAGAAACCTGTCAGGAATCATGATCCAGTACACAGTAGCAGAGTGAGTTTCTCCCAAACCAATGAAAGAAGGGGATAGCGTACTTCCGATGGTTGATATAGTAGAAACAAAGAGTACAACACCCAGATAAAATGGTCAAACAAAAAAAATGAGAAAAATCCACTTATTTCAAAATATGGAATTTCAACAATGCAATGTATGATTTGAAAGGTGCATTTAAAACAGCTCCAAAATGCTCCCATCTCCATGCTGAATGCAATGAGCACATTCCAAAGAGGCATCTTTCCCAATTAATAATAAAATGAGTACTCACAGGCCATATGTGAAACAAATAATGACATCAACTAATGAGCTGGTAAGTTAATCCAAAAATAGATAGGGATTAGCCGATTAGGAATAAATTCCAAACATAATGTACTACATCTACATCCGTTCCTTAATATTTGCCATGGACCCACATTTCACGCAATCCAATACACATTTTTAATTTGTAATAACTCAAATTGCACACAAGTAAAAATTATGAAAATTTGATATTCTAAATCTATGCAATTAGACGAATTCAACAAGATCCCACTTGACTATATTTTATCTTACATAAATGTATTAAAAAGTCGAATCAAAATTACTCGATGAACAGTGACAAAGTCTCCAAAGTGTCAATAATTTAGGAACGGAGGAAGTATATTTTACCATTTATGACCTAATTAGTTAAAACAACAATCCAAGTGAAATGCCTAGAACATCCAGTAGCTCAAATAACTACCATTGAAATAGATATTCTCCCATAGTTGTAAAAGGTTAATGTCTCAGTGAAACTCAAAGCATGTGCCATGCTATTGCACAGCACACTATCAAACATTTTTTCGAAAATATATACATGTATACTACCTTACAAATATAAGATATATTACAACATAAATCAGCAGCAACATTAATAAAAACTGCAAACCATAGTAGTTGTTTTAAATGTGATCTCAATTAGGGTTTAGGAGTGGGATGATTGAAGGCAATTGTGTACCTGTTTCTGCTTTTTTTTGTTTTCAGAAAAAATTTTGATCTTAAAAATTCAGATGTCTCTATTAGGAATGGTAATGGGCAAGTTCGGGATGGGGATTGGTCTCCTCGTCCACGAAACTGATTATAAAATCATCACTAAAACGGGCTCGATCCACGTGGAGGACCTTAACTGGGAATTGGGATCCCCATCAGGTCCCACCGTTTCCTAGATCCCCATTGGGGAACCCGTTTAGATGAAAATTTTCCATTACTCATTTCATTCCCTGTTCCCCAAACAAGAATCAAAACAAATCCAACTTAACAAACCATTGAACCATAATCTTAGTCCACACCATCTTTTTCAACACAATCAAACCAAAAAAGTAATATAAATTCAAAATATTCAAATACACATGACAAGTTCAATTGTTCAAATACTTAATCCAACCTAATCAAACCAAACTAAATCCAAGCTTGCAACAATCAAGTACGAACAGATTCTAACAAGCCCTGGGCCAAATAAGGTCTGTTCTGCACAAGCTTTTAGAAGCGTTTCGGAGCTTTAGATTTTATATAAAAACAATAGCCCCGCTCTTTACACTAGTTTCTAAAGGCTTTAGCTGTGAATTGCAACTCCTAAAAGCTCTACAATCAGAAGTTACCCTAAGTTGCTTTTGGGAGCTTTCGAAAGCTACTTTCCAATTTAATTAATTTTTCACTTCAAATTATAATTTATAACAGCTACAACTACTTCTACCGAACACTTATGTAAAAAGTGATAGCTACAACTCGTACAGCTTCCAACAGCTACTCCCTACACTCCAGGTCGCAGCTACAACCCACACTATACATGCAGAACAGACCCTAAAGGGATTGATGAACATACACACATGCTCAGGATTTAATCTAACAATGGGCACATCCCAATAGATTCAATATAACAAGAATCTGAGGGAACTTTAATATAAAATTGTAACAACCAAACCACAAATTAACCCTCTTAGGATTTAAGAGTTGGGTGAAACTAACCTAATCGCAGCAGACAGTAGAATGGATTAGACCGAGGAAATCAAAACTCTAGGGCGTGGAATAGGAAGGAGCCAGGGCAGAGACGGCGGGACTGTGAGCAGGGACTGGCGGATGAGTGGAGGACGGTGCCCAGCGGAGTGGACGACAGCAACTGGAGGCACACGGCAGAGAGCTGGAGGCGGATCGATTTCACTAGGCTTTAGGTCAAAAGGGGAGGATTTAGACACGGTGAGGAAGAAGCAGGGCATTCCAACAACGAGGGTGAAGAAAGACAGTAGCAGACTAGCGGTAGAGGGATGAGGAAATCTAGAAATGAGATTGTACAGGGTATTGAAGTTTAATTAATAACTAGTATTTTTTGCCTGCGCTCCGCGCACGGGCGATGCCTTTTTTTTTCTATTTTAATAAATTAACTTAATAATTTGTTAAGTTAATTACAAAATAAATTTACATCAAATACATCCACATTTTTTCCCCAATATAAGTATTACCCTTTCTAAATTTTAAAAGTCTAAAATACATCCACATTTTTGCCCCCAATTTAAGTATAAAATGCTCAAGTAATAAATTAATAAAAGAAAAACAAATGTATTGAAGCGCAAGATACATCAAATGTCTTATCCCAAAAAGACTGTTCGAATATAAAATAGAATTTCAAGCTAAAGAGATAATATTCATGGACATGAGCCACCGTGCCATCCATTAGTCACCATGTTTCCATTAGATCTATATTTAAAAGAACTAATAAGTAGTTGAAATATTTATTATTTAAATACAATGGCAAAAAATTAAAAAGAAATATTGACCTTTTCTTTCTTTCTTTAGAAACTAAGAAATTTAGTAAGATTGAAAAGCTAAGTGATATAATTAAATGCAGAGGAGGCAACTACCAAGATTTCATTGGGAGTCTGAATTGCAATCATTGAACCTCTACTGAATTCACCAGATTATATTAAACACACATTCAATTCAACCAGAATGTGTTCTTTTCATTGCGATTCTGGCTTTCTATTCATCATCATCTTCATGTCTTCTTTTCATGTACAATATTTAAGTGCATGCATTTTAATTCTAACCTTCAAATGATAATCCAAAATGCATATAATAGAACATGAATTACATAAATTTTGATGAATATAAAGCTCAAGCCACATTCAATTCACAACCATAATCAAATCCCAAACAAAACCTAAAAAATGACCAAAATAAAGATAAATCAAATGCAACTCAAGCATAAGAATTTTTTTTCTTTTTTAAATTGTGTGTTGCAGACACAACTACAAAGCAAAAAAGGCAATCTCATATTCCTAGCTGATGATGGAGTCACGGGTGGCTATTGAAATAATAATTCATCATATTTGTACCACTAATCTGTCCAAACTGTTGCTAAAATTTTATTAAATGTAAACTCACAATTGTTTAGGTCCAGTTTCATAAAGCAGCCAAAGAACTTATTTAATATTCAATTCTCAATGCAAATCAGTCACTGAAGGAGCTGAAGCTGGAATTACTATATAAAACTAAAATATCAATACTAATGAAAACTATGGTTTGGGGCATGGTCGAAGAGTTTGAGTAAAAACAGAGTTCTTGTTCCGTTCCTTTTTTCTTCATGTCGTTTTTTCACCAATGGCAGATTGACTGATGATTATTTTCCTATATTTCGTCTCCCTAAAGAGCCCTAAAGTTTCTAATCTATTAATTAAACGATAAACCAAACAATATTATAGAATCCCAAATCAAGTCATAATTTTGCCCACATTTTTTAATGAAATAGGTTGCATTGCAAAATCATTAATCAAATAAATCCATGGCTTAAAATTATTCAGCATTCTTATGTCTGTAATTTTGAAAAATTTTATCAGCACATAACTGAGGGAGAAAAATTTTGAAAAACTCAGCCTCCTCAACAGGAATATTAGTAGAACAAAGCGATAAAAGAGTCAATCAATTCTCACAATAGGAACAGGGAGATATATTTAACGGCAAGAACGAAGAAGAAGAAGTTCATCCTAACTGTGAGCAGTCTTCTATTTTTCTGCGAATCCATATTTTTCTCGGCTGTAGGGAGATGGGAAGACATGACAATCATGACTATAGTTTAACTTGTATAACATGATGAAACTTTAAGTGAAAGTCCGTGTGTGATAGTAGCACATTAATAAATGTAAAAAATATTCAAGAACGGATGTAGTATATTTTAATTCTCATTTATGGTTATTACAATCAATGAACCGAGATGTTAACCAATTGCATGAATACAGAACATTATTCTAAACAAATTCAAGGATTTTTAATCAACTCTGATTCCAATTTTTGCTTCCCGAATCCGAATCAAATGCCCCCATAGCACCTAAACTTAGCATCAGTCCCAAATAAAATATCTGCCCTGAACAACATGAAAAACTCTTAAGAACCCATTTACTCTAAAACATTGGGTGTGAAAACTTTTCCAATGTGAAATGAAGGATCCGCTAGCAACATTTCAGAAACCATCATCAACATCACCATCATAATCTAATTAGCTTTTACATTATTTCTTATTTTCAAAATTTTCCAGGTCTTACCTTTCCCTTTCCCTTTTAATAAGACCCGAAGTGTTTAAATATTCTATCCATAAGTCAGGAGCATCCACATAGATCATTTGTATGATGATTAGACCATCTTAGTATACTTCTCTCATTTTCAAATGAAAAGCTGATATTGATGTGAGAAAATGCAAGTAGGCAATATTCAGTTATAGACTTATAGCTTCTAGGTCTTTTGTCATTCTCAAATTTAACATTTTCACAAGAAACACAACAGATTATCACTTTTTTGCCAAAATTCTAATGGGAGATTTAATTGCAAGTTATCCAGAAAAACTCAAAAACTCATTGAAGTCTGAAGAAACTCATAATTCCACCAGCATCAAAATCGAAACACAGAAAGAATATTCACATAACTCCTAGGCATTCTGTCAAACATCATGTAGGCATATATAGTGAGCAATATCAACACTCCAATTCCGCCAACATTAAAATCGAAACACAGAAAGAGAAATAGAAAAATTCATATAATTCCTGGGCATTCTGTCAAACATCTTGTAGGCATATATAGTGAGCAATATCAAATTCATAGCAACATCAACACTCACCAACATCAAAATCGAAACACAGAAAGAGAAATAGGAATATTGCAGTGACTTTAGCGATAATAAAAGCAGAAATAGTTAGACAAATTACAGAGATGATTAATCTGAAGAGAAAAACAACGAATTGCTGAGATCATTATTTTACCTTATTTAGATTCGATCGCGTAGAAGAGAAGACTGATGAGAGTAGAGAGAAAGAACTGAATGCGTCTGCGAAATTTTTGATTCGATCGCGCAGAAAGGAAACTGGAAACTGATGAGAGTAAAAAGAAAGAGCAATGCGACAGAAAATTTGAAGACTTTGGGGTGGGTTAAAACCGAGATAGAGAGAAGGGAGAATGAAGAATGACTAAACAATAGATCAAGATCAGATCTTAAGATCCTAGACAAAAAAATATATATTCATATTGCAGATTAGCAAATTACAATAACCAATATCAATATCAATATCAATGAACAATAATTTGTTTAGCAAAAAAACGGATAATAATTGAGCATTTAAGACATAATGCCTGAGCTGGGGTTGGATTTGTCATTAAAAAATTCCCCATTTTTGTCAGTCTCAACCACTGTCTTATTGGATTCATCATCGTCCATCTGGGCGGGGGTTTAGGACTAAGATCTCCATCAGCAGGGGCGCTGGAAAGGGATGCTACGGCAAGGGCGGCGGTAGAAAGAGGAAGGGGATGCGAGCGCGACAATCGGAAGAGAAGGGAATACGATGGCGACGTCAACAACAGGAAGATGAATTGGAAGAGGAAGATGAAGGGGATGCGTGAAAGATGGAGATGCAAATAAAAATCCATAGATCTGGATTTTGGAAAAGAATAGAGGACTGAAAAACGAAAATATGAGATGAAAAATAAGAGAGAGTGGGATCGGATCGTTCAAATATTTTAAGATCTTGTATAGATCCTATAGATCTTATCCAGATCTCATCCTAATTTAGATCATATACAGATCTTGATCGTTTTGGCTTTGTGGGATCGTAAGATTCTAAGATTTAGATCTAGATTTTAATAACACTGGAATGAAGAATGAAGAAGGAAGAAATGAATAATGAAGACACGGAAAGATAGAGGGATTATTTAATTTAATTTTTTTGAAAAAGAAGCTTTACAATTTTAGAATTTTAGAATTTTTGGCATAAGTAGAATTAATCAGCACTAAGGTGTATCTTCACGATTAATCAGCGCTGAAGTGGATTAATTAGGTTCGTTGATCTAAAAATAAATATATAATGACTGATTAACCCCTTAAAATTAAAAAGAACAAATTAAAATTAATAAGGGCAATGGAGTCTGTAAAGACAAAAAAGTATTCTTGATTTATTACATAGATGATGATAATAATAATAATAATAATAATAATAATAATAATAATAATAATAATAATAATAATAGTAAAATATTTTGATATTAGGACTCATGTTTCCCGGTTATGCCAGCAGATTTGTATGAAACATATTTGGTTGATTCCAGTACAAGTAGAAGGTTATGTTCCTAATATAACGATTTTAGAACATTTATTTTATTCTCCTACATGTTACATAGGTTTAAAATTACATGATTAGTCTAGCACCTTGCACTGTAGCCAGGATATTCTCACTTAATTTGCATGATTAGTCTAGCACCTTGCACTGTAGCCAGGATATTCTCACTTAATTTGCTTAAAGCAAAACAGCGGATTCGAAAATTATTTGGCAATTACCATCAAAGTTTCTAGAGATTATACCTAAGATTTCCTAGCATACCTCCAAATCTGTGAGTGTTTTTCAGAACTTGCAATGTGAATTGCAAGCCAACAAAAAAGAATACATTAATTGCCCAAAGCATAACCTCAGTACTCAAATGCAGGAGCAAAAGAGAGAGACACAAGTGACTACTTCAAAGAAATTGAGGCCAAGCAACATATATTGATAGGGGTATAAAGTATCAAAACAATGTCCTTACAAAACAAATCCACAAAACAATATGTAGTAATTCAATTTACTAATCAAAAGACCACTACCATGATCAGATTCTAAAATAGCTTCATTGAGAAAAAAAAATAGTCTATCAATTAATTAGGAGAGCAGTACGTTGATTAGATTCCTGAATAGTTTTCACTGATAAGAATATAAAAATATCCAGCATGATGACGGATTGCCGCATTGCTCTCACAGACCGGAGAAAAACATAACAGGTACTGTAATACATAAAAGTCCTAAAAAGAATTGCATAGACAGGAAGGGGGTGCGGAAAATTTGGCAACACAATTGCTACATCAGAAAACACAACCCCCGCTACAACTTGTTAGCATATCTATAAATCGATAAGCCTAAACTCAACATGGATTTGCCGAAAAGCCAAACAACTCAAATGCTAAAGGGATTCTTACCCGATGGAAGACGCAGGCGAAAGGAGCTGGAGGAACGGAGACGTGCAAAGGTGTGGGCAGAGACGGCCGGACAACTTATGTGGTTGGAGATGGAGGCAGAGAGGACAGCGGTTGAGGAGAGGTGTGCAGAGTTGGCGGCTCAAGACGGTTGTATTTTTGCAAGGAAACGGATTACCAGAGCTAGGGCATCTCGAGGCGGAGGAAAAATGGAATGCGGCGGCGTTGGTAGGCGGCAGATAACAGCAGACCATGGTGAGGGTTGCGTTCGTACGTGGTGGCGGCGACGGCTTCTCTAAGGTTCTGCTATATGGGACTGAGAGGAGAGGACGAAACAAAGGGGGGAAATAAGATGATAGGGGGTAACGGGTCGACCCAAAAAAAGAAACAATTAAGTAAATAAATAAAACCCAAAAAAAGAAACAATTAAGTAAATAAATAAAACCCTAGGCCCTAAACTCCAACGGACCCAATTCTTCTCCCATCACCACCGTCGTTCCCAATTCTCCTCCTCAGCGAGTTCACCAAAAAAAGATTCTCCTCCTCAGCGTTGCCACTGAACGGTTTGAATCCGTCACCTCCGTCTTCGGAGAGTACGCCCTCGAAAGTCTTCATTCATCTATCCGCGAGCGAGTCCTCATCTTCTTCGTCGATCGCCACAGGTACGTGTTTGTGATTTATTTGTCACCAAGAGTTTATACGGTTGCTCTGCTATCTGATTGGTTTACAATTTTTTCCTTTCCTTTTCAAGTTTCTCTGCATAAATAATACTATTAGAAATAATGTTCCTCGTTTCTCACCACTTCTCTGATTTATGTGTTTATGCATTTTCTGCAGTATTCTATTGTGTTATTAGGGTCATGTTTGTAAGCACTGGTGATTCTGATTTATGTGTTTATGCCTTTTCTGCAGTATTCCATTGTGTTATTAGGGTCATGTTTGTAAGCACTGGTGATTCTGTTTCTTAAATGTTTGGTAGAGAGAATTAGGCCAAGAAAAATGGATTTGATCCGGATATTTCAAATTTGAGAATTGAAACAATCCTCTCATATTTGGATTTCGATTCTCTCCCAATAAAAGAGCAGTAGAAAAGAAATGGCGAGTTTTCGTGGCGAGGGCATCTAAAACTAAAAAATCAATTCTCGCCCTTTCTTGTCTCTCCGATTCCCACCTTGAGCTTAGCAGCACACCCCTTCGCGGGAATCTTCACCGTCTTTTTCTCCTCATTTTTCGTCCCTTCTGGTCATCATCTTTCAACTTCTGCCCATTGTTTGTCATCATTCGTCTGAGTCTTTCAGGTTCAGCATTTACCTATTCTCACTGTCCAACGGTACATTTCTTTATTTCTGAGTAATGTGAATATGTGTTTATCTGAATTTAATTATGTGAGACCGACAAAAATTGCAATGGATTTCTTAGAATATGAAAATCAATTGTGATACTTTGATGGGGACATTGGTAAAAATTGTAATGTAATTGGTTTTTGCCAATTTTGTCGATGGCGGATGGCGGGTCATGGCAAATTGCCAAAATACCATCATAGGGTTATAGCGTGTGGTGTGGGGGATTATGGCGGCCGTTAAATATATTAAATTAAAATTATTTTTAATTTTTAGGTGAATACCATCCCAGGCCATATTAGACCTAAGACTAATCCCTCGAGAATCTGCAAGGGCAATTAAGGGCGCCTCTCCCAAAGCAATTTTTTATATACACAAGGCTCGAACCCGAGATCCTGCTTAAGCGACTAGAGCTCATCCACTCAAGCCAACTGCTGTTGGTAAAATTATTTTTAATTTTAAGAAAATATTAGAAACAAAAAATAATAGAGAAAAATTGAATAAAAATATTCAAATAAAATAAAATTCATAAAGTATTTAAAATCTAAAACAAACACAAATAACAAAAGGGTACAAATACTACTCATTCCGTCCCGCGAAATGTGGTTTTTTTTTTGGCACGGTAATTTAAGTAGTGAGTTTTAGTAGTTAAAGTGGTGTAGGCATCTTGTGTTTAAGATTCTAATGAATTTTGATACTGTTTATTGTTTAACTTTGACTTAATATTATGTAATGATATAATTAGCGAAAAATATTCAAGTTTGATCTTGTTAAAATCGTCTAATCGTGTAGTTTCATAATATATATTTTATACAATTTTTATTTGTACCAATTTTAAAATATTAAGAATTAAAGAAATGCTAGGGACTGTAGATAGAAAAGTAAAAGTGCATTGAAATTTGTGCGAATAGTAAGAGCCCGTTTGGATTGACTTCTAGGGATGTGCTTTTGGCTTTTGCTTCTGCCAAAAGCACTTCTAATAGAAATTAGGTGTTTGTTTTGGCTTTTAGAAAAAGCAAAAGCACCTCGAAAAACGAAAAAAGTGCTTCTGGGAGAAGCAGCCCATGGAGTGCTTCTCCCAAAAGTAGAAGCCAAAAACACCTCGTAAAATGTGCAAGGACTTAAATACCCCCACTACTTAATATAAATCACACTATAAATATATCTTATTATCATATTAAGTAGCATGCCCTTTTTGGTAATTACCACACTCTAAAAGCACTTTTCATTTTTATTCATCCAAACATATTTTTTAGAAAAAGCCGCTTTCCAAACATTCTATCTAAATACAAAAGTTATATGGTTTTGCTTTTGACTTCTGCTTCTACTTTTGGCTTCTGCTTTTTTCAAAAGTCAATCCAAATGGGCCCTAAAAGTGAGAACTTTTAATGTAATTTGACAACAATTAAAATTCTAATCAAACTTATACTATTATTTAAATTTATCTAAAAATGGAAAATAGTCAAATTTCGTGGGACACCAAAAAGACAGAAACAAAACAGAGAGTCTGGGCAAAGAAACGCAATAGAGGCTGGGCAAAGAAACGAAACAGAGTATGGGCAAAGAAACGAAATAGAGAGTGACAAAGAAACGAAACAAAAGGAGAAAACAAGAAAGAAACTGCTTCACCGCCGGCAGCGCTGCTCGTCGTCAATCGCCGGATATCCGCCGCTGCTTGCCGTTGTATCGCCGGAGATCCGCCGCCGCTTGCCGTTGTCGCCGGAAGTCCGCCGCTACTGGCCAGAGTAGGGAAGACGGTGTAGGTATTTTTTTTATTCTTAACCCTAATTTCTAACCCTAAATTCGACCTTTAAAGCCGGATCTGGATCGGATCTTTCTAAATCTTTCGAAAATATCTATGGAAATTGGCTGTATCTTTCTTAAATTTCAAGAAACTCTCTAAAATCCGCCATGGCTGCCATGGCCTCTGCCACCGCCATGGGCCATGGCGGCCGCCATCCCCACCACGGCATATGCCGTGGCAGAACCTGGTAAGGCGTGGAATAGGCTCAAATCCCGCCACCACCACCCGCCATGGCGCCGCTATGGCCGCCATTTGACAACATTTCACTTTTTGCTATTCGATTCTCAATTTCTAGAAAGAGAGAAATGTCATGGACATGCGTTTCATGTTTTTTGTGTTATATGGCTTTGTGTTACAGTTTGTTATTATTTTCTCCCCTCTATTTTTCTTAATGAATTGACGGTATTGTGGTGCAGTTATTGTTGATTCTCACTTTCATTCCTTTGTTGAATTCGTTTTTCGTTCATAACCAAGCAAGAGAATTGATTCTCAGTTTTATTTATATGTTGAATTCTCGGTTTTACAAATTACGATATGACGATAATCAAATCAATTTCCCAATTCCGTTTCCCTGCAATTCCATTCTTTGCTATCAATTCTCTAAAATTTAATTTTCTATAGTGTCATTGATGTTTTAATTTTTCTTTAAATTAGTTAACATTCTAACAATTGATGTTTCAATATTTATTATTGTTCTTGACATAATTGCCGAAGATTTTATCAATGCGAACGATCAACTTTCATTCAAATCTTTATGACTCAAAGCATGACTTAAAAGTTAAAACAATATTGTTAATCCTTAGTTGTGGTTGAATTGCTTGTCTGATCAAATCCATGTATCTGATTTTCTATATAATCTCTTAATTAGTTTGTAAAACCTCTAGTTTCAATTCATGGAATTTAAACCGTTTTAGAAGATTTTCCAGAAGCTGTGATGGCCAATCGGAAATCAAGTGCCTGTGCTATTTGCGAGAAATCCAATCTCGCTGCTATTTGTTCCGTTTGCGTTAATTATAGGTAAATTTCTGCATCATAGTTAAAAATGAAGACCTTCAGTTTTCTTGACTGTGTACCGGTTCATTGCTTTGTTGGTTTTCCATGACTTTTGCTCTGCTGATTGATGCTTGGTGCGATTTGGGTTAGGTTGAATGCATACAATTGCAATTTGAAGGTTCTGAAGAATAAGAGGGATGCATTTTATTCAAAACTGACACAAGTTCTTGTCGCTAAGGTACATTTGGTGCGGACTTAATATGGTTAAACTAGATGCTGAAGGATCCAGCTATTCATTTGTACATACATTCATCTTATATTTGCAACAATTACACTGAAATAAGGTTTTGTGCGTACATACAGCATACTGAAGATAAGCAATCATCTTTGTGAAACTCATTAGAATTTATGTTGATGAAGGAAAAAATCAGATTTGATTTTGCCCATGTGATTGTTTTTGTTTTGGCTGTCCTTTATTGTGTCCCTATTTGATCTCTGTGATATTGCTTATTTGGCAATGTGAATTTCATGTAATATCTACTTTCAATTCTTATAGGGAAAGGCTGATGATCAACATAGTTGGCGGGTGCTTCAAAATGAGAAATTAGCAAAGTTGAGAGATAAGCTCCAGCATCGTAAGGAACAAGTTTCTAAAGGTGACTCTCAATAATTTTGGTCACAAACAATTTTAGCCCTCTTGTGGTCTTTGTTTTGAATGTTGTTACTGGTGTATACTTGTTTATTTTATTTTAAATTTTTTCCAGGGCGGGCTAAGATTGACAAGATATCTCATGATCTTAAAGTCAAATATGAATTGCTTGAATCGGCAAACAATCTGGTATCACAGATGGCTTTTAATACCTTGCTTAGGCTCAAATTTATCTTGAGGTCTTTTGTATTCACAGTTCAGTATTTGGTTTTCTGGGATTATTGTGTTGAGAAGTTTCTGTTTGATGTGTAATTGCAGTTGGAGAAGAATCGTTTGGAAAAAGTTGAAAAATATTATCCTAACCTTATCTGCACACAGAGGTTGGGGCATGTAAGTGATGTTTGAATTATTTTTATTTTAATCCCTCTGTCCCACTCAAAGTGTTTCATTTTGACTTTTGACACTGTTTATTGATCAACTTTGACCTAATGTTATCGTAATTATATCCGAAAAAAATATAGTCAAGTTTGGTCCTCTAAATCATATAGTTTTAGAGTATATATTTTACATAATTTTTACATATGTACATTTTAAGATATTAATTGTTAAAAAAATGCATTGGATGACGTGCCAAAAGTTTAGAGACAAAAATAATGAGACAAGAGAGTAATTATTTTTTGTTTGGTATCGTAAAATTAAATCATTGCTAGGCGTCCTTTTATTGATTTATCTTCTATTATCATCATCACCACCACCACCACCACTAGTATAGTCCCCACGCGAATGTGCGACAATGTTGAATAAACATTAGTTAATTTAAATTCATATCAGTATTTTCTTTTGTGGCGTAGCCGAAGCCAGGAAAAAACAAATTCATATCGGTATTGAAATCCAATACACTTTTTTCATGTACATATATATATTAGAATTTTTATATTATTGTACTAGTGTATAACAGTTTATGAATAAGTTTACCAAGAAATATTTTGAAATAGATACAATAATTTTTATAATATTTTGAGGAACTTTATACACTAAATTTTCTGGTACATGTAGAGACTAGAGAACATCAAAACAAAACTTTCAAATACACTATATGTATAATTATAAATAATGATTAATTTCTTTTAATAGAAACATAAACAATCACACTGTTTATTATTGAATTGTTTAAAGTGCATGTTTATGTAATTAAGTAATTTATTATTGTTATTTATTATTACTAAATTCAAATCATTTATATAATTACAGAAAAAATCATTTTTTGTAACTATTAATTCAATTCCAAATTAAAGCTAATACTAGTATATATGGGTGTGGGTGTGTGTGTATATCAATAGAGTATAAAGTAATAAGTTCTTCAACACAAGAAAATAATTTATGAGCCCACCTCAAATCAATTAGTAATAATAGAAAATTTTATAGTATTATTTAAATTTTAATAGTATTTTTTTTATTCACATTTTAGATCACCTACATTAAAATTCATTTCATCCATAATATATGTAATTGTTTAATAGATTATAAATATAATTTTTTTAAAAAATAAAAATCATTAGATTTTAAAATTAGATTATATATGATATTTAATTTAGTTTAATATAGTATTAAATTAAAAAAATTTAAAAAATCAAGTTTTATTAAATTATTTCATATAATTCACTTTCATTCTTGCAAATATACATATAAAGAAGCATGGAAATTTTATAGTAAAGGGAAATCTGGTGATTCATATAAATATACTGCTTTCCAAAATTATACTATGAATTTTTATTTTTATTTTTTCTTTAAATGGCTAATTAATGGATAGCTGGGAAGAATTGTAAAAGTTAAACAGGCGGGTAAACTTGTTTCCTACTTCTATTTTAGTAGTAGTAGTAGTAGTAGTAGATTGTAAATTGATGTTACTTGTAAATTTATTATTATTATTATCATTATTATTATTTTACTATTATTATTATTATTATTATTATTATTCTCAAGAAAAATGATATTGCTTGTAAATTGATTTACAGATGGCAATTGCCTCTGAACGGCTGCACAAGCAATCTGTTATTATAAAGCAAATATGCAAGCTGTTCCCCCAACGGAAGGTACTTAACGATTTATTCTTAATTGTTATATTGGTTGTAGTATTTATCATTGAGTCTATTATTCTTGCTTGTCGTTGCAAACTTGCAATACAGAGTAACTGTTTCTAGTGATGCTTTAACGAGTAAAATTGAAAAAAAGGAACACGTGAACCCCTAAATTTATGTTTAACCCTTGACTTTGTTTGCTCTTGAACTCCTAAGACCCTGAAGTCTGTTAATAACAACATGCAAGTTGATCCTGTCTTTCAATTATGGGTGTGAGGGTTGTTTAATTTTTATCAATTCTTTCTTGAAAGTAGGTTCCACTTTTCACCTTAGTTCTGAAGCAGTGTGTATTGCCTCTGGTGTTCATAGCTGAATATTTGTTTTTGTTCTCTGTATAATGTTTGCGAAATAGCACCAGTGCTAGTTTTCTTGAAGGCATCCTTTTTGAAGTTCACTATTATTTCAGGTGTGCGTAGATGGTGAAACAAAAGGCTGTAGTGGTCAATATGATACCATTTGCAATGCTCGGTTACCAAGAGGATTAGATCCCCACTCAGTTCCATCTGATGAGCTTGCGGCCTCTTTGGGGTAAATTTTATGAATATTGATCATTAAGAATTAAATTTGTAATAGCAACTGCTAAAAGCCGCCTATCTTATACTTCGTTTACTAGAATATGTTACCTTTCACTCCCACAATGGTAGTATTTATTATTGCATGAGGATATGGATTTCTATTCTGAAATGCCGATGAGTTAGTATCTCTGGAAATTGTGGACAGTTACTTTGGGTGGACATAGTACAAATATTGCTAATTAATTTGGTCTATCTTACTAAGAAATAGAAGTGATTTGAGATGCATTTATTGGCAATTTAGAAATGCTCATTTCGTAGCAAGAACATGTAACTTGAAATCTGAATCTTGAATAAGTAAGTATTTTAAGAATGTTATCAGCTCAGATATCTTGGGTTTGCCATTTTGGAGGAATTTTTTAATTGAATTTTCTGAAGCATTACTAGTATTATTATTATTGCTCAGTTATGTATAAATAGCTATACAACTGGACATTGCTTGTAAAATGTGTTGCACAATGTTTAACAAGAATGCTTCCCCCCATATTTTACAATTGCTGTTGGATGCTTTTAGAGTTCCTTTTTGCGTGAAGCTTTCTGAAGCATTTTTCTTTGTGTGTTTTGATTTACTGACTTTTTTTATATAAAACTCTTTAAATCAGTTACATGGTGCAGCTCCTTAATCTTGTTGTTCCGGCTGTTTGTGCTCCTGCCCTTCATAATTCTGGATTTGCGGTATGTGTGGAACTCCATTCATACCCAGTATAAACATGCATTGGTGGAATATTTTTGTTTTATTTTATTTTATTTATTTATTTTTATTTTTTATTTTCTTTTTTGTTGCACCTTGTTTTACATACCAACTTGCAATCAAGGAAACCACCTCAGGTGATATTGGTAGTAGTTTGATTGTTGAAAGTTGGCACATGATCAAATTTTAAATGTGGGAATACAAGAAATCTGGAAACTGCACCAAATTAGTCAAGACAAATATAATGAGTTCCATGTACTGTGTAGTGTGTACACTTTGGAATGCTAATGCGGATGTGTATTGAAACTTTTACATTCACTGATCCAAAATTGATGTCATTTTGGTTTGCCAATACAAAAATCACATTACATAAATGATAAAAGCATGTAGCTAACAATTTTATGCCTATTAATGTCTTTTCACCTTCTTTTTTTATTTACTTCCCATTACTAACAGGGTTTTGAGATATTGCAGATTTGAGTGATGAGTTTTTACTGTATTCATGGCTGTGCAGCTACTAATTTCTTTTTTTATTTCCCCCCTTTGTAGTTAGTTTCTTCCTTCATAGTTTCGAAGGTTTTTCAAATGTTTGTTTTTATTGTTCATACTTTCACTTGTATCAGGGTTCCTGCTCTCGAATATGGCAGCGTGCCTCTTATTGGGATGCTCGTCCATCATCCCGAAGGTATTTTCTGAAATTATGGGGTTTAATTGATAAAACAGTTTGCTATTACTAAACTTAATTTCTACTACCCTCAGTGAATATGCGCTTTTCATTCCTCGCCAAAACTTCTGCACAACTGGGGGTGAAACTTCAGGGTATGAGAGAAGCTCTAGTAATTTTGGTGTTGCTTCGATGGAGTCTGAAAGAAAACCTCGGTTAGAACCCTCTGGTGGTAGTTTCAATTATTCTTCCGCTTCTCCACATTCAATTGAAACACACAAGGATTTGCAGAAAGGCATATCACTCCTTAAGAAAAGTGTGGCATGCATTTCTGCATACTGCTATAACTCATTGTCCTTAGAAGTTCCTTTGGAAGCCTCTACGTTCGAGGCATTTGCAAGATTGTTGGGTACACTTTCTTCTTCTAAGGAAATTCGAGCTGCTCTGTCATTGAAAATGGCACCATCAAGGTAAACACACAAGCTTTTCCTTGTGGTATTTGATTACTGCACCCAATTGTCTGAAAAATGTGTGAACTGTTGTAATTATCACATGTTCTTAAATGGTTGTTTTCTTGGAAATGAATTTATACTAAAACTATCATGAACACAGCAGAGAGTGATTTTAGAATGCATACCCAGTAATGATTTAAGTTAGTGTTTATTTCCTATGACTTGTCACTGGGATAGGTTCATGGTATCGATTTTTTGTCTTTAATATAAAGGTCATCCAATCCAAGCCAACAGCTGAACAGATGTGTATGGAATGTGGAGTCGGCCAATTTATCTAGCACTTTAATGGAGAGTGCACATGCACTGCCTACTGTGGTAAGTGCTCTAATCATTAGCTGTCTCTATTGAGAATTTTTTGTAAAAAGAAAATGTCATCTGCCTTGGTCATACTACTATTTTCCAAGGCAAAAGTTTCACATAAAAACCAGCTGTTTAGCATCAGTTTTATTATCCTTGTGATTTATTTTGGTAAGCACTGATCTCATTTGTTTATTAAAACCCTCTTGTTTTATTTATTTATTGATTGATTGATTAATTATTATTATTATTATTATTATTATTATTATTATTATTATTATTATTATCAGTAGCAGTTGTCAATGTTTTAAAGTACGACTTTTGAGGTGGTGCGATTTTGTAGTGCCTCACAAGGCGTAAGCCTCGAGGCGTAAAATCAAAGCGTCAATTGAAAAATACATAAACTTATACGAAGTATGTAATATATTAAAAAAATTAAATATATTAAATGTTTTTAAAACATCTAAAATATAAATTCAAAGCAATTTAAAATATTTCATAAGTCTTTAAAATCTTAAGTTCAAAACAAATAATAAGGAATATAAATTATAACTGTTCAAAAATCTAAGAAGTTATCCCCGTCTTCATCTTCATATGGAAAAAATACGCAACCGAAAGAAGAAAAAAATAAGAAAAGAAAATAGAAGAAGGGATTAAGGAAAACCGGTGAGATGATGAAGTCGAGAAACCGCCTTACAGAATACGAGAATGCGCTGTAGAATACGACAAGACAGAATACAGAAGGCAGGGTTGAGCCCGTGATGGCCATCTTTAAATTTTTTAAAAATAATTGTTAGAAATTAATGCAAAATTCAAATAAAACTATATGTGTTATTAAATAGAATATTCTAGAAAAATAAAGAAAATGATTTGTGTAGACCTCCGTAGAATAATGTTGATTAGTATTAATAATAATTTCTTTAGAATACTCTAAAAAGTCTGCCTACCCTATAAATATAGGTGAGCCCCTTCAATTGTAGTATTGAGTAGTGATAGTGAGTGTTGAGAAGTTGAGGGGTGAGTAAGTGTTGAGAAGTGAGTGATCAAGAGGGTGAAGTGAGAAAGAGTGAAT